>CM062296.1:439655214-439990395 GCA_031216915.1 Pictodentalium vernedei | reverse complement strand
CAATAATTTTGATTCCAGGATGGTCATTTATAACTGCAATTATCATATTCGACCGGCTGTTCACTTGCATAAAAGCAATGCGGGTAGCAGGTTCCTATACTGTTAATAAGTGCAAGCAATTCTGGCCAAAGTTGCTGAGGCAGAGGGTGTAGTGGGGTGCAGTGGGGTTTGGGTGCACAATAACCGGATAGTGGGGGGGGGGGGGGGGGGGTATAGTGTGGGATACAAGGAAAAGATAGAACAGAAGCAAGACGTTGAGTCAACCGGCGCAGAGGAATTTCGGGAGGCGATATGGTGAGTGTACTGGTATTGGAATGGGGGATATCCTATAGCTCGATGGGATTTGGATTAGGCTACTTTGCTCCAAATTAAGCGTACAATCTATCCTCTGTCTCTCCAATTTTCACTACCTAAACAAATTAGTAATTTCCCTGTACTGTACTACAATAAGTTCATGTCGCACCCCCCGCACCTTGAAACCAATGAGCCCGAGCCCAGGACCACACTTAATTACGACCACATCATATTCCCGGTCCTGTGATCACATGTGTCAGGTAATATTATCAAATGCTTTCCAGTCAATCAGTTTGCACTTCGCACATGCAAGAAAGACCTTACATTTTCAATAAAAAATTGTATCAGTTTCAATAGTGACAGCCCTGAGTGAAATGGTTTCAACTCCTCTCAGTGTTATTTTTCTAAAACCTCAACACACCACAGATTGAACACCCTCAATTGATATGAACCGAAGCAAGTTAAACGCCTTGTAGACTGCTATCATCCACGCAGGCCACCTTTGCGAGAAGATTGGTTAAGAGTATGTCATGTTCACCTGTGGCTGTGACCAGCAACTGAGTGGAGTTAATGTGCACATCACTTGGTTGTACAAAGCAGCCTCTTTGTATTGAGCTCAGGGGATTGCATTCTCAAATAAATTTCACCAGTGGTGTGGCATCACTCATAGTATGCACAGGACGAATGCAGATCTATAATAGAGAGTAGTTTTGGTGGTTCTTGAGATTATGTTGATTGGAAAAGCATTTCACAGCATTTTCTGAGCTGTGGGGACTACCACTTAAACCACCTACATTTCCTGACAGTTCCTGGCGGTTGGCAGGAACTTCCTGCCAACCGCATACTCTATCACATCGACTATTCGCGTGTTCACCCCCGCTATTGTGCCATCTTCTCCTAGGCTACACTCAAACAACATACGTAGCTAAACACCAGGTGTAACATAGGCATATCCGTTTGACCGTGACCGTCAATCCGGTGACCTTGAACCTGTGTATGGGCCGATTTTTATGAAACTTGGTGTGTGGTTCGGGCGCCCAACAATTTTGCCACACCCGATGCCCGTCATGTGTGACCTTGATTGATATTCACACCGTTGACCTTGAACCTATATCTCGGCTCATGTTGGGCCGATTTGTGTGAAACTTGGTATGTGGGGGTAGTTCGGGGCTCTCTCTCTCTCTCTCTCTCTCTCTCTCTCTCTCTCTCTCTCTCTCTCTATATATATATATATATATATATATATATATATATTGAGCGTCCTGAACTACTCCCACATACCAAGTTTCACGAAAATCGGCCCAGCATGAACCGAGATACAGGTTCAAGGTCAACGGTTTGAATATCAAGGTCACACATGACGGGCATCGGGGTGTGGCGAAATTGTTGGGCGGCCGAACCACACACCAAGTTTCAGGACAATCGCCCAGCAGGAGCCGATACACAGGTTCAAGGTTTCCGGTTTGATGGTCAAGGTCACACATACGGTCAAACGGATACGCCCATGTTACTCCTCGTGTCTAGCTATGTATGTTGTTTGAGTGTAACTTAGGAGAAGATGGCACAATAGCGGAGATGAACACGCGAATGGTCGATGTGATAGAGTAGGCGGTTGGCAGGAAGTCCCTGCCCACCGCCAGGAACTGCCATGACTGTAGGTAGTTTAAGTGGAAGGCCGTGTGGTGGACTAATAATATTACTTGACACATGTTATCACAGGATCGGGAATATGATGTGGTCGTTATTAAGTGTCATCCTGGGATCGGGCTCATTGGTTTCCAGGTGCGGTGGATGTGACATAAACTTATAGTAGTACAGTACAGGGAAATGACTAATTTGTTCAGGTAGGGAAAACTGGAGAGACAGAGGATAGATCGTACGCTTAATTTGGAGGAAAGTAGCCTAATCCAAAACCCATCGAGCTATAGGATATCCCCTATCCCAATACCAGTCCACCTACCATATCGCCTCCCGATATTCCTCTGCGCCGCTTGACTCAACGTCTTGCTTCTGTTCCATCTTTTCCTTGTATCCCACACTACCCCCCCCCCCCCCCCCGCCACTATCCAGTCTTGGTGCACCCAAATCCCATGGTACCCACTCCACCCTTTGCCCCAGCAACTTTGGCCAGAGTTACTTGCTTTTATTAACAGTAGAAACCTGCTACCCACATTGCTTTTGTGCAAGTGAACAGCCGGTCGAATATGATGATTGCAGTTATAAATGACCATCCTGGAATCAAAATTACTGAATGTCTGGTAAGGTAGACCTATATGGTTGTGGCAGGGCAGTAGAGGCTATTGAGGAAGACGTTTGCGCGGGTGGTACAAATAGAAGAGGGATAATGTCTGCCACTCAGAGCAGAGTATACCCGCCCCAGGTCCCGGAATACTCTCCATCATAATCCCAACACACCCACACATGTTGGTTGTGTACGGCATAGGGGCCATTGGCAGCATTGATGAAGGCGTAGGATGTGTCATAAGTAGCCGAACGCACTGCTGGAGTAAAGAGAAAAAACAAAAATCAAACTTAGAATTTTATTACATTACGGGCCTGGAAAAGTGTAATTTGTATCTAATTTTTTAAAAATTTTATTACATTATGGGTACCTAACATTTATTACACGTTATTACATTTATTACATTATGGGTCGTTTTTTATTACATTATGGGTTCGTATTACATTATGGGTCGTTTTTGTATTACATTATGGGTAGGTATTACATTATGGGCATTTATTACATTACGGGTCGTAACAGGCATTCAATGTTTTTGAAGCTTGGCGAGGGAGTGAGGCGATATCTGTGCCCGATCTCAAAAATTTTGATGACAGTGATATCAATAAATGGTTAAGTAGGTTTGTCATTGAAGTTCGCAGGAAAGATGGTAATCCATACACGCCAAAATCACTATACAACATATCTTCGGGACTTTTGAGATATCTCAGAGACATGGGAATAAACGACAAGAATTTTCTTAATGAGAAGGACGACAGGTTCCTAAGATTTCGAAAAGCGCTTGATGCACAAATGAAACATTTGATATCCCTGGGTGTTGGCACACAGATAAAACAAGCTGACGAAATAACCCCCGACCAAGAGACTGATTTGTGGACGAAGGGTTGTTACAACCAGTAGTGTATAAATTTACCAGTAATGTCGAAATCGACCAGTAATGTCGAAAAAATTAACCAGTAATGTCGAAATCAACCAGTAATGTCGAAAAAATCGACCAGTAATGTAAAAGTCCGTAATGTCGAAAAATTAACCAGTAGTGTCAAAAAGTGACGACCAAAATGACGATTTTTCGCAAAAATTTCAATATTTTTTCGGGTTGCTCAAATTGTACTTTTGCCTATATTTATCGACTTTTAACCATTTTCGCGCAAGTTTAAACATATTTACCCCAATAAATATGGAATGTTATGTTTAACAATTATTCCCCTCTTTCATATGCACAACATATCCCATCCTATTTGCTCTCTCTCTCTCTCTCTCTCTCTCTCTCTCTCTCTCTCTCTCTCTCTCTCTCTCTCTCTCTCTCTCTCCTTCCCCCTGTCTCTCTCTGGATAGATAACGAATTGATACGACGCTGAAATATTTAGTCTAGTATTTAGCGCTCGCACAGATAGACATACAGTCATACATGTAGGCTGGCAAGTGTGTAGGCAGGCAGGTTAGCAGCATCCAGGCAGACGGACAGAAACCCAGACAGACAGATAGCAATGTGGCGTGTGAAAAATAACCCCTAGACGTGGATAGACAACTGAGTAACGGAAAGTTCGATTTCATTTCATGTCTTCTGGAGTGTTTGTGTGTTTATAGACGCGGGCGGGGTGGAGAGTTGGGGGCGGGGTTGTTCGACTGTATACGGTCGTGCACAGAAGGTCACAGAATGAAAGGCGAATATTCCACAGAAGCACAATTACCTGTTAAGACACCAATATCTACCTGTTTCATGTTGCGAGTTAACACCTACCCCCCCCCCCCCCCCACCCTTGAAAAGTAAATGAATAAATAAATCAGTAAAACGACAAACAAGAACCTGTCCAAAGATATTGTCACTTGGGTAGTCACCGATAATAGATCACTCCCCCACCCCCACCACACGCACCCTCCCATAACTGAGCGAATCAAATATTTTCTGAATGTGTGAAAATTAACGATAAAGCGATATAAACAGGACTGGAAGAGTTTCCTCTCTTCAATGTTTGCAACACTCGCGACAATGTCTTTCTGTGTTTACCAATCTCACTTAACTCAACAAACAATGGTCTTTTGTCCAGATATTTGTACCGTCCAAATATCTGAAACGATACAAATATCTGGGCTTATCACCTTTTACAGTACATTATGCCGATATATTTGTACGATAAAACATCAACAGAACAAAGGAAAAGTGACGTAGCTGTGGATTAATAGACAATATACCAGACAGCTTTGATTTTGTTTAGTCTGATATTTCTTGGTTGAGTTATGCCCCTTCTCTGACTTAGAAGACATGTTGATATTGGTTTCCAGATGGTTACTTGAGTTATTGGTGTCTGATTTCAACTTGGAATATAGCTTACTGCAGACAATATACCAGACAACTTTGATTTTGAGTGTGGTGTGATAATTTTATATTAGTTGTGCACCTTTTTGGACTTTGTTAACCACTAAATATAGTTTATCATAAAATGGGGACATCAGGTGGTCTGCTGTATTAGTGCTATGGTTTAATGGAGATAAGATAAGATATTTATTAATTCAATATGAACAAAGATAAATGACCAGCAACTCATGCTTGACAGTGGGGGCGGGGGGGGGGGGGCATAGCCACCCTTGGCGTTGTACTTGTTTAAAAAATATTTTTTATCAAATTTACTCACAGCTGCTGTGAGGATGCCTTGACTAGATTTGACAAAAAAATTCATAAAAGGTCATTTACAAAATAACAGGTTAAAAAGTTGATTCGATTTACAGAGGACACTGATTAAAAGTACCAAACATATATTTGCTGTAGAGGCAAGTGATTTGATATTTATACAATAATTACATTATGCGTCGTTGAAACAGGCCGTCAAGACACGGGGTGGGTTCGTACGCCTCCCAGGCCAGTGCGGCGTGTCGAATGATACATGACATTGGGCCTCGCAGTTGTAAATCTTAAACCGCCGGATTTTTTGTTATGGCGGAGATCTCGTATGTGGTACACTTGCATATTTCATGTGAAGTGGGCACTACATAAAATGAATGACCGTGCATTGGGAAAACATAACAGTTCTATTTAGTTGTCGGTGTTGGCTTGCCGTAAAGGAGATCGATCTAATTCAGGTGTTATATCAGAATCAATAAGAGAATGAAGTAAGGCATTTCTAATGCAGCAGTACCGGGGACAGTCAAAGTAATAGTGCGAAGCATTTTCACACGGATGCCCACACTCAAGGGTCTCCGATATGTAATTTGAAATTTATCGTTGTTCAAGTCGCTGCAATTATTGCGCAATTTTGTGTGAAGAATATTGGCTTTTCTGTTGCCTGTGCGGAAATAAACAGAAAGTTTAGGAATATAGCACAGTTGTGCGTGGTTGTCACTAAAAAGTGTACTCCGACCCCGACTCTGAAATTACCGACTCCAAAAATATTTCTTTTTATAACTCTTTTATTAATGGATCAGTTACACTGAAATTCAACATAAATGTACAGAATTATGTGTAGTATACATATAATCATATAAATGTTACAAAAAAAATTATGATTTTCATTAAATTGACTTTTATTGAGTTTTGACTCACTAAAAAGTGTACTCGGCGATTTCAACGAAATTTCATTCTCTCTTTCATATAATACATTCTCCCAGCTAATTTGTTCCAGTATTAAGAATATATTCGTATTTCACGATGCCTAAAGCAAGTTTTATAATCAATTTTGAGGGAGCGCGGTGGCTCAGTAGGTAGAGGTGCAGGCTGCAAGCCGAGAGGTCCTCGGTTCGAATCCCACCTGCGGCAACCGCGTTGTGTCCTTGGGCAAGACACTTCATCTCCACTGCCCGCGTGGGGGCACGATGACGCCGTGTACTAAGGCGTACTGCACGTCGATGGTACGCATGTCTTCAACCAATCTAACCCTGCCTGTGCTGCAGTGCGGAGTTACGATGTTGGGGAGCTGACAGCTGCTCGTCGTTGCTCGGTGGTTCTCTCCGGGTACTCCGGCTTCCTCCACCCGTAAAACTGTCACGGTCATGATTAGCCATTGTGCATAAATATGTGACCTTAAACAACAATAAATAAATAATAAATAATCAATTTTGAAATTAAAATGGAAATTTACTCGAAGATGAGAATCGCCGACTCCGGCTTCATTTGAGGTTGCATGTAAAATTCGGTTTTGGGAGAGAAACCGTTTATAACTTGAAAATAGTCTTCAATAAAACAAACAATACTTAATCTTCGTTATATATTGCGTACGCTTCATTAAATTGTCACTTTCCACACATTCAGCTGTACATTTAGTACTTCAAAACATAGTTTTATACACTTACCGTCCTTTTTTACCGACAAAAAGTCGTGTTCAAGCTATTTTTTAAACTGGGGTTCATAACTTATTTTCAGTTAGCGTTTCGCCAAACACATGCTGAGGTGATGATAAATATTAAAACCAACCACACGTCAGTGGATACTAGTTCTAGATTCCTGTATGTCCTACCCCAATGATACTCACATGCGCCTATTAAGACTGGAGCGCCTTGTTCTCACTCCACCAATCCCTATGTGTGAGCTCCCAGTGGTTTGCCGGGGTGGGGGGGGGGGTGGCTGAGGGCCCCAAAATGCTAACCCCAATTAACTGTTTTTAATCCCCACGTTTCCCCAGAGGCACCAGAATCGATCTCAGAAATTCAGAATTTGATGGAAAAAATATCCTGGGAAGGGCTCATAATCGCGGGAGGGAATACGCACAATTCCATAATTCAAGCGTTATATCGATCTAGAACCCCCCCCCCCCCCCCACACCCATTTCGAAAATATGAAATGGATTTTTTTATCTGGTAGGGGCGTTGCCAGGATTCTATAATGAGGGGGGGGGGGGGTAATGATATTTGGAAGGTCGTTGTGGGTCCCCCCCCCCCCCAAAAAAAAAATGCAAACTGTCACATACTGTTTTTAACCCCTACCTTTCTTCAGGATACACCAGGATCGATCTTCCCCAGAGTGTAGGAGGAGGTGTTCCCCTTCCACAGTTGTGGTTGGCGACCAGTTTCTGTTTGGAATTAGCTTGAATAAACTATGTTACGCCTGTGTGTCTATAGCCATTGGACGCGTTATCAATCTGATTAGACGGTAGTCCAAACTTGGACCTAAAGTCCGCAACGCGCTCGTTCCAATGAAGGGTCATAAGTTATGTTTTGGAAGCAGAAAATTAAAATATAATAATAATTGAATGGCTACTTTCGTATATAGCGCTGGCCGGTTTTGGCCGTTACAACTGGGTTGGTCATTAGTTGTTTGCAACGGTCAACGTTTTATAAGATTATTTTGTACAAAATTATGTTTTTTTTTCTGTTGTTTGTTATTTTGATATTACTCGACACGATGATAAACTCTGTTCAATAAATTATGTTCACAAAGATCTTTGTTGTTTTTTGGAAGTTGCTTGGTAAGCCAGCATGGCGACCAGAATCGAAGACTAGACTAGTGTCCAACCCCCTGTACATATTAATTCTTTTCTCTATATTCCCCGCCCAGTAAGCACATTCGATTACATTGAAACTGGCATCTGAACGCAATCCCTTGTTTCTGGGGACGTCTAGCCCTTTGGTTAGGCCTGGGGGAGGGGGGGGGGCACAACGACCTTCTAATATCCTGGCTACACCCCGCTAGATATATAACCCATTTCCCATATTTTCGAAATGGTGTGTGTGTGTGGGGGGGGGGGGGGGGACAAGATCGACATAACGCTGGCATATTTCAATGGCTTGACCTATGGAACGGGGCGTATTCCCTCCCACGGTTGGGGGCCTTTTCCCGGATATTTTTTTCTTCAAATTCTGAAGCTCTGAGATCGATTCTGGTGCCTCCTGAGGAAACGTGGGGGTTAAAAACAGTAAGTTACGGTTTGCATTTGCCCCCCCCCCCCCCCCCCCTTTCTGGGCCCACCGCTGTGAGCTCACACATAATAATAATAACACTTTGGCCGGCCGCTGATTTGTCGCGGTTCTCGGATGAGACGGCCTTGGTTACCCTGTACTCCCTATTCCCACGCTTCTTCTCTCCTCCCAACACTCGGAGACGAACCGCTTGATGACATCCCTTGCCCACTTCTTCCCAATCTCTCCGATTAGCATATTAACCCTCTCCTTTGAGTCTCCCACTAACCACATGTCCTTCATTCTCCCATCCCACTTCCCCATTATACTCCCAGTGAATCTTATTCTTTTAGACTGATATTTTGGGCATTCTAGAAGAAAGTGTTCCAGGGTCTCTACCACGCCCAAATTACACATCTGGCACTCCTTTTCGCTGTTTTTTTTTTCCAATACATAGGGATTGGTGGAGTGAGCACAAGGGGCCCTAGTCTTAATAGGCTCATGGGTATCACTGAGGCGGAACTTGCAGGAATCTAGAACTAGTATCCTCTGATGTTTGGTTGGTTTTAATATTTATTATCACCTCGGCAAAATGCTAACAGAAAAGAATAAAATATGAACCCCCGTTTAAAAAAAAAGCTTGAACACAACTTTTTGTCGATAAAACGGACGGTAAGCGTATAAAAACTGTTTTAAAGTACTAAATGTACCGCTGAAGTGTGAAGTGACAATTTAATGAAGCGTGCGCAATATAAAACGAAGATTAAGTATTGTTTGTTTTATTGTAGACTATTTTCAGATTATAAATGGTTTCTCTCCAAAAAGACTTTCTGTTAAATCCCCTCGTAGTGAACAGAAACATCTAAAATTAGCTACAACTCCGTCGAGCAAGTATGATAATATTCACCCCGTCGTGCACCTCAGCGAATTCGTTGTTTTCCTTGTACAAAATGGCGTGTCGATCAGTGTCGATGGCGAAATGATCTATTTTGTCTTTAAAATAGTCTACAATAAAACAAACAATACTTAATCTTCCTTCTATATATTTTTTATTGCGTAAGCTTCCTTAAATAATCACTTTTCACACATTCAGAGGTACATTTAGTACTTTAAAACGTAGTTTTTATATACTTACCGTCCTTTTTACCGGATATCGTCCTTTTTACCGGCAAAAAGTATTACCCCCCCCCCTCCCACCCACCCACCCACCCACCCACCCACCCAACCAAAAGAGTAGGTAATAGCCAAGCGCTCATCCACTCGCCCACTCACTCAATGAATGAATGAATGAACGAACGGACAGACGAACGGGAACCTTAGAAGACCAGATCTTCATTTACCAAAATCTTATTCACGTTTATAGTAAGTCATAGTCCTCGTTAATGAACTGAGTGATGACATGCCAACAGAATAGACCCAGTCCACCACAGAACAATAATAAATTATTCTTACAGTTTGTCGAAAAGTCCCTAGGGACTTTTCAAATGAAACATCACGATTTGTTGACACAAGCTGTCAAGTTATCCAGTCACAATCTGGTAAGATTCAACAGTTTTTGTCAAAGTAGCGAACAGTAAGTTTCGATTGAATCGCGAGACAGCGGCAATATGGTCGAAACTCTCCGTCCAGTTGTATGACAGCATTTCCGTACGGTGTCCATTGTTAGAATCATAATAAATTGGCATCAGTTTGTTCCCCTTTCACTGATCATTCACCAACTGGCCGAGAAGATAACGAAACATATCAAGAATTATAATGAAGTTGCATGACCCCTGGGGCAGGATGTTCAAGAGGTTAATTTAATTACGGGATGTTTAGATTAACTTTATGTAGATGTGACTATACCACATTCTTCCATTCAATTGCCCAACAAATGAATGAACGAACGAACGACAGACATTCCCAATGAACGAATGAACAAGTTCTGGAATTTTGCTACTTTTCCTCGCCCAGACATAAATTAAAATTCCACGGTTAAAGAGGGTCGAAAAGGTCTTGCCTTCTACATCGTCCCTGCGTGCAAAAAAACGTTTCCTTGCAATTTTTCATTAAACCATAGAAACTGGCTAACTGGGGTAAATGATACGCGAACCGTTCTGATATTTTCCTTTCCGTATGAATGAACGAACGAACGAACGACAGACATTCCCAATGAACGAATGAACAAGTTCGGGCATTTTGCTACTTTTCCTCACCCAGATATAAGTTAAAATTCCACGGTTAAAGAGGGTCGAAAAGGGCTTGTCCCACATCGTCCCTGCGTGTAAAAACCATTTCCTTGCAATTTTTCATTAAACCATAGAAACTGGCTAACTGGGGTAAAAGGATACGCGAACCGTTCTGGTATTTGGGAAGAATCGTCCCAGTTTTGATTTGGGGACGAATTGTCCTAGACTAAACGTCCCGGGACGACCGAGGCTTGTGACGACCTCTCCCCCCCCCCCCCCCCCCCATAGAAAAAAAGAGAGAAAAAGATGCCGGCATAGTTATCTGGTGCTGCTCGTGACTTGAACCTGCGCCCAGCGACTCATCAGCAAAACAGTCATAAATATAGCAACAAACACCAAGCAACACCTAACTCACCAGCACACTAGTACCCGAACGAGGCTCATTGGCCACACCCCGCCTCCGATCAAGGAAGTGACGTCATAGTCACGTGACCTTGTTGCGCCATGTTTGGTTGTAATGGTAGCCGGCCATAGTGATATGTGTTCTTAGCGCTAATGCGCAGCGCATGTTGTTAAGGTGACATGTGTTTCCGTTCTCCATTTTGTATATTGGAGGCCGCTATCTTGATTTTCATGACAGCACGTGGTTGTTATGCGACCCAATGACCTACAACAGGACGGAGGGGGTAGGTGTATGTTCTGAGGATGTGTTCGATTTAATTGGGGGTAATTTAATTACCAAAATAGAGCCGAGAAATACCCAAAAGACCAAAACCCACCCCAAATCACTTTATTGGCCTAGGATCCCCCAGAGTCCTGTTATAAGAATAGTATGTAGTGCGATAAGGTATGTTCGATTGATCGGATGTACGTTTTCAGAATCTTTCGGTACTCCCTAGAATTACACAAATGAGATCCACTACTCGATAGCTTATTTGCTCGATAAGATCCGTGCCGTTAGAGCGAGCAGACTGTATTCGACTGTTAGTAGTAGTGGAAGCCAGGTACGATAGTGATTATCGTGTAGTTGTATAGGAACTGAAAGCCATATTAGTCAGTAGTAAGTGTGGGAGACTCTTGCACGGGGCACCTAGATTGGTAGGGCTCCAATAGTAGCAATACAGATCAGCAGTAGTGGCATAGAAGAGTGGTAAAAAGGTATCCTCCAATGGTTCATCGCTATGCCATAGGTATCCTCCAATACAAAGATGATCGTAAGAGGAGTCATTCGTTCGAGCAACTACTCGATGGCTTATTTGCTCGATAAGATTCGAGTCATTTGAGCAATGCCTGTTAAAGTCACTACTCAGTAGCTTATTTGTTCGATAAGAGCTATTCGAGCAAGAAGACTGTATTCGACTGTTAGTTTTAGTGGAAGCCAAGTATGACAGTAATTTTCGTGTAGTGGTGTAAGTACCGAAAACCATAGTAGTCAGTAGTGAATGTGGGAGATTCTTGTACTGAACACTTAATCGTAGCCAATAGTTGCAGTACAGACCAGTACCAGTGGAAGAAAATAGAGGAAGATAATCATAAGACAACCAATGATGATATGGGACAAATCAGCAGTGGAGACCCAGATGAAGGAACTGAATAGATGCTGAGAGCTATAACTATACTCCAAAAGGTATCATAGAAAGGTATCCTCCAAAAGTACATCACCGGGTGATGGGTATCCGCCAATACCCAGATGAGCATAACAGTCCTAAGAGGAGCAATTATTCGATGGCTTATTTGCACGATAAGATGCGAGTCGTCCGAGCTATGACTGTTATAGCAACTGTTTAATAGCTTATAATTTACACGATAAGATTCGAGTCGTTCGCGCAATGTCTGTTCTAGTAACTACTCGACTGATTTTCAGACTTGTGAGCATACAGACAACTCTGTAGGTGGTAGACACACGCTATAGGTAATGGAACTGCCTGATTGTTGGAGGGCAAGGGTTGGGACCAAAGATAACTAAGACTCTACCGAATGCTAGGATAGTCAGAATATGGTCCATAATAGGTAGAAAACGAAGATTCTTGAATCTGAGCTGGCAAGGATACACTGGTTCAATCAAACACACCTTGTAATAACACCTCTCGGACAATAGCACTGTGTGTTACTCTTATGAGGAGGATTCTGTTGAAAATAACTATAATGATATTTAGTTTAAACAATATTTATTGAATAATTGATAAGTATATACACTTCACAAGAACAGTTAACAAGAAAGATCTGAGCAACACAAGATACAGTAGTATACACGAATCAAATGAAGACTAGACAAATGCTTACTGTGTAAGAGAGGGATTCGACAGAAAGCTTGAAGCTTATGTAAGTCGTCTCCCTGACAAAATATAAAATTACTCCCGTGGGTGATGCATATCCGTGGAGAAGCTCACACATCGCTACCGGGAGGCTGAGACTCACTCTATTGGCTTAGTTCCTACGGTTGTAGATCAGTACAAGTACGTGTGCACAATCAGTCTCACTCACCAAGACCCAGTCCCCAGAATTAGTGCGCCACAATATGGTTGGAGAGATCAATAGCATTCAGGTACGGAGTATAGAAAGTCTCAACCGCCAGGCAACGATGTGTGAGATTGTTTAAACATCAAATTGAATTGGAAAGAAAAGGAAAAGAAGGTAGAACAGCAGAACTGATAGGAGAAAAAAAGATAGAAAAATAGAAACAGCTGGAATACATCATACATTGATCGAACACTCAAGAGTCTAGGAATCGGGTATAGGCAGCTTGTTTCGTTATTTTATTTTGTAGAGTGTTAGGCGTGAATAATTGTTGGTAGTGTTGAACGATGAAATGCATGAAAAGGTATTCAACCTTAGGCATTGGTCGCTCGGTCCTATTGTACCAGCTAAGCATAAATTATTTACCGCAGTGAACAGTCACAGCTTCATTATCTTAATTCCCACAAGAAGTGAGAATAAAGGCATAGTATCGAGTTTCAAATCGTTGTTTATTTAATTATTAATGATTAAGGTCACTTTTCTGCAGCTATGGATAGTTGAGACTTGCGACCGCATCAAAGAGGTAGAATCGAACTTAGCTAATCGTTGCCCATTTGAGAGGACTCCCACCCCAGGCATTGGTGACAGAGTCCCTTTTTTAGAGTGAAACAGAACTTGTCAACCGTAGTAAACAAGCACTGCTTCACTTCCCGGGAAAGCAGAACTTGTTTACCACAATAGACAAGCACTGCCTCATTTCACGGGATCCCCACGGGTGTTCGACTCATTGGAAGCGCTTACTAGATAAAATAAAGTCATGAACCACTTCAAAGATACGACGGTTGTCATCGTTATTCAAGAATTCTGAGCCAAACAGAAGTATGGATGTATCTACTGCAAATGGGAGTAGATTAATCGTATAATTACGAGCGTCAGAAAAAAGTGGACAACGAAATAAAAAATGATCGGTAGTTTCACGCTCACCACATTGACAGGAGGGACTGGGCGATAAGTGATTATCGTATAGGTGAGAATTAAGGCAACTACAATGCAACCGCAGTCTGCAATGGTATATTTGGGCCCTGCGAGATTTCGCATTACTGTAGAACCTTGGGGGCCTTAGGTTACCATCGTTCAGAAAACTTTTAAAGTTAAGCAATGACGTGTTCTCGCGGACAGGTAAGGGTAAATTATTCCACTGGTCAGTAACACTGGGGATAAAAGAGCGCTGATATTTATTCAGTACTAAATAGCACAATATAATAAATGGTTATCGTGGCATTTTTTTTAAATTTCCAACATAGCACATCTTTTAAATAGGTTTCTTGACATAATTTTTTTATCATGCATTTGTGCACTAATATTTTAATTATTCCTTGGCAAATTATAACAATTTCTTTTAATTATAAGTTTACACGTAGTGTATTCTTATTGGAATTGTAGTTTCATCTTTTTTCTTTATTATTATTATTCCATCACAATTTGGGACGCGAATGTTCTCAGAAACTATATATGGCAGTATGTGGTAAAACTCCCCTATGATCCCGGCTATACTACTTTCGAGAAATTTCGTTGGTAACAATGGAGACGCATAAAAATAGGGGGTTAGGGAATACAGCTATAACGTCATAACCCAGTTGAACATATTTCTGAAAAGTGTAGGAGCCTAGGAGGTGTTAGAAAAAGGTAGGAAATTTCCTCATATTGTACTCGGGATCCCATTCGGGTTTTTTTTTAAATAAAGATCAACAATTGGTAGATCATTTTATACCCAACAGAAAATGTAGAAGGCTGAAAACACATCATCCCTAGATTTGGCTATAAATTGGGGTTGAAGGAAGGTGCCCCCAAATCCGAATTTTTTTTATGGAATAAAAGATATTTTGAACAATAATCATCATAACGAAAACATTGAATAAACATTAATAAGAGCCGCGTCAAACACTGTCGAAATTAATAAGATGGCTGAGTAGTTTATTTGGTTATGGCATGTTTGTTTTCTCGGTTACTAGACGATTCGCCCCCGTGCATGATTCGCCCCTAATTTTTGTGGACCATTCGCCCCTGGACGATTCGCCTTCATGGACTATTCGCCCCACATTTTTTTTTTATAATTATGTGTAAATAAATTGGAAAAGAATAAATAAAATTAAAAATGAATTGTCAAATGGAAACTTACTTATTTCGACTAAGTCAATTACAGAGCAAATTTTTGTCGATACAAACAATATTGGACATGTGTGCAGTGAATAATAATTCACACTGGCTGAATGAACGGTGGTTTAAAGAAACCTCAGAATTATGAGGAAATGTTTACACAACACTTTGCATTTTGGATTGAAATTACTAGATAGGAGACAGGTGGCCTTTGTAACATATGTAGCACACAGCATTGCTCTTTCAACTACGCCGATCCTACTTAATAAGAATATGCTGTGTCGCAGTACTTGCCTGTGTAGCATTCATGTATTAAATGTTGTAGTGTAAGCCACGCGAGTTATTAAGTTATTCAGTTATAGAGTTATTCACTTATTCAGTTATAAATCCATAACATGGTGTCAGAAGTTCAAGGACTTTAAGTTATTTAAATAAGCAATATGGATCAACTGAAACCTCCAGGACACTTATGTTTGGAAGGCAATTTAGCGGAAAACTGGAGAAAATGGAAACAGAGATTTGATTTGTTCCTAGTGGCATTGGAGAGAAATCTAAGAAAGTGCAGTCGTCGACTCTCCTACATGTGCGAGGAGAGGATGCACTAGAAATCTACAATACTCTTGAATTTTCCAGTGATGAGGAAAAAGAAGATGCTGTCAAAATCATGGAAAAGTTCCACAATTACTGCAATCCGAGAAAAAACCTCACTTGGGAAAGACACAAATTTTTCTCCAGAAATCAAAGTTCAACTGAAACATTTGACCAATATGTTACGGATCTACGAAACAAGGCGAAACACTGTGAATTTGGAGAACTTCGGGGCAGTTTAATTAAAGACAAGATAGTCTGTGGAATTGAAGACGATTCAGTTCGTGCGCGACTACTACGAGTAGAAGACTTGTCACTGACTAAAGCTGTAGCAGTTTGTCGAGCTAGTGAAATGAGTAGCTCTCAAACGAAAAAAATGACAGAAGATTTAAGTGATCAAAGTCTCGCTGTACATAAAGTTAACAAAAAGCCTCAACATTCAAAACGTGAATCCGGACGTGAAACTAGACATTACGTTTCAAAAACTAAGCAAACTTCTGCATTTCATAACTGTATTCGGTGCGGAAGTTCGCATGATAAAAATAGATGTCCCGCCTTTGGAAAACGATGCCATAATTGTCAGAAACAAAATCATTTTGCAACGATGTGTAAGTCGGTCACCAAACCAGGGTGACCCAGAAAAGTGCATACCGTCGCAGAAGATGACATTGAACAGGACCCTGAATTCTTCAATGGTTCCATTTGCACCCTCAGTGGTAATGTACAGGACCGCAAAGACTGGAATGTTCAACTGAAACTCGGGCACCAATGTATCAATTTCAAAGTTGACACTGGAGCACAGTGTAATGTTTTTAAAAAATCCACATTTGATAGCCTAGATTCTCTTGAACTTTCCTCAAGAAAAGTGAAACTTGTAACGTACGATGGCAGTAAACTTGATACGTATGGCAAAACGACAGCCATGTGCTCATACAATAAAACGAGATAAAGATGGAATTCCAAATTGTCAACAAAGACGTTCCAAATGTGTTAGGACTGAACTCAACGAAGCTCTTGGGGCTCGTTCCCAAAATACAAACGCTCGTAACTTCCTGTGATGAAATTTTCAAGACATATGCAGATGTATTCACTGAGTTGGGCAGTCTCAGAGGGAAACACCATACAACTGTTGACCCGTCGGTTCCCCCGGTTGTCCATCCACCCAGGAAAGTTCCCATCGCTTTAAGAGACAAGGTGAAACGTGAGTTAGAAAGAATGGAAAGCACGAATGTAATTGAAAAAGTGCATGGTCCGTCAGACTGGGTTAATAGTATGGTCACTGTTGTAAAACCACACCAGTTACGTATATGTTTAGACCCGAAACATTTAAATAAAGCGATCCGACGCGAGCACCACCAGTTGCCGACAATTGAAGATATCGTCTCAAGACTACCCGCAGCTAAAGTATTTACAAAGTTAGACGCTAATTCTGGGTTTTGGCAACTGAAACTTGATGAAGAATCATCACAACTCTGCACATTCAATACACCATTTGGCAGATACCGCTTCAAGCGTTTACCTTTTGGAATCTCATCCAGTCCAGAAATCTTTCAAAAAGCAATGTCACAGTTGTTTGATGACATAGAAGGAGTTGAATGCATAATGGACGATATACTTATATGGGGTGAAAATGAAGAGCAGCACGACCAACGACTAACGCGAGTTCTTGACCGAGCACGTACAGCAAATTTGAAACTAAACAGAGACAAATGCAGATTCAAACAGACTGAAATAACGTACATTGGGCATGTGTTGAGTGCTGAAGGACTAAAAGTTGACCCTTCTAAAGTGGAAGTAGTGAAAAAGATGGACTCTCCACGCGATAAAGTATCTCTACAGAGATTTATGGGGTTGATCACATATCTGTCGAAATTCATACCTCATTTATCAGATATAAGCGTACCCCCCAGAGACCTTCTTGTAAATAACACAGAGTGGCCCTGGACTGAACATCAAGACAAAAGCTTCACAAAACTTAAAGATGCTGTCAAAGAAGCACCAGTTCTGAAATATTTTAATGTTCAGTTACCGGTTAAGTTATCAGAAGATGCTAGTTCAAAGGGACTAGGGGCAGATTTGTTTCAAAACGAGCGGCCTGTAGCATACGCATCAAGAACTCTAACTGATACTCAACAACGTTACGCTCAAATAGAGAAAGAAGTGTTAGCAATAGTGTTCGGGTGTGAAAAGTTTCGTGAGTATATCTATGGTCAACGTCTGGTTGTGGTAGAATCAGACCACAAGCCATTGGAAGCAATTTTCCAGAAAGCTTTGCACCTAAATCCTGAGCGTCTGCAAAAAATGCTTATGAAACTCCAAAAGTACAACTTATCAGTCACGTTCAAGCCGAGTAAAATGTTGTTCATAGCCGATAAGTTAAGTAGAGCTCACCCACAGGAAACGTCAAGTAAAACTTTAGACGATGAACTGGAAATTAACATGTCAACAATGCTGCCAATTTCAGAACCTAAAATGGAACAACTAAAGATAGCCACGCAAAGTGACGCGGCACTGCAACTGTTAAAAACAACTGTACTCGGCGGCTGGCCTCTTGAGAGGAAAGAGGTTCCAAATGACATTCGGGAATTTTGGCATTATAGAGATGAGATAAGTGTGTACGACGACATACTATACAAAGGTGAAAAAGTTATGATTCCTGTATCAATGCGAGCGGAGATGTTAGATAAAATTCATGAAGCACACTTGGGTGTGGAAAAATGCAAACGTCGCGCTAGAGATGTGTTGTTCTGGCCCGGAATGAACTCTCAAATACAAGACAAAGTTTCAAAATATGCAGTCTGTAATGACTTCAGAGTGAGAAATCAGAAAGAACCTTTACTTTTTCATCCCGTGCCTG
The DNA here is from genome assembly GCA_031216915.1 of Pictodentalium vernedei. Classification (NCBI taxonomy): domain Eukaryota; kingdom Metazoa; phylum Mollusca; class Scaphopoda; order Dentaliida; family Dentaliidae; genus Pictodentalium; species Pictodentalium vernedei. Next base: position 439,971,809 of record CM062296.1, on the reverse strand, counting down.
AACGCCCGTGGGCAAGAGTCGGGGCAGACTTATTTGAAAATGACGGCAGTGACTATTTATTAATTGCGGATTACTTTTCGGGTTTCTTTGAAAATGCAAATCTGTCGAGTACGAAGTCAGTTTCATTAATTACACACTAAATCACAATTTGCGAGATATGGGATACCGGATGAGCTTATAGGTGACAATGGACCGCAATTTTCGTCTGCAGACTTTGCCAACTTCGCAAATACATACAATTTCAAACACACCACTTCCAGTCCTAAATATCCCCAATCAAATGGCATGGCTGACAGATCTGTTCAAACAGCTAAACGGGTGTTGCAAAAAGCAAAACGAGATGGCAGTGATCCTTATCTCCCCCTGCTAAATTACAGAAATACACCACGGGACGGCGAACTTGGTTCACCAGTGCAAAGATTAATGGGACGCAGAACAAAAACTAAATTACCCACGTGCAGTAAACTTTTGCAACCTAAAGTCATTAAGACAGAGACTTATGTTTAATCTTACGCGTAAGAAAGAACAGCAAAAACATTATTATGATACACATTCGAAACGCCTTCCAGAACTGAAATCAGGTGATTGTGTCCGATTTCGCAGTGGGAAATATTTGAAGGCTGTTGTTGTTCTAAATAAGTCAAAGGAACCAAGATCATATGTCATCAAAGCTGGCGGCAGAACATACAGGCGTAATCGCAGAGACTTAAAGTTAATGAATCACCACTGAGCCACGATGATACGGAATGTGACATTGACATTGAGCCTAATCGGGTTAATCAGTCAGCGCAACCTGACCCAACCTCTGCACCTGTTCAGCAGAGAGCACACGATCCCGGAACAATTAAAACTTCATCTGGTAGAGCCATACGCAGACCTGTCAGATTCAAGGACTATGTCTGTACATAAACATAACAACAGCAAACTGTAGACTGCAGTGATAGCAGCGTATTTACTCAAATCGACGAACGGCAACAGAATCCATAGAAAAGTTAACCCTTGTAGTCACTATATAAGCATATTTAGTTCACAGAACAGTTAACCCTTGTATTATCCATCACATTTTCCTCATAGAACAATTAACCCGTGCAGAGACCTATGGCAGCATTAACCCCCGTGAGATACATCTTTTCCAATGAAACATTTTTTTCTTGTCCTACACCCCCATCTGTGTTCCTGACGTTTTATCACAAGACACTGCGAACTCGTATTACATTTCAGTGCGAACTCTAAGCTGTTAGCACATCACACTTTTTTCTTTGGGTACGATTTTTTAAAAAAAAAAGGGGAGGTGTAACATATGTAGCACACAGTATCGCTCTTGCAACTACGCCGACCCTCCTTAATAAGAATATGCTGCGTCGCAGTGCTTCCCTTGTAACATTCGTGTATTAAATGTTGTAGTGTAAGCCACGCGAGTTATTAAGTTATTCAGTTATAGAGTTATTCAGTTATAAATCCATAACAGCCTTGTTTTTACAACAGTCTATGTGATGTATCTTTTAAGCCAGTCTAATTGTTCACGCAACAATCAAGGTTAGTTGAGGGATATCTCATTCCTTTGAAATCTTGTTTTATGGCTTACAACACTATTCCAAAACAACATTTTTGTGTTAGCTTTGTCAAAAGTTTAGTTCAAAAACATTAAATAATTCGGCAAGTTTCTTTTATTTGTTTGAACCCTTTTTTACCGAACACAACACCCCATCACCCCATTTGTATAAATAAGCACAGAATTGGTAACTCAGTCGTTATCCAAATTCCTCCGAAACATCCCTGTATCGTTTGTTCCAGGACGGTTCGGGGAAATAGTTTAGCTGTTGAATGCGATAGTTGTAATAAATGGTGCCACATGCAATGTGGGACAGGTATATCTAGGGAAGAATATGACGCCTATAACTCTGACGACTCCGTCTTTCCATGGACCCCCAGAACTCGAATCACTAAACTTTGAAATTCAAGAGTCAGCCATACCTGATGGCTTTCTCCGCCGTGACATAATATTTCAACAAAAAAAAAACATATTGTGTTCTATACTAATACTTTGTCACAACATTTAAATTCTGCTCGAGAGTGGTATGTAGAAGGGGCATTTAAACCAGTAGGTGGCCCCTTTACTCAGTTGTGATCCATTCATGTTTTTTAAAGAATGGTGATACAGTTAAGCAAGTACCAGTTGTGTTTGTGTTAATGTCTGGTAAATCTGGCCAGTATTACAGTGCTGTCCTTGAATATTTAAAGTCAAACAATGATTTAGAAAATTTAACAAATGTAATCATGGATTTTGAGGCAGCTGTCTGGAAAGCATTCAGTGACGTTTTTCCACATGCAAATCGAAAGGGCTGCCATTTTCATTGGACACAAGCTGTCTGGAGGAAGGTTCAAGAGTTGGGTCTTTCTGTGAGGTATATGGAAAACGCCCAGATTCAAAAGTTTATCAGACGGGTAATGTGTTTGCCCTTTCTTCCTGCAGAACATATTGTGCCTATTTTTACATCAATCATTGGTATGGATGCGCCTTCATCTCCAATGGCTCCTCTCCTGAGGAGTCTTCTTGACTATATTCACAACACTTGGATACATAGTAGTGTGTGGCCACCATCGTCTTGGTCAGTATTTAACCGCAGTGTGCGTACAAATAATAACTGTGAAGGGTGGCACCGTCGTTTAAATAGTAAAAATTAGGAGACACCACTTACCATTTTATCAGTTTTCTCCGGGCCGCGGAAGTTAATGAAATATTTTTCATTAACGCCCGCAGCCTCTTTCCGGTTGTTGTAATAATAGTAATAACATTACTTTCTCTGGTATTTCTGGTCCATTAACAGCCCTCAGGAACCGACTAAGGCCATTCGGCCTATTATGTTATTGTTTTAGTATTACTTCACAATCATTTTTCAGTTCGATTCCGATCACATTTACAACGTCGAACTTTGTATGTAGATCTTGTTTGTTTTTGAAATGTATTTGTTTGTTTTCGGTGATGAAATAAAAAAAAACACAGCAGATTTTTTTGTTATTTCTATTAAAAATAAAATGGGGGGGGGGGGGGGGGGGCGAATCGTCCAAAAAAAAAACCGGGGGCGAATCATCCATCGGAGCGAATCGTCCAGGGGGCGAATCGTTCCACGGCGGCGAATCGTTCTGTTCCCGTTTTCACAATCTCGTATAAGAAAATTAAATTTGAATGCAGGGAGGTACATCAAGGTATGATACAATAGACAAAATTGTTTAAAAATAATAATACAAAAAAAATAAATAAAAAATGACTGAAAATACAATAATTCAAAATTTTCTCCCAGCGGACGGTTAGGGTCAAATTGCTGCGGACGATTTTCTTCGTGGGTACGAACAGATAATTGGGTGCGAAACGCCTGAAGAGTTTGGGTACGAGACGTCGGTATCGGGTAGTTTCGTCCCCGGGACGATTCGTCCCAGAGACGTTTCGTACCCGAGACGATTCGTCACCTATTGGTGGGACGTTTCGTCACCTATTGGTGGGACGTTTCGTCCCCGGGACGATTCGTCCCCAATGCAAATTTCTGTAAAGGATGAGTGTTGTAAATAACTAACAGTGGTATATTTCATTGATATAACTTTATTTGATTTCCAAAAGTTAACTGTTAGAAGATATTTTTAATCAATTATTAAACATTCTTTGTTGCGCCGACATGTCAGTGAACTGCACTATTCTCGAGTGCTAATGAAAACATACTAATAATTATTAATAATTAAATATAATTACATATCAACAAACATTCATTGATATACCGGCATCAGTGGGATGCATTTTTCTTGAACGCTTATGAAAACAATGTATGATTGAACAATTAAAAAAAACATTTCTTGAGGTACCGACTTATCAGTGAGATCTATTATCATTAAGTGGTTATAAAAACTCCAAAATCATTGTTTGTATTATAGTCTGCTAATATGATATCTAATTATGCCTAAAATCCAACCTCGATGCCACATGAGTGACCACCATTGGTTACGAACAGATGCTTCCCTCATTTATGAAAAAAGTCCAATCCCATATCTTCTCAATAATTTGGTATTGAAGTGGGACGTTTGGTCACCAACTGGTGACGAAACGTCCCACCCTGTCACGGGGACGAAACGTCCCACCAAGTAGGGGACGAAACGTCCCGGGGATGGAACGACCTGGACCTCAGACGTCCAAGGCATGAAACGAAAAGAGACAAACATGTTTCGCCCAGTTTCACGGAGAGACAACTTTTAGTTTTACACGTACAGCTGTGGACTGTTGCTGATGGGACGAAATACACAGGGGCGGTAAATATTGGGATATAATTCATCAATCGCGATGGACAAATTTTATTGATTCTCTCCAAATAATGGCTCATTTTGGACGTGATTTAGACAATTTCACTGCATCAAGAACTGTTCGAATTGTAGATTCAGAAATAAATGAAGCATTTACGGTAATTCGAGTTTCTTTTATAGATAGAGATTTTCATATAACAACCAAATAGCACATTTTCCTTCAGGTCACCTGATTTCGTGATAAAATTAAAAGATACTATTGCGTCTTTTCCGGGTTTGCAAATTTATATCTTGGAATTCGAAGCGACGTTACGATGTCGCGTTTTGCCTTCTCCTCTATGCACCACACATTTACTTTTCTCTCCCTTATAGCCCCTTTTAATTTGGGAACGGGACAACTCGCCGTCGGGACAACTCGCCGTACCCGGCGAGGTGGGAGGAGTCGCCGTCGGGACAAGTCGCCGTGGAGTGGTAGTTGAGAAGTAATACGCGGCATAGGATTAAATTATCTTTATTAATACTCATGACTCATGGGGTTGTAAGTGACAAGTAACTAGCGCAGTAGCGGCATATATTTTATTATCTTTATTATTTAATTATATATATTCTTCACAACAAAGACATGTAACAATAGTTAACAATAATGATTTAACACATACAATAGTGACTATAATATAACAGGTTTTTTTTTAAATCACAGAGTTATACATGATACATTTAAGGAAAGACAATTATTTAACATAAACAGAGGAACATTTCTTCAAAAAGGCTGAAGTTGATAGTGATGGAGGGTCTGACATTTATTTGTCCCAATACTTCTGGATCTTCTGGGACATTTTTGTGTATTTGAAGCGTGCGTCCGTCTCTAAATCTGATGCCTGGACTCTTAATTCGACATTTTCTACTTCTGTCTGTAGAGCCGGGTACCAATTTGTAAAAACTCAATCTGGTCCCAAGTGTGTTCAGACGCTGATGCCAGGCTGTAATAGGGAAAAAAACTTTTGGTTATAAGCATATTTACATAGAGAGAGAGTGTGGGGGGGGGGGGGGGGGGTGAGAGAGAGAGAGAGAATGAGAAAAAACTCACCTTCAATGTCGTTATTGGTCCGGACCGTATGGCCAAAAATTCCCCATTCTAGGTGGCTGAAAGTTGCGGAATCTACCCATTGTCTCTGGGCATAGTCCACGAAGTCTCGGAGTTTCATCTCTGGCTGAGTTTTGTTGTACAAGGCTTCAAAAGTTTCTCGGATATGAAGAGACGGCAGGAATGGTAACGCTAGTATCTGGCGAATGAAATCGTGTACAGGTTTCCCTTCTCTATAGGCAGTCTGGAGCCCGATCCTCGTTACATACCTGTACACGGCTTGGCTCCAACCTCTCTAACTTCTTGCCAAAGAGCTGTCAACAGCATGTTGTCGTGGTCTAACTTCTCTGTTGCATTGGATACAAAAATATGAAGGCATTTTGGAAATGATGCTGAGACAATGAATGAACGGTTTTAGCGCGCCGAAGGCGCGCAGAGACGATATGGGATTTACAAATCCCTTGCGACCTGGTTAAAGCTTATTTTATTTCACTTGGATCACACAGGCCTAGCTTTCCTATTGCCCAAAATGGAGTCTGAGGGGGGGGGGGGGGGGGGGGGGTATGCACGCGGTTAGAATGCAGTTTATGTTGGAGTGTTAGATGGTCAGTATTCAATCCCTCAACGCCTTTAAAACTATTAGAGAGTGGGCTCTATTCGGTTCCAGTTCGGCGATGGTAGAGGTTTGAGTCCCACCATGGTGGCGAGCCAGAATGTAATGTTGTGCGATGGCAAGTTTTAGGGAAGAAGAGAAAAGAAAACCAAACAGCAAATCATGGAGGTCGGATTTATTGGTGAAAATACTCTACAGGTTAGTAAGTGATAAATTTAACAATATTTCACCCCAAAAAATAAAATAATAAATAAAAACAAAACAAAAAAACGAAAAAAAACCCCGGGACAAGTCGCCGTAAAAATCGGGACCGACGGCGACTTGTCCGGTACCCTTTTAATTTGACATTCACTCTATACCCTAGTTCCCGAGTTGGCACCCAAACTTTAGTTTTACAAAACTTTCTTTCACTGCCTGACTTATCATTATTTATTAAATTATCAATATGACTTGCTTAGATAACTCTTATATTTAACTTAATTTTAAGCTTCAGGGGGTCTGGACAAAACGTCCGATCCCCAAAATGTCTGATTTTCTGGACGAAATGTCCGATTTTTTAGCTTAACTTGACAAAGTCAAGAAAAGCTATTGCCATCACGCGTGCGGAAGTCTGTTAGTCAGAATAGTCTGTGAGTCTGTTCACATTTTCCTTTAGCACGGGCTACACCCCGCAGTTCTTGTCTGATCATCATGAAATTTTATATGCAGGTTTGGGGTCATGTCTAGATGAGAACGTCCCCTTTTGGTTGCGATTGGTCAACCGGTATGGCTGCCCGAGCCCAAAACCCGAAAACCATTAGCCCAGTCTACAGGTCGTATTTATGAAGGGATTTCATTGTAACTTGGTAGGATGCCTCTCTATAATGCCTAGATGAGAACGTCCCCTTTTGGGCATGATCTGTCAACCCGAAACCCAGAAACTTTTAGCACAGTCTGCAGGTCATGTTTAATATGGAGGAATTTGAATTTCACCCAAACCGGCCTTCAGCCAAACCGGCCTCCACAATTTCGCCCAAATCGGCCTCCACAAATACACCCAAACCGGCCTCCGCCAGATTTATTTTTTTTAAATTTTCTAAATTTTCTACTATTTTCTTCATACCGATTTCTTTGTAATCTTTGAAAAAAAAAATTAATGACAGGAGTTTGGATAAATAATTAAATAAAAAATATGCCTACCTCCTTTTACAGAAAGTGATATCCTCCAATTAAAAAGTGATAAAAATCCATCGCAACTTTATATCCTATATGAAATCTAACACAACCTGTTGGTTACAAATTCCTGACAATTGTGAAAGGTGTTTCCAGATGGGCAGTCTGCTGACATCCAAACAGAATGCTCATTGGATGTCCTTCTTCAAACAGGCATTCCAAATTGAATGCTGATTAGATGGCTCTGTTCAAGAAGACTGTTGGGTCCCAGTTGAGAAATGCTAGTGTGGTCGGAATCATTATCAAAACAACATGTCATACTCATCTCATACTAAACTGGTACAAACGGTAGTTTTTATAGCATTCAACAGTCAGCTTGACGTTTTAAATGTTTGTTTTGCCATGTGATATATGAGTTCGGTTAATTATTAAAGCTATTATTTCGAAACTCAATGTTGTTTTTCTTTTAAAATCCCATAGATTACCCCAATTGTTTCCTGGGGAAAGTTCGCTTATGTAAGTTATTTTTCTTTTGCAATTGCATTCTTTGCGGCTGTAAGACATCTATTTATGTATATTGATGTTTTAGAGACGCCACAAAATGCAATTGTGGAGGACAGGTTGAGTGATCAATGTTTAATGAAGGCAGCCAACTTAAATAATGGAGGCCGGTTTGGGTGAAAAAGTGTGGGCCGGTTTGGATGATCAATGCTTAACTGTCGCGGACGATGAAAATATTGGAGGCCGGTTTGGGTAAAAATGTGGAGGCTGGTTTGGGTTAAGTGGAGGCCGGTTTGGCAAAAATGTCGGGGGCCGGTTTGGGTGTATTAGAGGAATTTCATTGTAACTTGGTAGGATGACTCCTTATGATGTCTAGATGAGAATTTCCCTATTACATCCCCTTTTGGTCATGATTGGTCAACCATGCGATGGCTACAGGTGCCCAAAGTCTGAAAATCTTGAGCACAGTCTGCAGGTCATATTTATGAAGGGATTTCATTGTAACTTCGTAGGATCACTCCAGATGATGTCCAGATGAGAATGTCCCCTTTTCGTTGCGATCATTCAACCATGATGGCTGCCCGAGCCCAAAGCCCGAAAACCTTTAGCACAGTCTTCAGGTCATATTTATGAAGGGATTTCATTGTAACTTGGTAGGTTGACTTCATATAATGTCTAGATGAGAACAGCCCCTTTTGGACACCATTTAGGCAACTGTGACTGCTACAGGGGCCTGAAGCCCGAAAACATTTAGCACAGTCTAAAGGTGATATTTATGAAGGGATTTCATTGTACCTTGGTAGGATGACTCCAAATAATTTTTCTTTTTTATTTTTTAGCTCAACTTTGGCGAAGCCAAATTTGAGCTTATGCCATGGCCCGTCGTCCGCCTGGCTGTCTGTCCGTCAACAATTGGATACGGCTCGGGCTAGAGGCCGTATTTATAAACCGATCTTTACGAAACTCCTTGGGTACCTTTGTTATGACCGTGGGATGAGAACGAGTGTTTTTGGGTTCGGTCCGAAATTTAAGATGGCTGCCAGCTGCCATTTTGTACCGACGATGCAGAAATCTGTTTTTTGTACAGAACTTCCATATGAAAGCTCTGATTTGAATAATTTTTTGTATGAATGTTTAGTACCATGGGATGCATCACATATAATACAGGTTTTTTTCTTGTGTGTAAATTATGCAAATTAGATGAACTTTGATTTTTTCAGTGCTACTTACACACAGTAAGTGCACATGTCAATACGGCTCGGGCTAGAGTTTGTATTTATGAACTGATCTTCACGAAACGTCTTGGGTACCTTTGTTATCACATTGGGATGAGAACGAGTGTTTCTGGGTGCGGTCCAAAATTCAAGATGTCTGCCAGTAGCCATTTTGTTCCGAAATTAGGTCTAATCAGTTTTTTGTACACAACTTCTATACGGCTCAGGCGAGAGGCCGTATTTATGAACTGATCTTTACGAAACTTCTTGGGTACCTTTGTTATCACCGTGGGATGAGAACGAGTGTTTTGTGTTGTGGTCCGAAATTCAAGATGGCCACCAGCAGCCATTTTGTACCAAAATCAGCGCAATCAGTCTTTTGTACAGAACTTCTCTATGAAAGTTTTGATTTGAATAAATTTTTGTATGAATGTTTAGTAACATGGAATACATGACATATAGTACGGGTTTTTTTCTCGTGCAGAAATTATGCAAATTAGACTATTCTTGATGTTTTTTGGTGTTACTTTCAGCGCTGTAAGTGCAAATGCCAATACGGCTCGGGCTAGAGGCCGTTTTTATGAACCGATCTTTACGAAACTCCTTGGGTACCTTTGTTATCACCGTGGGTCGAGAACAAGTGTTTTGGGGTCCGGTCTGAAATTCAAGATGGCCGATGGCAGCCATTTTGTACAAAATTTGGTGCAATCATATTTGTGCACAGAACTTCCATATGAAAGTGCTGATTTGAATAATTTTTTGTGTGAATGTTTAGTACCATGGGATACATCGCATATAATGCAGGTTTTTTTCTCGTGCAGAAATTATGCAAATTAGATGAACTTTGATTTATTCAGTGCTACTTATACACTGTAAGTGCACATGTCAATACGGCTTGGGCTAGAGGCTGTATTTATGAACCGATCTTCACAAAACTTCGTGGGTACCTTTGTTAACACCTTGGGATGAGAACGAGTATTTCTGGGTGCGGTCCAAAATTCAAGATGGCTGCCAGTGGCCATTTTGTACCAAAATTAGGTCCAATCAGTTTTTTGTCACAACTTCTACACAGCTCATATTTGTGAACTGATCTTCACGAAACTTCTTGGGTACCTTTGTTTTCACCTTAGGACAGGAATGAGTGTGTTTTGGGGTGCCTTTGTTATCACTGTGCTATGAGAACAAATATTTTGGGGTTCAGTCAGACCCACTCTGGGACTCAAAGATTTTTTTCTAGTTTAGCATCTGACTGTCACCCACCTTTACAATACTTTACCTATACATTTGTTACAGGCAACGGTCAGTATTTATGTACAGACCGTTACAATACTTTATATGTACCTTTGTTATCAGGTCATTACCTAGATGTTTGTCATTGCTGTGTCACATACTATACATGTACATGTCTTTGTCTTGACAAGTTGAGCTACAGTGTCATTGACACTTTCATTTATTCAGATCTTATGTTTTTAAATTAATTACATTCAAAGACATATTTCGTGAAATAATTTTACAAAGTGGTTTTATACATGGCACAGAAAGAAAATTAACAAAGTTTGTTATTCATTCATAGTGATATGAAGTATCATTTGTAGCTGCACTGTGTTGCAGGAAGCTGCCGTCTGAGTTTTGGAAGGGGATCGAGGTAGAACATGCATATCAATTTACGTACATGTACAAAGATGTGACTACGTTGGTACTTAATTGTCATTTTATATAAAATCCGGTGTCACAGTCTCTCCACTCTCGCAAATATTGTAAGAGTGGCTGAGTTGCTGTCGTTTACTGACCTCTGTATTGACCCCTGCAGGTTGATAGTCTGTTCTATGGGGTCTCGAGCGAGACACCTTTTAACGCGAACCAAAATATGCACAGACTGAACCATTCTGTACAACAACTAGTGGATTTCACGCATTTACTGTTCACCTTAATGTTTAACTGAAAGGCGTGAAATAACCAGAAATACGTTTGACCATTACCCAACATAATGGTTGAAACTGACCAACACCATATGCAAAAGACAATCTGCAGTTTCATTTTTTTTTCAAATATTTCCCCTGAAAAACACAGCCCATAACCCCAGCTCCACCGACAGGACAGAGGCTGTGGTCTGGAAGAAAAAATCTGAAAAATTTGTCATTTTCTGTAGGCAACAACTTATTATTAAAACGTTGTGTTAGGTAAATGGTCAACGCGACTCAACCTAAGCAACGCACGGTGCTCATCCAGACTGTGTAATGTCGCTACAAGTAACATATAAACATTTCATGGTGTTGTAAACGCCAATCGCAATCTGCGTTGTCACTACTTTACCGTGACAAAACAGTATATACAAAATGAAAAAGTGGTTAACCAGTTAGTAGTGAAGTGATTGTATCCCACCTTAAATTTATTTCCTTTGAACGTTTATTCGAGTATGTATATTTGGACATGAGGTCTAGATTTCTGTAGTGTCTTAGTTGTTCAATAAATCTTGTATAGGTTGGTAGGTTATTTTTCACTTTGCAGGAATAAATAAACTTTCTGTAGATCAACATATAGAAGTCTGTTGTGTTATTGGGAGAGGCGTGGGTATTTCTGTAGCCTAAAATAATATATTCCGGGATGAAGGGAAACTCAACATCACACTTGTCCTTCAAATGTTCCCAAAAATTCAAAAGAACTGTTTTCGCCACAGAACATTCAAAGAACAAGTGAAGTATTGACTCCTTTGTATTGCAACAAAAAGTACATAGTTCGTTTCAGAGAGTTTGCATTTATAAAGTTTTGAATTCGTATACAAAATTTGGTGGACAATTTTGAAATGCAAACTTTGTAAATATGTATCATCCGTGATTGTAAATGGGATTTTATACATGTATATAAACTTCCAGTCATCTGAGTGCAGATTTATATCCAAAACCTCATTCCATTTATACTGCATATGAATGGAGGGTGTTGGTTGCAGTTCTAGAAATTTAAAATAAAAGGATTGGGAGACTATTAGTAGATTTTAATGTCTCAACATTTCTGTGCTATTATTCAGAGGCTTATTGGATTTGGTCACCGTTTTCCAAGCTTTGGGTAATGCATTTATAATACCCTGAAAAACTGTAAATGGGGTATTGATGTTATACTTGTTGGAGAAGTCAGAGAAGGTTAAGAGGCTGTTGTTGTCAGATACCAGGTAATTTACAAAGTAAATGCCTTTATTACACCAAGTTTTATTGAAAAAAAGTTGTCCGTTAATTTTTATTTCATTATTTAAGAAAATAGTTTTGCCTAATATGTCTGCAGGGGTTGTGTTGCTGTTATTGTCCAAAAAGAGCCCAGGACAAAAGAACATCCTTCCAGAAAGTGTTCACATGTTTTCCAACTACTTTTAAACCTTCTTTATGTAAGTACCAAAGTTTGTAAGTTGCGAACAATTCTAACTCGTCAATTACAAGGGTTTTCCATGCAGCAAACGAGGTGGGGTCCATTAGTTTCTTAATCCAAATCATTTTTAAAGCATGACTAAAAGTTTCAACGTGGGGAAATTTAATTCCACCATTTTCAAAAAGGTCAATAATTGTTTTACGTTTAATTTTTTCAACTTTTCCGGACCATAAAAAATTATAAAAAATTGTTTGAATTTTGTTAAATAACTCCTTTCGTGGGTCTGGTAAAACCATAAAACAATGTGTCAGAATTGGTAAAGCCAAAGTTTTTATAATGGTATTTTTTCCGATTATTGTTAAGTTACGAAATGACCAATCACTTAACAATTTTTCAATTTTCTGCATTTTGTTAGTGTAATTATTTAGTATATAATTGTCGCTAAATAGATTAAATTCAATCCCCCAAATTTTGAATGATCTGGAATGATTCCAAACGACTTGTTCGTTTATTGATAGTGTTTCACCACAACCCTGCTTGGAACCTATCCATACAACTTCCGTTTTATCAAAATTAACCTTTAAGCCAAAAATTAGTGAGAATTGTTTAACCATATTCAGGGCATTGTCTAAAGAGTATCCATCATCACTTAAAAACAGGGTGGAGTCATCAGCATATTGACTTATTAATTCAGGATTTTTTTATCCTTATTCCATTTATATTGGGGTTAAATTTTAGAGACGCGCTAAGAATTTCCACACTAAGAATAAAAAGATACAGCGATAAAGCATCACCTTGCCTTACACCTCGTTCTATATTAAATCTTTCAGAATAATGGCCATTATTAAGTATGCAACTGGAAATGTTGCTATATATCCAAAAGACGATGGAATTTTTTAATTTTCGACCCTCTATGATAAGATGGTTTCATACCTTCTATGACTCCAAATAATGTCAGATGAGTAGGGCTGCACGGTATTACGGTATACCGGTTGGTACCAGTATTGAAATCGTTACCGGTTAAAAAAACGTCCATCAAAAATGAATACCAGTATACTGTGAGTAGTGGTATACAATTTTTGAGCCCGGTAATATGATTTGAGATTCGTGTTTTCTTGAAAAAAAAGTATATATAATGCGCGAAAATAGGGAAAACACATACATGTATTAAATGCAAGGGATATCATCAATAAAAAAGATATTTTTGGAGCTATAGATAGAAGTATTACTTAACTGCCCTGGGGAAATGAGTGATTTGGATTGATTCAATGGAAGACTAATCCATGTCTGCAAAGTTATTGAACCTATTGTTACGAAGATAATTCATAAAATAATTAGTCCGTTTACTCATTTCATCAGAAACTCGGATACAAGAAAACTAGTCTTTGTCAGTTTAACTCCTGTAAAAACAAAGTTGACCTCTCTTGTCTGGATAAGTGTTTAATTATGGAGCCAGTTATTGTTACCAACACTGTCAATTGCGTGTGTGATATTCGATTCTAATAATACTCACAATAGGAACAAAACGTTGCGAGAAATTTATTAGTGCATTATTGTGTTTTCAGCGCTTCAAGTAAAACTTTTGAGTCTTCAGTACTTCCAGTAAACAAACTTCAGCAACGTTTTGTTCCTACTGCAAGTACCATTATATATTCGTATCTAATGATACAAACAAAACGTTGTGGAAAATTCAATAGAGCATTTCGTGTGGGTTCACTGTTCAGTGCTTCAAGTCAAAATCTTGTGACAAGGTTTCTGACTGAAAAGACAATTCTCATCTTAGACAACAAGTGTTCTCATTGTAGATACTTTTTTATTCATTGCTATACATTTATCATTTATTTGTCTTGCTGTTCTCATTGGAAATAAATAAATGTTGACTGAAGTACACCCATCTTCTGTGATTATTATCTGACCAGGTACTAAAATTACCAGGAACGAATTGTCCAATCTTGGATACCATTCGACCAATGTTGAGTGCCATCTCAACTTGCCCTTAGTAGCTCCTCCCCTTCCCCTATCTTCCTGCAATAAACTTCCTAACATGAGTTGCTTTTCATCTGGGATGGTGGGGCTGTGTACATCGCATTTATCAAGGGCTTACGGAAAAGTAAGGTATTTCAGTTTTATTTTGCTTTCAATCTGAACTGTTTCACGGTATACCGGTATACCGCGATATTGTTTTCAATACCGTCACCGGTACTTAAATCCGAATACCGTGCAGCACTACAGATGAGAACATCCCCTTTTGGTTTGCGATCATTCGGCCTTGATGGCTGCCTGAGCCCAAAACCCCAAAACCTTTAGCATAGTCTGTAGGTCATATTTATGGAAGGATTTCATTGTAACCTGTAAGTTTGACTCCATATAATGCCTAGATGACGACATCCCCTTTGGGTTGTGATTGGTCAGCTGTGACGGCTTCAGGGGACCGAAGCCCAAAAACCTTGAGCACAGTCTACAGGTCATATTTATGTAGAGATTTCATTGTAACTTTGTAGGATCACTCCAGATGAGAATGTCCTCTTTTGGTTGCGATCATTCAACCATGATGGCTGCCCGAGCCCAAAGCCCAAAAACCTTCAGCACAGTCTAGAGGTCATATTTATGAAGGGATTTCATTGTAACTTGGTAGGTTGACTTCATATAATGTCTACATGTAGATGAGAACATCTCCTTTGGACACAATTGGGAAACTGACAGCTACAGAAGTCCGAAGCCTGAAAACCTTTAGTACAGTCTACAGTCCATATTGGGGGTGTGGTGGCTCAGTTGGTAGAGGTGCAGGCTGCAAGCCGAGAGGTCCTTGGTTCGAATCCCACCTGCGGCAACCGCGTTGTGTCCTTGGGCAAGACACTTCACCCTGATTGCCTACATGGGGGCACGATGACGCTGTGTACTGAGGCGTACTGCACGTCGATGGTGCGCATGTCTTCAACCAATCTAACCCTGCCTGTGCTGCGGTGCAGAGTTCAGAGTTACGATGTTGGAGAGCTGACAGCTGCTCGTCGTTGCTCGGTGGTTCTCTCCGGGTACTCCGGCTTCCTCCACCCGTAAAACTGTCACGGTCACGATTAGCCATTGTGCATAAGTATGTGACCTTAAACACCAATAAATAAATAAATATAAATACAGTCCATATTTATGAAGAGATTTCAATGTAACTTGATAGGATGACTCGTTTTAGAATAATTTCACTGTAACTTTGTAACTTTAGTTGATATACGTTAACTGTGAGGGCCACATACATTAACTGTGAGGTCACATTAACCCACCCTCAGCTCTTTAGTACAGCGTACACCTCATATTATTAGCTCAACTTTGACGAAGTCAAATTTGAGCTGTTGTCATGGCCCGTCGTCCGTCCGTCCGTCCGTCCGTCTGTCCGTACATCAACAATTGGCTATGGCTCGGGCTAGAGGTCGTATTTATGAACCGATCTTTACGAAACTTCTTGTGTACCTTTGTTATGACCCTGGGACGGGAACAAGTGTTTTTAGGTGTGGTCTGAAATTCAAGATGGCTGCCAGCGGCCATTTTGTACCGATGATGCAAAAATCAGTTTTTTGTACAGAACTTCTGTATGAAAGTTCTGATTTGAATAAAGTTTTGTATAAATGTTTAGTACCATGGGATACATCACATATAATACGGGTTTTTTTCTTGTGCGTAAATTATGCAAATTAGACTGACTTTGATTTATTTAGTGTTACTTTCAGAGCTGTACATGCCAAGCTGCTATGGCTCGGGCTAGAGGCCGTATTTATGAACCAATCTTTACGAAACTTCTTGGGTACCTTTGTTATGACCGTGGGACGAGAACGAGTGTTTTTGGGTGCAGTCCCAAATTCCAGATGGCTGCCAGCAGCCATTTTGTACCGACGATGCCGAAATCTGTTTTTTGTACAGAACTTCCATATGTAAGCTCTGATTTGAATAATTTTTTGTATGAATGTTTAGTACCATGGGATACATTACATATATTACAGGTTTTTTTCTTGTGCGTAAATTATGCAAATTAGGCTAACTTTGATTTATTTAGTGTTACTTTCAGCACTGTGAGTGCAAATCCCAATACGGCTTGGGCTAGAGGCCGTATTTATGAACCGATCTTCACGAAACTTCTTGGGTACCTTTGTTATCACTGTGGGACGAGAAGGAGTGTTTTTGGGTCCAGTCTGAAATTCAAGATGGCTGCTAGCAGCCATTTTGTTCAAAATTAAGTGCAATCAGATTTTTGCGCAGAACTTCCAAATGAAAGATCTGATTTGAATAAATTTTTGTATGAATGTTTAGTACCATGGGATACATTACATATAATACAGAGTTTTTCTCGTGAATAAATTATGCAAATTATGGGTCCGGGTGGGACTTAGAAAATTTTGGACCAAAATTCGGAAATTAGTTTTTTGTTTTTTTATGCGTTTTGGTCAATTTTAAGACAAAAAAAAAAAAAATTTTTTTTTACACTGAAAATTTGGGGTCTGGGTGGGACTTAGAAAATTTTGGACCAAAATCCGGAAATTAGTTTTTGTGTTTTGATGCATTTTGGTCAATTTTAAGAAGAAGAAGAAAAAATTTTAGTCTGAAAATATTTTGTTTGGGACTGAAAATTTCCACACAAAAATAATAATCTACAATGATTGGTTACTTAATTATGATTTAGTTATATTCATAGTTATAAAATAATTTAACAAACTTAATTATGATTTAGTTAGATTATTACATATCACACCTTGAAACTAGTTGGATTATTACATATCAGTATAAGTACTACATAGTACATAGTTATAAAATAATTTAACAAACTTAATTATGATTTAGTTAGATTATTACATATCACACCTTGTGTAATCTAATATTCTGGCCAGACTTTTGGGGACAGGAGGACTTCTTCTGTGGTATCTCAGACTCCGTTTGGCATTATCTAAGTCTGGCAGCATCAACTTGACTTCACTTTCAGCATTTGAAACAGCTGTTGCGAGGATCTGTGATGGCTTATCTAAGGAAGAAGCTGCTTGTTTTTGCATTTCATTTCTCGATTTGGTATATGCGATACTGACATTTTCTGGAGGATGGTTGTGTTGTCTAACTATTTCTGGGTTGTTGAAATCTGTAGTAGTACAGAGACTTGCACGGCAGTCTGATTTAGCACGTTTAGTGCATTTCCACCAGACCTTGTTCTTCCTTCTTACAGATACAGTGTACATGAAACCTTCATGACAAAGTTTTTTGCCCCTCTTATTACTCTCAATGACTTCCATGATGACTCAAGAACATTTAATGACTAATGAATGAATGAATGAATGAAAGGTTTTAGCGCGCCGAAGGCGCGCAGGGACGATGTGGGATTTACAAATCCCTTGCGACCCGGTTAACCTTATTTTTTTTCCCTCGGATCACACAGGCCTAGCTTTCGTATTGCCCAAAATGGAGTCTGATGGGGTTATGCACGCGGTTAGAATACCCGACAGTTTACGTTGGAGTGTTAGATGGTCAATACTCAATCCCTCAACGCATTTAAAACTATTAGAGAGCGAGCTCTATTCGGTTCCAGTTCGGCGATGGTATAGGTTTGAGTCCCACCATGGTGGCGAGCCAGAATGTAATGTTGTGCGATGGCAAGTTTAAGGGAAGAAGAGAAAAGAAAACCAAACAGCAACGCCGGTTTGGTAGCGGCCCCGGTATATGACCATAGCGTTTACAAAAAAGAAGTGGAGAAAGCTCCAACAGTTTAGTTTTAAGAAACCGGGAGTCATCCATCAAGCCTTCTGGGAGATAGGATGCCGTATGTAATTTTGAGGTATCTGGTTATCCTTCGGGAATTCCAAATGACCTCCTCCACCCCCCCCCCCCCCCCCAAAAAAAAAAAACAAAAAAACAACAAAAAAAACACTCACTGACACACACCCTCAAGCCCTTAAAAGGGCTGTTAAATCTTTATTCAAATGTTTATTTTTATCAAATGTACACTCGTTCCCAGCCAGACAAGCTTGTTTCAATCCTTGCCTAGCGTTTGGTGGTTTCTTGTATATGTTGCAGAAAGGTAGGTTGCACCAATTCCTCCTACGCTTTGTCTACCATTTCCATGCGTCTTCTTGATGAGAGTGTTGCAAGAAAATTTGAGAATGTTCAGTTAGAAAAGTAAAAGGTAGAGAGAAAGATAGGTATCCGCTATTGTATATTGTGCCTGCTGTGTGATTGTTGGATGGGGTAAGGGGTGTGTTTCTTCGGAGCACACTCCCCACACGCAGAGTTGCGAGGCAATCCTCACAGACTCAATCCTAAAGATCTCAATGAGTAGCGAGGCAATCCTCACTGACTCCACGCAGTCTAATTCTATTGAGTAATTTTAATTTACTGTGGATTATTTTGTTTTTCTGTTTAGGGTTCGGTGTTCGTTCAGCTTCACCATTGATTCACTATCCTGGAGTATGTGGAGGGTTTTGTTATATAGGTCTTATTAAACGCGTTTCAATCGCGCTTCAGCAGAGTTGCGAGGCAGTCCTCACAGACTCTATCCTAAAGTTCAATGACTAATTCAAACTGCTGTCCAATATATAGTTTGCTGTGTGTTTATTTTTTCAAGAACATTGTTGTACATCAAAGAAAAGAATTCATGAAAGTAGTCACACTTGCTTGTGTTTATTTTTTCAAGAACATTGTTGTACATCAAAGAAGAGAATACTTGAAAGTAACCGCACTTGCTGTGTGTTTATTACAATGTGTGTTCATTTGTTTCAAGAACATTGTTGTACATCAAAGAAAGCATGATGGATATCCTTGTAACAACATTGTCATAGCACACATGATCTCCAATTACAAAATAATTAAAAAAATAAAAAATAAAATTATTATTATAATTATTATAATGAAAAATGAAATAATGAAAAAACACTTTTTTTCCTGTTGTATTATTATAATTGTTACTTTTTTTCCTGTTTCTTTTTTTCCGTTTCTTTTTTTCCTGTTAACTTTTTTTCCTGTTACTTTTTTTTCCTACATTTGGTCTTAATCTGTAGTCCATTACAGTCACCTTGTAATTCTTTTATTATTGTTGACTGGGCCAAAACAAATACTAATTCCTGTCATATTCATTATTCAGTTGTCTTGGTCACAGCAAGTACTAATTCCTGTCATATCCAAGTTGAGCTACAGAGTCATTGACTCTTTCATTTTTATCAAAAACATAGCATACAGGGAACAGAAATGAACATACAGTAAAACCTGTCTTGAGAGACCACTGTTTTGAGAGACCACCTGTTTTGAGAGACCACATCTGCCAGGCACCGATTGGTTTTACTCTATAATGGACCTGCTATGGGAGATCACCTGTCTTGAGAGACCACCTGTCTTGAGAGACCACTGTTACCTGGTATCAACTTGTATTTTTATGCCATAATAGACCTGTCTTGAGAGACCGCACCTTTGAAGACTGAAACCATGACAAAAACTTTTTACCTGTTCTGGAATTTGAAAATCCTTTGTGATTATACTAACATAATTAAAAGTATTAAAAGCTCTTAATTAGGTTTCTATTGCTAACTAATTAAAGATTGAAATGTTTTTATAAGACCTCTGTGAAAAGATTAAGATTATTGCTGAATAAACAATTTCATACATACCTGAAATGTGACTGGTAGGAATAAAAATAAATTTGTGTTGAAAATCTTCTTGTAACAAATTGAAATGGACTGTTATAAAAATGATAAAAATAAATTAGTGTTGAAAATCTTCAATGAAGATTTTCAACTCTAATTTATTTTTATCATTTTTATAACAGTCCATTTCAATTTGTTACAAAAACTTCATTAAAAAGAACAACTACAAAGTAATTACAAAAATCTATTCTTCTCCATTTCTGAATTTTGTGGTTTGTTATTCACTGACTTGAGAAAACCTGAAACCTGTTTTGAGAGACCACCTGTCTTGAGAGACCACTTTTGTGTGGCCCAAAGGGCGGTCTCTCAAGACAGGTTCTACTGTATTCCCATTTATCACAATTCTTGTTAGCTCACCTGACTGAAAGTCAGGGTGAGCTTTTCTGATCACTTTTCGTCCGTCGTCCGTCGTCCGTCGTCCGTCCGTCGTCCGTCGTCCGGCATGAAGGTGGTGTTTGGGTCTTTTTCTTCCAAACCACTGGCCGCATGTTAATGAAATTTCATGTGAGTAGGGGTTATATAGCGGCATTTTGATTTTTGGGCAAATTAGGTTTCGGCTCATATTGAGCAGAGGGGTGGGGCAAAAATGCTCCAATTCTTAAAAAATCTTCTTCTCAAGAACCAGCAATAGCAGAGACTTGATATTTGGTATGCAGCTTCCTTTTGAGGTGTAGACTCAATTTTGTTCAAGAGAAGTTTGTAGGTCTATACTTGGCGATGTTATGGGAGGAGCAAAAATTTTGGCCCCACCCCAAATTTCTATTTTTTAAACCGAGAGGCCAATTTGAACCAAATTTTATGTGAGGGCTTATTGGGTCATAAGTACCTAATTTATGCAGAAATTTTTTTTCCTGTAGCCCCGTGGGAACCACAGGAGCTAAAAATAGAAAAAAATTAAAACGCCTATATCTCAAAAACTGCACGGCACTGAGAATTTTTATTTGGTGTGCAGCTTCCTTGGGACCAACAGAAAGGATTGGTAAAAAAAAATTGCCATCGGTTTTATCATAGGGTACAGTTTCGGGACTTTGAAAAAGTGCTGAGTCAGCACTTTTTAACACTGTAGGCAATGGGAAAAACATTAAAAAATCTTCTTCTCCAGATCCAGCAGGCAGAATCTTTTGATATTTGGTATGCAACATTGTAGGGTGGATCTGATTCAAGTTTGTTCAAATCGGCCCCCTGGGTTCATATTTGGGCTCAGTATAGGAGCCCGATTTCGAACTTAGTGCATTTCAGGCAAATTTCTTAAAAAATCTTCTTCTCCAGATCCAGCAGGCAGAATCTTTTGATATTTGGTATGCAACATTGTGGGGTGGATCTGATTCAAGTTTGCTCAAATCGGCTCCCTGGATTCATATTTGGGCTCACTATAAAAGCCCGAATTCGATCTTAGTGCATTTCAGGCAAATTTCTTAAAAAATCTTCTTCAGATCGAGCAGGCAGAATCTTTTGATATTTGGCATGCAACATTGTGGGGTGGATCTGATTCAAGTTTGTTCAAATCGGCCACCTGGGTTTATATTTGGGCTCAGTATAGAAGCTCGAATTCGAACTTAGTGCATTTCAGGCAAATTTCTTAAAAAATCTTCTTCTCCAGATCCAGCAGGCAGAATCTTTGGATATTTGGTATGCAACATTGTGGGGTGGATCTGATTCAAGTTTGTTCAAATCGGCCCCCTGGATTCATATTTGGGCTCACTATAGAAGCCCAAATTCGAACTTAGTGCATTTCAGGCAAATTTCTTTAAAAATCTTCTTCTCCAGATCCAGCAGGCAGAATCTTTTGTTATTTGTTATGCAACATTGTGGGGTGGATCTGATTCAAGTTTGTTCAAATCGGCCCCCTGGATTCATATTTGGGCTCACTATAGAAGCCCGAATTCGAAGTTAATGCATTTCAGGCAAATTTCTTTGAAAATCTTCTTTTCAAGATCCAGCAGGCAGAATCTTTTGATATTTGGTATGCACCATGCTTAGGGGGTGAGATTCAAGTTTGTTCAAGCCAAGTCCCTTGGTCCATATCTGGGCTCACTGTGGGAGCTTGAATTGTAACTTAGTTCAAAATGAGGAATTTTCTTTAAAAATCTTCTCAAGATCCATCAGGCAGAATCTTTTGATATTTGGTATGCACCATGCTTAGGGAGTGAGATTCAACTTTGTTCAAGCCAAGTCCCTAGGTCCATATTTGGACTCACTGTGGGAGCCCGAATTATAACTTAGTTCAATATGAGGAATCTTCTTTAAAAATCTTCTATTTTTTTTTTAGATCCACTGGTCAGAATCTTTGGATATTTGGTATAAGCTTTTCTTAGGAGGATCAGATGCAACTTGTTGAAATCAATTCTCTGGGTTGATATTTAGGCTACCATGTCAGGTGAGCGCCCTCAGGCCCCTTGGGGCCTCTTGTCTTATTTCATAATCCTTTTGTAAACATTGAACATTATCCTTTTCATCAAACACAACACACAAGTTAAGCTACAGTGTCACTGACACTTTTATTTGGACATAATGTCCGATGGGACACACTAAAAAGGGTAGTCCGTGTCAGAGAAAAAGTGTAGTAGGGAATTAAATTATCATTTTCTCATTTATTTGGTGGTGGTTTTCTATGAAATTTGGAAAGTATACTCAGAGGTTGATATGAAATATATATTCCAAAAGAGAAGTTTGTACGATGTTGGAAGACATTTCTCTTTCACACACACTAAAAAGTGTAGTTGCTGACTCGTCGCCGTGTTACAGTTAAAACTAGAAGTCCTGTCATGAAATGCGCACAAATAGCACGTCGATCTGCGTGTTAATCTATGCATTAGGTCCATAATAGGGGTATCAAATTCTGTACATATGGCCTGTGCACAAGCAATGTTTCAGCCAATAGACCTCCAGGTACATGTAACCCGGAGGTCCATTGGCAGAAACATTGGCAGTGTTTCCTATGAGTAACCAGGAGAACCTGCCGTGCTTTGGATGCCATGCGATATGGCAGTTGTGTGCAATTCCTACACGCAATTGAGCCTAGATAAATGTACAGTTCATGACAGGACTTCTAGTTTTAACTGTAGCTAATTAATTGGCTTACGCTGTGTTGACACAGCGAGGCGGACTGATTATCTTGGTTCTTTTTCTGATTATGAGGAGATTATTTGGGTGTAGATTTGATAGAGAGATTTTCTTTCATTACTTTTTTTCCATTTACATGGAGTAAAGTACAAGAGTTAGAGTATAATAAGATTATTTCACATAAGATTATGTTAAATGTCTGTGGTGGGTAGTTACACGTTCCCCCCCCCTTCTCTTTCTTGTGTGCCCTCCCAATCTCACACTCTGTTTCACAAATCAGCTGCGATGAATGAATGAAAGGTTTTAGTGCACCAAAGGCGCGCAGGAGTGATGTGGGATTTCAAAATTACTTGTGACCCGGTTAACTTTATTTTATTTACTTGTATCACATATACCTACTGACCCAGCTTTCCTATTGCCTCACGTAAGGACCGAAAGGGTGAGGGTGCGGTTTCTGTTTCCTGTGGTATAAACTGGGACTGATAGATTGTCAATTGCCTCAATGCCATGGAGACTCCAAGAGAGAGCTAGAGAGACAGAGAGGGCTCCCGTTGGTTTGGGCTTGCGATGGTAGAAGTTTGAGTCCCGCCACACCAGGGCGAACCAACTGTTGTGAAATGACAAATTAAGGGGAAGAGAAGAAAAGAAAACCTAACAGCAATGCCGGTTTGGTAGTGGCCCCGGTATATTGACCATAACGGTTATAAAAAAGGAGTGGAGAAAGCTCCGTCAGTATAGTTTTGAATAAGCTGGAGTCATCCAACAAGCCTTTAGGGAGATAGGATGCCGTGTGTGATACATGGGGTATCTGGTTATCCTGGAATTTCAAATTTGGACTAAGTGTTTTATGTGATAGAGTTTATGTTGTGTATGTCCCAAAAACCTTGTGCTTATTTCAACAGGTTTAAAAATACGATTGAAACCTTTTGTCTACTGTCGCAGGCTGGTTCAGCTGGACTACCCCGATTCGATCCTCACCGTTGCATTCCTCATCTTCAAGCTCATGGATCATTGGTTCACACTTGATGGTCCATGAGCTGAAACTTTGGTAGTTGAGCATGTGCTTCTCCTACATTTTCCCGAAATTTATTGGTAATCGAGACACTTGACATCATTTGTTAGGTAGGTCTACGTGCTTGAGACCTTCCCAAGAAATGATGTCAAATGTTGGAATTATAAATAAGCAGGTGAAAAAAAATCTTGTGCTTATTTCGGCTGGTTTTATAACACGATCGACACCTTTTATCTACTGTCGCCGGGCGAATCCAACCACCAAACACTCGGAATGACATGCCAACTAAATTTACATTTGCTTTTCATATGCACGTTTGTTATTTGTTCATGTTTGTGCTGTATCTCTATATCTTTGAGCTGTGCTATATCCATTTTGTCCTGTATTTATCCAATGAAATACTGAAAATTAAATTTATCATTGTTTCTTTCATGAACACCCCACTGATCTTCTTATAATCGTAAAAAGAACCAGGATAATCAGCCTGCCTTGCTGTGTCAACACAGCGTAAGCCAATTAATTATCTAACACGGTGCCGAGTCAGCTACACTTTTTAGTGTGTTTGAAAGAGAAAATGTCTTCTAACATCATAAAATAACATCGTATAAACTTATCTTTTGGCATATATATTTCGTATCGTCCCGTGAGTATACTTTCCAAATTTTATAGAAAACAACCAACAAATAAATGAGAAAATGATAATTTAATTCCCGACTACACTTTTTCTCTGATGCGGACTCGGACTACACATTTTAGTGTGTCCCGCGATGGGACACACTAAAAAGTGTGGTCTGTGCATAACGTGATTTTTAGCTCAACTTTGACATAAGTCAAATTTGAGCTTATGCCATGGCCAGTCGTCCGTCTGCCCATCAACAATTCAATACTCCTCGGGCTAGAGGCCATATTTATGAGCCGATCTTTACAAAACTTCTTGGGTACCTTTGTTATCACCGTGGGACAAGAACGAGTGTTTTGGGGTCTGGTCTGAAATTCAAGATGGCCACTGGCAGCCCTTTTGTACAAAATTAGGTGCAATCAGATTTTTGCCCAGAACTTCCATATGAAAGCTCTGATTTGAATAATTTTGTGTGTGAATGTTTAGTACCATGGGATACATCACATATAATACAGATTTTTTTCTCGTGCATAAATTATGCCAATTAGACTAACTTTGATCTATTTAGTGTTACTTTCAGCACTGTAAGTGCAAATGCCAATACAGCTTGGGCTAGAGGCCGCATTTATGAACCAATCTTTACGAAACTTCTTGAGTACCTTTGTTATCACCGTGGGATGAGAACGAGTGGTTTTGGGTGCAGTCCAAAATTCAAGATGGCCACCAGCAGCCATTTTTGTACTTTAGTTAGTGCAATCTGTTTTTTGTACAGAACTTCTGTATGAAAGTTCTGATTTGAATAAATTTTTGTATGAATGTTTAATAACATGGAATACATCACATATAATACAGGGTTTTTTTCTTGTGCAGAAACTATGCAAATTAGATGAACTTTGATTTATTCAGTGCTATTTATACACAGTAAGTGCACATGTCAATACGGCTCGGGCTAGAGTCTGTATTTATGAACCGATCTTCACAAAACTTCTTGGGTACCTTTGTTATCCCTTGGGACGACAACAAGTATTTCAACGTGCGGTCCAAAATTCAAGATGGCTGCCAGTGGCCATTTTGTACTAAAATTAGGTCCAATCAATTTTTTTGTACACAACTTCTATACGGCTCAGGCTAGAGGCTGTGTTTATGAACCGATCTTTACAATACTTTACATGTACCTTTGTTATCAGGTCATTACCTAGATGTTTGTCATTGGTGTGTCATATACTATACATGTACATGTCATAAACAAGTTGACCTACAGTCAGTACAGTGTCATTGACACTTTCATTTTGGACGTAATGTCCAATTTTTTTAGACATCATGTACTGCACATAATGTCTAAAAAATCAGACATTACATGTATGTCCAAAAATCGATTTATGTAAGAATTTTGTAGATAAAAAGCCTAATTTGTTTGTGCTGCTCTGAATGTTTTCTCCCAGGGAAAATGGGTTGAGCAATATTATATAACAACAAAAACGTTTGCTGACTTAATTTTATTGACAAAAAAAAAACAAACTTAAAACAAACAAACCAAAAAAAAAACCCCAAATAGATGGGATAAGCAAATTCACAGAAAAATAATAGTAAGAGATTATTCAGAACACAGAGTAAAAAAAACAATGGACAGGCAACAAGTTGTACCTGTATAATATTAATAAACAGTCCCTTAGAATATGTATACCGACAATACAAATAAAGTCTCTAAAGAATGTGTATACCGGGAACTTGATGAGGTCAGTTTAATGACTCCTCTACCATGTTGTTATAGTCGAGTTTACATTAAATTGACTGCTACAAGTTGTACCTATAATATTATTTTGTAAAACACTCCCTTAGAATATGTCTACCGACAATACCCTCTTAAATAAAGTCCCTAAAGAATGCGTATACCGGCAACTTGTTGAGGTCAATTTAATAACTCCTCGACCATGTTGTTATAGTCGAGTTTACATTAAATTGACTGCAACAAGTTGTACCTATAATATTATTTAATAAAACACTCCCTTAGAATATGTCTACCGACAATACACTCATTAAATAAAGTCCCTAAAAAATTGTGTCAGTTTAATGTAAACTCGACTATAACAAAACATGGTCAAGTAGTCATTAAATTAACCCTGTTTTGTTATAGTCAAGTTTACATTAAATTTATTTTATTTCAAAAGTTACATGAAGGATTAAATTCAAATATTCAGGATATATTGGAATATACTTATCAATAAAGGTAAGTCAGTAACTGTATCTTGTTTTCGTACATTTTGTCCAATGATCATCGGATATTTTTTCTAAAAATATCAGATATTTTGTCTAAAAAGATCGGACATTCCGTCCAGCCATCGGTCATTTTGGCGATGAAACATTTTGGCGATCATTTATTTTGTCTAGTAATCAGCTGCAGTATTGCACCGTTTCACTTTGAGATGAAGTCCTGCGCGTAGTTTTTGTTTTGCCTTTTATGTATCCTTCACTTTACTTATTGACAGGAAGGACTGTGACACTGAGAGACATTCATGTAACTTTAGGACTATGTTACTCCAAATTTCAAACCCCAAATCACAGTTATTTATTTATTTGGGTTTAACAGTACTTTTGACACCCAGGGTTATCTCGTGTCAGACAATTTTATCGGTGGAGGAAGCCAGAGTACTCAGAGAGAACCATTGAGTAACAGTGTGCAACTGTTAGACCCCACAACATGCTAACTCCACACATTACATGTACGTGTATGCTCCATTTAAAACCTGTCTTCGTCACACCTGGTGATCACTCTCAACGGATAACAGCGAGTGGTGCAGCGACATAATATAGTTACGCAAATAAACTCCTGATCGTAAACTCGACCACCAAACAAAAAATATGTTTGAAAACACAACATTATTCCATTATGATTACATTACTACGTTCATTTGTGTTTTCTTACAAGAAATGGCCCATGAAGTCTGCATTTAAGAGAGCGGATAAATACATTTCTTTCGCTTTATACCCGACCAATGAAACTGAGGCCCGAACTATTCTGTAAAAAAAGTTTTCTTTTCTTCTTTATTGATTTTTAGCTCACCTGACTGAAAGTCAGGATGAGCTTTTCTTATCACTCTTCGTCGGTCGTCCGTCGTCCTGCGTGAAGGTGGTGTTTGAGCCTCTTTCTCCTAAACCACTAGCCACATTTTAATTAAATTTCATGTAAGTAGTGGTTATATAGGGGCATTTTGATTTTTATCCAAAATAGCTTTCGGCTCATATTGAGCAGAGGTGTGGAGGAAAAATGGCCAAATTTTTTGAAAATCTTCTTCTAATGAACCACCAGTAGCAGAGACTTGATATGTGGTATACAGAGTCCTTTTGAGGTTTAGAATCAAGTTCAAGAGAAGTTTGTTGGGCATTATTTGCCTTCGTTATGGGAGGGGCAAAAATTTTGGCCACGCCTAAAATTTCTATTTTCAGAACCATGAGGTCGATTTGAACCAAATTTGGTATGAGATGATAATGGGTCATAAGTAGTTGATTGATGCAAAAAAATTTTTTCTCATTGCCCCGTGGGAACCTCGGGAGCTAAAAATAGGAAAAACCTTAAAACTGCCATATCTCCAAAAGTACACAGCACAGAGAATTCTTATTTTGTATAAAGCTTACTTTTATCCAGTAGAATAGAATGGTTAAAACAAATGCCTATTGGTTTGATCACAAGGTACTTTTTTCAGGACTTTGAAAAAGTGCTGAGTCAGCACTTTTTAACACTGTAGGCAATGGGGAAAAGATTAAAAAATCTTCTTCTCCAGATCCAGCAGGCAGAATCTTTTGATACTTGGTATGTAACATTGTAGGGTGGATCTGATTCAAGTTTGTTCAAATCGGCCCCCTGGGTTCATATTTGGGCTCAGTATAGGAGCCCGATTTCGAACTTAGTGCATTTCAGGCAAATTTCTTCAAAAATCTTCTTCTCTAGATCCAGCAGGCAGGATCTTTTGATATTTGGTATGCAACATTGTGGAGTGGATCTGATCCAAGTTTGTTGAAATCGGCCCCCTAGATTCATATTTGGGCTCACTATAGAAGCCCGAATTCGAACTTAGTGCATTTCAGGCAAATTTCTTAAAAAATCTTCTTCTCCAAATCCAGCAGGCAGAATCTTTTGATATTTGGTATGCAACATTGTGGGGTGGATCTGATTCAAGTTTGTTCAAATCGGCTCCCTGGATTCATATTTGGGCTCACTATAGAAGCCGGAATTCGAACTTAGTGCATTTCAGGCAAATTTCTTAAAAAATCTTCTTCTCCAGATCGAGCTGGCAGAATCCTTTGATATTTGGTATGCAACATTGTGGGGTGGATCTGATTCAAGTTTGTTCAAATCGGCCCCCTGGGTTCATATTTGGGCTCAGTATAGAAGCTCAAATTCGAACTTAGTGCATTTCAGGCAAATTTCTTCAAAAATCTTCTTTTCCAGATCCATCAGGCAGAATCTTTTGATATTTTGGTATGCAACATTATGGGGTGGATCTGATTCAAGTTTGTTCAAATCGGCCTCCTGGATTCATATTTGGGCTCACTATAGAAGCCCGAATTCGAACTTAGTGCATTTCAGGCAAATTTCTTAAAAAATCTTCTTCTCCTGATCCAGCAGGCAGAATCTTTTGATATTTGGTATGCAACATTGTGGGGTGGATCTGATTCAAGTTTGTTCAAATCGGCCCCCTGGGTTTATATTTGGGCTCAGTATAGAAGCTCGAATTCGAACTTAGTGCATTTCAGGCAAATTTCTTAAAAAATCTTCTTCTCCAGATCCAGCAGGCAGAATCTTTTGATATTTTGGTATGAAACATTGAGAGGTGGATCTGATTCAAGTTTGTTCAAATCTGGATCTGGATTCATATTTGGGCTCACTGTAGAAGCCCGAATTCGAACTTAGTGCATTTCAGGCAAATTTCTTAAAAATCTTCTTCTCCAGATTCAGCAGGCAGAATCTTTTGATATTTGGTATGCAACATTGTGGGGTGGATCTGATTCAAGTTTGTTCAAATCGGCTCCCTAGATTCATATTTGGGCTCACTATAGAAGCTTGAATTCGAACTTAGTGCATTTCAGGAAAATTTCTTTGAAAATCTTCTTCTCAAGATCCAGCAGGCAGAATCTTTTGATATTGGGTATGCTCATTGCTTAGGGGGGTGAGATTCAAGTTTGTTCAAGTCCCTGGGTTCATATTTGGGCTCACTATGGAAGTCTGAATTATAACAAAGTTCAAAATGAGGAATTTTCTTTAAAATCTTCTTCAGATCCAGAAGTTGGAATGTTTTGATATTTGATATGCAGCATCCTTAGGGGGGTGAGATTCAAGTTTGTTCAAGCCATGTCCCTAGGTCCATATTTGGACTGGTCCGAATCTTTGGATATTTGGTATAAGCTTTTCTTAGGAGCAGCAGATGCAACTTGTTGAAATCAATTCTCTGGGTTGATATTTAGGCTACCATGTCAGGTGAGCGCCCTCAGGTCCCTTGGGGCCTCTTGTTAGCTTAACTTGACAAAGTCAAGATAAGCTATTGCCATCACGCGTGCGGAAGTCTGTTAGTCTGCGAGTCTGTTAGTCTAGGAGTCTGTGAGTCAGTTCACATTTTCCTTTAGCAGGAGCTATACCCCGCAGTTCTTGTCTGATCATCACGAAATTTCATATGCAGGTTTGGGGTCATGTCTAGATGAGAACGTCCCCTTTTGGTCGCGATTGGTCAACCGGTATGGTTGCCCGAACCCAAAACCTGAAAACTATTAGCACAGTCTACAGGTCGTATTTATGAAGGGATTTCATTGTAACTTGGTAGGATGATTCCTTATGATGTCTAGATAAGAATTTCCCCATTTGGGCGTGATCTGCCAACCATGACGACTGCCCGAGCCCAAAACCTGAAAACCTTTAGCACAGTCTGCAGGTCATATTTATTGAGGAATTTCATTGTAACTTGGTGGGTGGACTTCATATAATGTCTAGATGAGAAAATCCCCTTTTGGACGTGATTGGGCAACTGTGATGGCTACAGGAGCCCGAAGTCCGAAAACCTTTACATGTAGCACAGTCTACAGGTCATATTTATGAAGGGATTTCATTGTAACATGGTAGGAAGACTCCAAATAATGTCTAGATGAGAACGTCCCATCTTGATTGCGATCATTCAGCCTTGATGGGTGCCCGAGCTAAAAAAACTTTAGCATAGGCAAAAGGTCATATTTATAGAAGTATTTCGTTGTAACATGTGCCTAGATGATAACATCCCCTTTTGGTCATGATTGGTCAACTGTGATGGCTACAGGTGCCCAAAGTCCGAAAACCTTGAGCACAGTCTACAAGTCATATTTATAGCCCACGCAACAAAGTTGCGGGGGTATAATGTTTTTGACTGGTCCATCCGTCAGTCTGTCAGTCCGTCAGTCAGTCCTACTTGTTTTCCAGACTTTTTTTCTACACGCTTCCAGATTTTGAGCTGTTTTTTGGTATGTGAGTCTAACATGATGGCCTACAGATCAAGTTTGCATTTTGTTGCGCTCCACTGATTTTTACTGAAATTACGGCCCTTGAACTTTGAAAAGTTCATCAAAATTACAGTTTTGCGGACATTTTTCCTACACACTTCCAGATATTGAGCTGATTTTTGGTATGTTAGTCTAACATGGTGGCCTACAGAGCAAGTTTGTGTTTTGTTCCGCTCCACTGATTTTTACCGAAATTACGGCCCTTGGACTTTGAAAAATGCATCAAAATTAAAGTTTCCTGGACTTTTTTTCTACAGGCTTCCAGATATTGAGCTGATTTTTGGTATGTTAGTCTGACATGGTGGCCTACAGATCAAGTTTGCATTTTGTTCTGCTCCACTGATTTTTACCCAAATTACGGCCCTTGGACTCTGAAAAATTCATCAAAATTACAGTTTTCCAGACTTTTATTCTACACACTTCCAGATATTGAGCTGATTTTTGGTATGTTAGGCTAACATGGTGGCCTACAGAACAAGTTTGGGTTTTGTTCCGCTCCACTGATTTTTACCAAAATTACGGCCCTATAGATTTTGAAAAGTTCATCAAAATTACAGTTTTCCGGACTTTTTCTCTACATGCATCCAGATATTGAGCTGATTTTTGGTATGTTTGTCTAACATGGTGGCCTACAGATCAAGTTTGCATTTTGTTCTGCTCCACTGAATTTTACCGAAATTACGGCCCTTCGACTTTGAAAAGTTCATCAAAATTACAGTTTTCCAGACTTTTTTTCTACATGCTTTCAGATATTATCAAAATTACGGCCATTTTATTATGTGAGTCTACCACAATGACTTACAGATCAAGTTTGCGTTTCGTTCTGCTCGGCTGATTTTTGTGGAAATTACGGGCCCTGGACTCTGAAAAATACAAGTAACAGATTTCCGGGTCATTTTACTAAAAATTACAGATTTCCGAGTCTGAAATATCGGGTCGCGTGCTCACTAAAGTTCTATATTTATGAAGGGATTTCATTGTAACTTCGTAGGATCACTCCAGATTATGCCCAGATGAGATTGTCCCCTTTGGTTGCGATCATTCAACCATGATGGCTGCCCGAGCCCGAAGCCCAAAAACCTTTAGCACAGTCTACAGGTCATATTTATGAATTGTAACTTGATAGGTTGACTTCATTATAATGTCTAGATGAGAACGTCCCCTTTTGGACATGATTGGGCAACTGTGACAGCTACAGAGGCCCGAAGCCTGAAAACCTTTAGAACAGTCTACAGGTCATAATTATGAAGGAATTTCATTGTCGCTTGGTAGGATGACTCCTAATAATGTCTAGATGAGAACATCCCCTTTTGGTCGCGATCATTCAGCCTTTATGGCTGCCTGAGCCCAAAGACCTTTAGCAAAGTCTATAGGTCGTATTTATGGAAGGTTTCATTGTAACTTGTTAGTTGACTCCATATAATGCCTAGATGATGACATCCCCATTTGGTCGTGATTGGTCAACTGTGATGGCTACAGGTGCCCGAAGTCCGAAAATCGTGAGCACAGTCTACAGGTCATATTGATGATGCCCAGATGAGAATGTCCCCTTTTGGTTGCGATCATTCAACCATTATGGCTGCCCGAGCCCAAAGCCCGAATACCTTTAGCACAGTCTATAGGTCATATTTATGAAGGGATTTCATTGTAACTTGATAGGTTTGACTTCATATAATGTCTAGAGAACGTCCCCTTTTGGACACAATTGGGCAACTGTGACAGCTACAGGGGCCGGAAGCCCGAAAACCTTTAGAACAGTCTACAGGTCTTAATTATGAAGGGATTTCATTGTAGGTTGGTAGGATGACTCCAAATAATGTCTAGATGAGAACGTCCCCTTTTGGTCGTGATCATTCAGCCTTGATGGCTGCCCAAGCCCAAAACCTTTGGCATAGTCTATAGATCATATTTATGGAAGGATTTCCGTGTAATCTCTTAGTTTGACTCCATATAATGCCTAGATAATGACATCCTCTTTTGGTTGTGATTGGTCAACTGTGATGGCTTCAGGGGCCCAAAGCCCAAAAACCTTGAGCACAGTCTACAGGTCATATTTATGAAGGAATTTCATTGTAACTTTGTAGGTTCACTCCAGATGATGCCCAGATGAGAATGTCCTCTTTTGGTTGCGATCATTCAACCATGATGGCTTCCTGAGCCCAAAGCCCCAAAACCTTTAGCACAGTCTTCAGGTCATATTTATGAAGGGATTTCATTGTAACTTGGTAGGTTGACTTCATATAATGTCTAGATGAGAATGTCCCCTTTGGACGCAATTGGGAAACTGACGGCTACAGGGGCCTACAGGGGTACATATGTCAAGGTGATAGCCTGAATTTTCGATTTTGTTGTTTAAAAGTCATTTAAACATACCCGCAATAATTCAAGCACTGGTAATGAGGCATGAAATTTAAGGTCCATTATGATGCATTTATTGAACGCCACATGGGCGGTCTGGATAAAACATTAAATGTAGTAAAAGCCAGTGTCCTCCTGCAGTCATTATTCGTATAAATGTGACCAGTTAATAGGTAATTTTTATAAATACAGTATATCGTATAAGTTCTGGACACACACCCATATTATGCATCTGGTGTATCACTAATGTCAGGATATACCGAAATGCAAAACTTTCAAAGGAACTTAAAAGCGAATATTAAATTAAGATAGAGCTAAGCGGCCAAGTTCAAGAGAAGCAATTAAAATGAGAATTAATGTTTTGGCTATCAAAATAAAAATCGGGGGATTTTTCGAGAAATTCATTCCAGCCATTCCAGTCTGAAGGTGTGTAAGGCTGTGGGTTGTTGCAAGCAGATGGGGATGTCCCATGCTATAGGTTAGAGGAGGTGCTACATCAGTGGGAAAGTATAGACACGTTGTGATGTAGGGGAGCCACAGAGCTCATATTTAGAATAGGAGCAGTCATGGTCAAGTCGTTGGCCATATCTGAGCTACAGGGAGCTATTAGTATTTAGGAAGACGGCATACCTGTTGTAGAAGGCAAAACGTACATAGGCAGAGTAGACTTGCCTGTATGAACATTATTCT
Source organism: Pictodentalium vernedei (assembly GCA_031216915.1). NCBI lineage: Eukaryota > Metazoa > Mollusca > Scaphopoda > Dentaliida > Dentaliidae > Pictodentalium > Pictodentalium vernedei. Next base: position 439,937,679 of record CM062296.1, on the reverse strand, counting down.
GAGATAAACATAGGGGAGAGTATAACCCCATTGGTGATGACTGCTTGAGTGAAAAATGTCCAGTAAAGAGACAATAAGCTAGTGGCCGTGCGACGTCAGTGTAAGAGTGACATTCCATCACTTGTTAGAGGGAAGGCAACACACTAAAGTGACAATACATTAGCGGCCAAGCGACGGTAGTCGTAGAGTGACATTCTGTCACATGTTGAGTAAAAACATCCGGTAAAGTGACAATAAGTTAGTGGCCGTGCGACGGCAGTGAAAGAGTGAAGTGAAGAGGTGACCAAAGAACAAGCACCAACGAGAAGGAAGGAAAACCAGCGAGAACAGAGAATGCTGGCCTGCAGGTGACTCAGAAACTGTGTGTGTTGGGGGTGATTGACATTTTGTTTTTCATATTCATTGGATTCCATGTAAGTCACAAATTACCACGTTTATTTATATGTATTAAATTTGTTGTTTCCACAGAACCCCCAATTGATTCATACTTTTTGACGAAAAGTCACAGACCCCTTCGGGATAAGAACCACCCCATCAAAAGTGAAATGGGCGGGTTCTTCACGGTGAGACATACGTTCACGCACGGATTCAGTCGACATTGCTTGAGTTTTGGCTGAAAAGCGGCTGAATCTGTTTCTTCGAACGACGACAAAACCCGGGTTTCCGACAATATACCATCCATTCTGTACTACCGTTCTAAACTACTAGGCATTACCCCTACCCTCAATACCACTTGGCGTAGCATTAAATACTACATATACCAGTCATAGTATAACATCAAACATTAGGTGGATTAATAGCACTAAGGGCTAACATTGGCCCTGTAGGGGTACAACGGGTACATCATATACTACCACACTAGGCAACCACGCATTACACCCACCCACCCCACAATAACGTCTGTTCCTGCATTACATACTACCTAAACCAATCCTGGGATGACACAAAGCATTAAGTCGATTACTAGTAAAATAGGACCCAGTCACCAATGCTTGGGGTGAAAGTCCTCTAAAATGGGCAACATGTAGATCAACAATTGACTAAACTTGACTTCATCTCCATGTTGTGTCACGATTAGCCATGGTGCATAAATATGTGACGTTAACCACCAACAAACAAACAAACAAACAATTAAGTCGATTAGTAGTTCCAATGGGATGGGGGGGGGGGGGCACAGAGGTATATGTCGCCCATACTATGCTGCCATTCTATGCTACCAGGCATTACCCCCACCCCCATCCCACAATATTACTTGACCTGCCATAACGTACTACCTACATGTATACCAGTCATAGTACAAAGCAATCCGGTGATTAATAATACAGAGGACTAACAGGGGACCTACAGGGTATATACTGTGCACCCTATGCCAAACAAACAATTATAATACTGTCTGGCTGGGCATTCTATACTCCCCACCCCCCCCCCCCCCCCCCCCCCCCCCCCACCCCGCACACACACACACACTCTCTAAATGTTGTAGTAATAGCAGTTGGATCTCTCTCTATATCAGTACGTTCACGAATCACTTGCCTGAAAGGTTTGTCATATTCTACTCCCCTGCAGTATCGAGGTGATAGCAGTTGGATCTCTCTATCACAATATGTTTACGAATCACTTGCTCAAACATTTGACATGTTTGAGTCCCGCCACACCAGGGCGAACCAACTGTTGTGAAATGACAAATTAAGGGGAAGAGAAGAAAAGAAAACCTAACAACAATGCCGGTTTGGTAGTGGCCCTGGTATATTGACCATAATGGTTACAAAAAATGAGTGGAGAAAGCTCTGTCAGTATAGTTTTGAATAAGCTGGAGTCATCCAACAAGCCTTCAGGGAGATAGGATGCCGTGTGTGATACATGGGGTATCTGGTTATCCTGGAATTTCAAATTTGGAATAAGTGTTTTATGTGATAGAGTTTATGTTGTGTATGTCCCAAAAACCTTGTGCTTATTTCAACTGGTTTAAAAATACGATTGAAACCTTTTGTCTACTGTCGCAGGCTGGTTCAGCTGGACTACCCCGATTTGATCCTCACCGTTGCATTCCTCATCTTCAAGCTCATGGATCATTGGTTCACACTTGATGGTCCATGAGCTGAAACTTTGGTAGTTGAGCATGTGCTTCTCCTACATTTTCCCGAAATTTATTGGCAATCGAGACACTTGACATCATTTGTTAGGTAGGTCTACGTGCTTGAGACCTTCCCAAGAAATGATGTCAAATGTTGGAATTATAAATAAGCAGGTGAAAAAAAATCTTGTGCTTATTTCGGCTGGTTTTATAACACGATCGACACCTTTTATCTACTGTCGCCGGGCGAATCCAACCACCAAACACTCGGAATGACATGCCAACTAAATTTACATTTGCTTTTCATATGCACGTTTGATATTTGTTCATGTTTGTGCTGTATCTCTATATCTTTGAGCTGTGCTATATCCATTTTGTCCTGTATTTATCCAATGAAATACTGAAAATTAAATTAATCATTGTTTCTTTCATGAACACCCCACTGATCTTCTTATAATCATAAAAAGAACCAGGATAATCAGCCTGCCTTGCTGTGTCAACACAGCGTAAGCCAATTAATTAGGTAACACGGTGCCGAGTCAGCTACACTTTTTAGTGTGTTTGAAAGAGAAAATGCCTTCTAACATCATAAAATAACATCGTATAAACTTATCTTTTGGCATATATATTTCATATCGTCCCCTGAGTATACTTTCCAAATTTCATAGAAAACAACCAACAAATAAATGAGAAAATGATAATTTAATTCCCGACTACACTTTTTCTCTGACGCGGACTCGGACTACACATTTTAGTGTGGCCCCCGATGGGACACACTAAAAAGTGTGGTCTGTGCATAATGTGATTTTTAGCTCAACTTTGACGTAAGTCAAATTTGAGCTTTTGCCATGGCCAGTCGTCCGTCTGTCGATCAACAATTCAATACTTCTCGGGCTAGAGGCCATATTTATGAGCCGATCTTTACAAAACTTCTTGGGTACCTTTGTTATCACCGTGGAACAAGAACGAGTGTTTTGGGGTCTGGTCTGAAATTCAAGATGGCCACTGGCAGCCATTTTGTACAAAAGTAGGTGCAATCAGAACTTCCATATGAAAGCTCTGATTTGAATAATTTTGTGTGTGAATGTTTAGTACCATGAGATACATCACATATAATACAGATTTTTTTCTCGTGCATAAATCATGCCAATTAGACTAACTTTGATCTATTTAGTGTTACTTTCAGCACTGTAAGTGCAAATGCCAATACAGCTTGGGCTAGAGGCTGTATTTATGAACCAATCTTTATGAAACTTCTTGAGTACCTTTGTTATCACCGTGGGATGAGAACGAGTGGTTTTGGGTGCAGTCCAAAATTCAAGATGGCCACCAGCAGCCATTTTTGTACTTTAGTTAATGCAATCAGTTTTTTGTACAGAACTTCTGTATGAAAGTTCTGATTTGAATAAATTTTTGTATGAATGTTTAATAACATGGAATACATCACATATAATACAGGGTTTTTTTCTTGTGCAGAAACTATGCAAATTAGATGAACTTTGATTTAGAGAGATATCTGTATTTATGAACCGATCTTCACAAAACTTCTTGGGTACCTTTGTTATCCCTTGGGACGACAACAAGTGTTTCTACGTGCGGTCCAAAATTCAAGATGGCTGCCAGTGGCCATTTTGTACTAAAATTAGGTCCAATCAATTTTTTTGTACACAACTTCTATACGGCTCAGGCTAGAGGCTGTGTTTATTATCTAAAAATATCAGACATTTTGTCTAAAAAGATCGGACATTCCGTCCAGCCATCGGTCATTTTGGCGATGAAACATTTTGGCGATCATTTATTTTGTCTAGTAATCAGCTGCAGTATTGCACCTTTTCGCTTTGAGATGAAGTCCTGCGCGTAGTTTTTGTTTTGCCTTTTATGTATCCTTCACTTTACTTATTGACAGGAAGGACTGTGACACTGAGAGACATTCATGTAACTTTAGGACTATGTTACTCCAAATTTCAAACCCCAAATCACAGTTATTTATTTATTTGGGTTTAACAGTACTTTTGACACCCAGGGTCATCTCGTGTCAGACAATTTTATCGGTGGAGGAAGCCAGAGTACTCAGAGAGAACCATTGAGTAACAGTGTGCAACTGTTAGACTCCACAACATGCTAACTCCACACATTACATGTATGTGTATGCTCCATTTAAGACCCGTCTTCGTCACACCTGGTGATCACTCTCAACGGATAGCAGCGAGTGGTGCAGCGACATAATATAGTTACGCAAATAAACTCCTGATCGTAAACTCGACCACCAAACAAAAAATATGTTTGAAAACACAACATTATTCCATTATGATTACGTTACTACGTTCATTTGTGTTTTCTTACAAGAAATGGCCCATGAAGTCAGCATTTAAGAGAGCGGATAAATACATTTCCTTCGCTTTATACCCGACCAATGAAACTGAGGCCCGAACTATTCCGTAAAAAAAGTTTTCTTTTCTTCTTTATTGATTTTTAGCTCACCTGACTGAAAGTCAGGGTGAGCTTTTCTTATCACTCTTCGTCGGTCGTCCGTCGTCCTGCGTGAAGGTGGTGTTTGAGCCTCTTTCTCCTAAACCACTGGCCACATTTTAATTAAATTTCATGTAAGTAGTGGTTATATAGGGGCATTTTGATTTTTATCCAAAATAGCTTTCGGCTCATATTGAGCAGAGGTGTGGGGAAAAATGGCCAAATTTTTTGAAAATCTTCTTCTAATGAACCACCAGTAGCAGAGACTTGATATGTGGTATACAGAGTCCTTTTGAGGTTTAGAATCAAGTTTGTTCAAGAGAAGTTTGTCGGGCATTATTTGCCTTCGTTATGGGAGGGGCAAAAATTTTGGCCACGCCTAAAATTTCTATTTTCAGAACTGTGAGGTCGATTTGAACCAAATTTGGTATGAGATGATAATGGGTCATAAGTAGTTGATTGATGCAAAATTTGTTTTTCTCATTGCCCCTGGGAACCTCGGGAGCTAAAAATAGGAAAAACCTTAAAACTGCCATATCTCCAAAACTGCACAGCACAGAGAATTCTTATTTTGTATAAAGCTTACTTTTATCCAGTAGAATAGAATGGTTAAAACAAATGCCTATCGGTTTGATCACAAGGTACTTTTTTCAGGACTTTGAAAAAGTGCTGAGTCAGCACTTTTTAACACTGTAGGCAATGGGGAAAAGATTAAAAAATCTTCTTCTCCAGATCCAGCAGGCAGAATCTTTTGATACTTGGTATGCAACATTGTAGGGTGGATCTGATTCAAGTTTGTTCAAATCGGCCCCCTGGGTTCATATTTGGGCTCAGTATAGGAGCCCGATTTCGAACTTAGTGCATTTCAGGCAAATTTCTTCAAAAATCTTCTTCTCTAGATCCAGCAGGCAGGATCTTTTGATATTTGGTATGCAACATTGTGGAGTGGATCTGATCCAAGTTTGTTGAAATCGGCCCCCTAGATTCATATTTGGGCTCACTATAGAAGCCCGAATTCAAACTTAGTGCATTTCAGGGAAATTTCTTCAAAAATCTTCTTCTCCAGATCCAGAAGGCAGAATCTTTTGATATTTGGTATGCAACATTGTGGGGTGGATCTGATTCAAGTTTGTTCAAATCGGCCCCCTGGGTTTATATTTGGGCTCAGTATAGAAGTTCGAATTCGAACTTAGTGCATTTCAGGCAAATTTCTTAAAAAATCTTCTTCTCCAGATTGAGCTGGCAGAATCTTTTGATATTTGGTATGCAACATTGTGGAGTGGATCTGATTCAAGTTTGTTCAAATCGGCTCCCTGGATTCATATTTGGGCTCACTATAGAAGCCGGAATTCGAACTTAGTGCATTTCAGGCAAATTTCTTAAAAAATCTTCTTCTCCAGATCGAGCTGGCAGAATCCTTTGATATTTGGTGTGCAACATTGTGGGGTGGATCTGATTCAAGTTTGTTCAAATCGGCCCCCTGGGTTCATATTTGGGCTCAGTATAGAAGCTCAAATTCGAACTTAGTGCATTTCAGGCAAATTTCTTCAAAAATCTTCTCCAGATCCATCAGGCAGAATCTTTTGATATTTTGGTATGCAACATTGTGGGGTGGATCTGATTCAAGTTTGTTCAAATCGGCCGCCTGGATTCATATTTGGGCTCACTATAGAAGCCCGAATTCGAACTTAGTGCATTTCAGGCAAATTTCTTAAAAAATCTTCTTCTCCTGATCCAGCAGGCAGATTCTTTTGATATTTGGTATGGAACATTGTGGGGTGGATCTGATTCAAGTTTGTTCAAATCGGCCCCCTGGGTTTATATTTGGGCTCAGTATAGAAGCTCAAATTCGAACTTAGTGCATTTCAGGCAAATTTCTTAAAAAATCTTCTTCTCCAGATCCATCAGGCAGAATCTTTTGATATTTTGGTATGCAACATTGAGGGGTGGATCTGATTCAAGTTTGTTCAAATCTGGATCTGGATTCATATTTGGGCTCACTGTAGAAGCCCGAATTCGAACTTAGTGCATTTCAGGCAAATTTCTTAAAAAATCTTCTTCTCCAGATTCAGCAGGCAGAATCTTTTGATATTTGGTATGCAACATTGTGGGGTGGATCTGATTCAAGTTTGTTCAAATCGGCTCCCTAGATTTATATTTGGGCTCACTATAGAAGCTTGAATTCGAACTTAGTGCATTTCAGGCAAATTTCTTTGAAAATCTTCTTCTCAAGATCCAGCAGGCAGAATCTTTTGATATTTGGTATGCAACATTGTGGGGTGGATCTGATTCAAGTTTGTTCAAATCGGCTCCCTAGATTCATATTTGGGCTCACTATAGAAGCTTGAATTCGAACTTAGTGCATTTCAGGCAAATTTCTTTGAAAATCTTCTTCTCAAGATCCAGCAGGCAGAATCTTTTGATATTGGGTATGCTCATTGCTTAAGGGGGTGAGATTCAAGTTTGTTCAAGTCCCTGGGTTCACATTTGGGCTCACTGTGGAAGTGTGAATTATAACTTAGTTCAAAATGAGGAATTTTCTTTAAAATCTTCTTCAGATCCAGCAGTTGGAATGTTTTGATATTTGATATGCAGCATCCTTAAGGGTTGAGATTCAAGTTTGTTCAAGCCATGTCCCTAGGTCCATATTTGGACTGGTCCGAATCTTTGGATATTTGGTATAAGCTTTTCTTAGGAGGAGCAGATGCAACTTGTTGAAATCAATTCTCTGGGTTGATATTTAGGCTACCATGTCAGGTGAGCGCCCTCAGGCCCCTTGGGGCCTCTTGTTAGCTTAACTTGACAAAGTCAAGATAAGCTATTGCCATCACACGTGCGGAAGTCTGTTAGTCTGTGAGTGTGTTAGTCTATGAGTCTGTGAGTCAGTTCACATTTTCCTTTAGCAGGAGCTATACCCCGCAGTTCTAGTCTGATCATCACAAAATTTCATATGCAGGTTTGGGGTCATGTCTAGATGAGAACGTCCCCTTTTGGTCGCGATCGGTCAACCGGTATGGTTGCCCGAACCCAAAACCTGAAAACTATTAGCACAGTCTACAGGTCGTATTTATGAAGGGATTTCATTGTAACTTGGTAGGATGATTCCTTATGATGTCTAGATAAGAATTTCCCCATTTGGGCGTGATCTGCCAACCATGACGACTGCCCGAGCCCAAAACCTGAAAACATTTAGCACAGTCTACAGGTCATATTTATTGAGGAATTTCATTGTAACTTGGTGGGTGGACTTCATATAATGTCTAGATGAGAAAGTCCCCTTTTGGACTTGATTGGGCAACTGTGATGGCTACAGGAGCCCAGAAGCCCGAAAACCTTTACATGTAGCACAGTCTACAGGTCATATTTATGAAGGGATTTCATTGTAACATGGTAGGAAGACTCCAAATAATGTCTAGATGAGAACGTCCCATCTTGATTGCGATCATTCAGCCTTGATGGGTGCCCGAGCTAAAAAAACTTTAGCATAGGCAAAAGGTCATATTTATAGAAGTATTTCGTTGTAACATGTGCCTAGATGATAACATCCCCTTTTGGTCATGATTGGTCAACTGTGATGGCTACAGGTGCCCGAAGTCCGAAAACCTTGAGCACAGTCTACAAGTCATATTTATACCCCACGCAACAAAGTTGCGGGGGTATAATGTTTTTGACTGGTCCATCTGTCAGTCTGTCAGTCCGTCAGTCAGTCAGTCAGTCCTACTTGTTTTCCAGACTTTTTTTCTACACGCTTCCAGATTTTGAGCTGTTTTTTGGTATGTGAGTCTAACATGGTGGCCTACAGATCAAGTTTGCATTTTGTTGCGCTCCACTGATTTTTACCGAAATTACGGCCCTTGAACTTTGAAAAGTTCATCAAAATTACAGTTTTGCGGACATTTTTCCTACACACTTCCAGATATTGAGCTGATTTTTGGTATGTTAGTCTAACATGGTGGCCTACAGAACAAGTTTGCGTTTTGTTCCACTCCACTGATTTTTACCGAAATTACGGTCCTTGGACTCTGAAAAATTCATCAAAATTACAGTTTTCCGGACTTTTATTCTACACACTTCCAGATATTGAGCTGATTTTTTGGTATGTTAGGCTAACATGGTGGCCTACAGAACAAGTTTGGGTTTTGTTCCGCTCCACTGATTTTTACCAAAATTACGGCCCCATAGATTTTGAAAAGTTCATCAAAATTACAGTTTTCCGGACTTTTTCTCTACATGCATCCAGATATTGAGCTGATTTTTGGTTTGTTTGTCTAACATGGTGGCCTACAGATCAAGTTTGCATTTTGTTCTGCTCCACTGATTTTTACCGAAATTACGGCCCTTCGACTTTGAAAAGTTCATCAAAATTACAGTTTTCCAGACTTTTTTTCTACACGCTTTCAGATATTATCAAAATTACGGACATTTTATTATGTGAGTCTACCACAATCACTTACAGATCAAGTTTGCGTTTCGTTCTGCTCGGCTGATTTTTGTGGAAATTACGGGCCCTGGACTCTGAAAAATACAAGTAACAGATTTCCGGGTCATTTTTCTAAAAATTACAGATTTCTGAGCCTGAAATATCGGGTCGCGTGGGGTATGTGAGCGTGCTCACTAAAGTTCTATATTTATGAAGGGATTTCATTGTAACTTCGTAGGATCACTCCAGATTATGCCCAGATGAGATTGTCCCCTTTGGTTGTGATCATTCAACCATGATGGCTGCCCGAGCCCAAAGCCCAAAAACCTTTAGCACAGTCTACAGGTCATATTTATGAATTGTAACTTGATAGGTTGACTTCATTATAATGTCTAGATGAGAACGTCCCCTTTTGGACATGATTGGGCAACTGTGACAGCTACAGAGGCCCGAAGCCTGAAAACCTTTAGAACAGTCTACAGGTCATAATTATGAAGGAATTTCATTGTCGCTTGGTAGGATGACTCCAAATAATGTCTAGATGAGAACATCCCCTTTTGGTCGCGATCATTCAGCCTTTATGGCTGCCTGAGCCTAAAGACCTTTAGCAAAGTCTATAGGTCGTATTTATGGAAGGTTTCATTGTAACTTATTAGTTGACTCCATATAATGCCTAGATGATGACATCCCCATTTGGTCGTGATTGGTCAACTGTGATGGCTACAGGTGCCCGAAGTCCGAAAATCATGAGCACAGTCTACAGGTCATATTGATGATGTCCAGATGAGAATGTCCCCTTTTGGTTGCGATCATTCAACCATTATGGCTGCCCGAGCCCAAAGCCCGAATACCTTTAGCACAGTCTATAGGTCATATTTATGAAGGGATTTCATTGTAACTTGATAGGTTTGACTTCATATAATGTCTAGAGAACGTCCCCTTTTGGACACGATTGGGCAACTGTGACAGCTACAGGGGCCCGAAGCCCGAAAACCTTTAGAACAGTCTACAGGTCATAATTATGAAGGGATTTCATTGTAGGTTGATAGGATGACTCCAAATAATGTCTAGATGAGAACGTTCCCTTTTGGTCGCGATCATTCAGCCTTGATGGCTGCCGAAGCCCAAAACCCCAAAACCTTTGGCATAGTCTATAGATCATATTTATGGAAGGATTTCCGTGTAATCTCTTAGTTTGACTCCATATAATGCCTAGATGATGACATCCTCTTTTGGTTGTGATTGGTCAACTGTGATGGCTTCAGGGGCCCAAAGCCCGAAAACCTTGAGCACAGTCTACAGGTCATATTTATGAAGGAATTTCATTGTAACTTTGTAGGTTCACTCCAGATGATGCCCAGATGAGAATGTCCCCTTTTGGTTGCGATCATTCAACCATGATGGCTTCCTGAGCCCAAAGCCCAAAAACCTTTAGCACAGTCTTCAGGTCATATTTATGAAGGGATTTCATTGTAACTTGGTAGGTTGACTTCATATAATGTCTAGATGAGAATATCCCCTTTGGACGCAATTGGGAAACTGACGGCTACAGGGGCCTACAGGGGTATATGTCAAGGTGATAGCCTGAATTTTCGATTTTGTTGTTTAAAAGTCATTTAAACATACCCGCAATAATTCAAGCACTGGTAATGAGGCATGAAATTTAAGGTCCATTATGATGCATTTATTGAACGCCACATGGGCGGTCTGGATAAAACATTAAATGTAGTAAAAGCCAGTGTCCTCCTGCAGTCATTATTTGTATAAATGTGACCAGTTAATAGGTAATTTTTATAAATACAGTATATCGTATAAGTTCTGGACACACACCCATATTATGCATCTGGTGTATCACTAATGTCAGGATATACCGAAATGCAAAACTTTCAAAGGAACTTAAAAGCGAATATTAAATTAAGATAGAGCTAAGCGGCCAAGTTCAAGAGAAGCAATTAAAATGAGAATTAATGTTTTGGCTATCAAAATAAAAATCGGGGGATTTTTCGAGAAATTCATTCCAGCCATTCCAGTCTGAAGGTGTGTAAGGCTGTGGGTTGTTGCAAGCAGATGGGGATGTCCCATGCTATAGGTTAGAGGAGGTGCTGCATCAGTGGGAAAGTATAGACACGTTGTGATGTAGGGGAGCCACAGAGCTCATATTTAGAATAGGAGCAGTCATGGTCAAGTCGTTGGCCATATCTGAGCTACAGGGAGCTATTAGTATTTAGGAAGACGGCATACCTGTTGTAGAAGGCAAAACGTACATAGGCAGAGTAGTCTTGCCTGTATGAACATTATTCTGAGGTAAACATAGGGGAGAGTATAACCCCATTGGTGATGACTGCTTGAGTGAAAAATGTCCAGTAAAGAGACAATAAGCTAGTGGCCGTGCGACGGCAGTGTAAGAGTGACATTCCATCACTTGTTAGAAGGAAGGCAACACACTAAAGTGACAATACGTTAACGGCCATGCGACAGTAGTCGTAGAGTGACATTCTGTCACATGTTGAGTAAAAACATCCGGTAAATTGACAATAAGTTAGTGGCCGTGCGACGGCAGTGAAAGAGTGAAGTGAAGAGGCGACCAAAGAACAAGCACCAACGAGAAGGAAGGAAAACCAGCGAGAACAGAGAATGCTGGCCCGCAGGTGACTCAGAAACTGTGTGTGTTGGGGGTGATTGACATTTTGTTTTTCATATTCATTGGATTCCATGTAAGTCACAAATTACCACGTTTATTTATATGTATTAAAATTGTTGTTTCCAAAGAACCCCCAATTGATTCATACTTTTTGACGAAAAGTCACAGACCCCTTCGGGATAAGAACCACCCCATCAAAAGTGAAACGGGCGGGTTCTTCACGGTGAGAAATACGTTCACGCACGGATTCAGTCGACATTGCTTGAGTTTTGGCTGAAAAGCGGCTGAATCTGTTTCTTCGAACGATGACAAAACCCATGTTTCCGACAATATACCGTCCATTCTGTACTACCGTTCTAAACTACTAGGCATTACCCCTACCCTCAATACCACTTGGCCTAGCATTAAATACTACATATACCAGTCATAGTATAACATCAAACATTAGGTGGATTAATAGCACTAAGGGCTAACATTGGCCCTGTAGGGGTACAACGGGTACATCATATACTACCACACTAGGCAACCACGCATTACATCCACCCACCCCACAATAACGTCTGTTCCCGCATTACATACTACCTAAACCAATCCTGGAATGACACAAAGCATTAAGTCGATGAGTAGTTCCAATGGGATGGGGGGAGGGGGAGGGGCACAGAGGTATATATTGCCCATACTATGCTGCCGTTCTATGCTACCAGGCATTACCCCCACCCCCATCCCACAATATTACTTGACCTGCCATAACGTACTACCTATACCAGTCATAGTACAAAGCAATCAGGTGATGAATAATACAGAGGACTAACAGGGGACCTACAGGGTATATACTGTGCACCCTATGCCAAACAAACAATTATAACCCCCCCCCCCCCCCCCCCCCCCCCCCCACACACACACACACACACACACACTCTAAATGTTGTAGTAATAGCAGTTGGATCTCTCTCTATATCAGTACGTTCACGAATCACTTGCCTGAAAGGTTTGTCATATTCTACTCCCCTGCAATATCGAGGTGATAGCAGTTGGATCTCTCTATCACAATATGTTTACGAATCACTTGCTCAAACGTTTGACATGTTTCATTCCCCCCCCCCCCCTAAATTTTGTAGTAATAGCTGTAAGATCTCTCTCTCTTTCTCAGTACGTTCACTTCACGAATCACTTGCTCGAAAGTTTTGTCATATTCCACTCCCCTGCAATATCGAGGTGATAGCAGTTGGATCTCTCTATCACAATATGTTTACGAATCACTTGCTCAAGCATTTGACATGTTTCATTCCCCCCCCCCCCCCCCTAAATTTTGTAGTAATAGCTGTAAGATCTCTCTCTCTTTCTCAGTACGTTCACTTCACGAATCACCTGCTCGAAAGTTTTGTCATATTCCACTCCCCTGCAATGTCGAGGTGATAGCAGGTGGATCGAAAGTATTGTCATATTTCATTCTTTCGTAATGTCGGGGTGTAGTATCTCTATCTCAGTATGTTCAGGAATCACTTGCTGAATATTTGTCTTATTCCACTCCATTGAAATATGGATGTAGCCAGACCTGTATTGTGTTACAATACCTTCACAAATCTCTCTTGTCAAAAATTATTCCTCTTTAATCGATTCGTAAACTTAATTTTACATTCAGAAACGTCAATGAGTTCTTAGAGTAGTGTTGAGCTTCTGATCAACGAGTAAAATAGTTGTGTGCCATTTATTTTTGGGGGTTTTGTGCAGCTCCCTCAAAATGTATTCGTGAATACGTTGCGTTAGTGTTTTGGGTTTCCGTCCGGAGAGGTTTCATCAGACATCAGACACTTTAATGTATCATACATAATACTTTCATTCATCTCATTTGGATTCTCTATCGTTTAGCGTGGTATCAAGCTACACTGCAGCATGCCACGCAGTTGAAAATCTCCTCTCTCTCTCATTTGATAGATCTCCTTTGAATCTGTCGAATGAACCACATCCGTTGAACAGGCACACTACATAAAGCTGTATTCGTCTGTCACAGACTGATTGGAATAAACCAAGATATCATGCGGTTGAAAATGTTTCTCATCTGAGAGATCTCCACCAAACCAATCGCATCCGACGAAGAGATACTGGAAAACACCAGCAGAAAAATACATGTTTTTTTGCATCTTCTGTCAATTTGGACTGTTTCATATACGAGACATCAACACCAAATCAATGAAATCTTTGGATGAAAATCTTAAAAAAACAGCTAAAAAAAGTACATGTTTTCATACATTGTCGCATGCTGAAGAGTGCATCGTTCGCAATGCCTAAGGTTTTGAGACCTTACCCTATCCCACCCACTAGAGGAGGGAGTAGGACATGAATACCTTTCTAAAACCTAAATTTTTATTCGCCACAGCTTCACCCCCTCGAGGAGGGTCGAGTACTTCATATTCGAAATATTCAAGTCGAGAAAATGAGGTATCACCCAACTACCTTTCTAAAACTTGAATTTTGAAACCCACCCCTCAGCCCCCACCCCATCAGGAATGCTGGATACTTCACATTCAAAGTATTCAAATCGAGAATAGTTGTGACCTTTAAAATGCTGTATCACATGACTACATATCGCAAACTTGGGATTTGAGTCCCAACCCCTCGGCTCCACTCTCTCGGGGAGGGTCGAATACTTTATATTCAAAATATTCAAGTCGAGACCTTTAAAATGATGTTTCACCAGACAACCTTTCTAAAACTTAAGTTTTGAGGCCCCCCATCCCTCCCCATACATTTAAAATGAGGTATCACCCAACTACCTTTCTAAAACTTGAATTTTGAAACCCACCCCTCAGCCCCCCACCCCATCAGGAATGCTGGATACTTCACATTCAAAGTATTCAAATCGAGACCTTTAAAATGATGTATCTCACGCCTACCTTTGTAAAACTTGAGTTTTGAGGCCGAACCCTCAGCCCCCACCACTCCGGGATGGTCGGATACTTCAAATTCAAAATATTCAAGTTGTGACCTTTAAAATGCTGTATCACATGACTACATATCGCAAACTTGGGATTTGAGTCCCAACCCCTCGGCTCCACTCTCTCGGGGAGGGTCGAATACTTTATATTCAAAATATTCAAGTCGAGACCTTCAAAATGATGTTTTACCGGACAACCTTTCTAAAACTTAAGTTTTGAGGCCCCCCCATCCCTCCCCATACATTTAAAATGAGGTATCACCCAACTACCTTTCTAAAACTTGAATTTTGAAACCCACCCCTCAGCCCCCCACCCCATCAGGAATGCTGGATACTTCACATTCAAAGTATTCAAATCGAGACCTTTAAAATGATGTATCTCACGCCTACCTTTGTAAAACTTGAGTTTTGAGGCCGAACCCTCGGCCCCCACCACTCTGGGATGGTCGGATACTTCAAATTCAAAATATTCAAGTTGTGACCTTTAAAATGCTGTATCACATGACTACATATCGCAAACTTGGAATTTGAGTCCCAACCCCTCGGCTCCACTCTCTCGGGGAGGGTCGAATACTTTATATTCAAAATATTCAAGTCGAGACCTTCAAAATGATGTTTTACCGGACAACCTTTCTAAAACTTAAGTTTTGAGGCCCCCCATCCCCCCCTCTTCCCCCCCCCCCCCCCTCGGGTAGACGCAAATATCAAATATTCGGTCTACATGCGTCACAACCTTTAAAATGATGTATCACGACAGCCTGTCTAAAACTTGAATTTTTTATATATATATATCTTTATTCTGCAGTATACTAGTACATTAACAACAACATAACATTACAAACTACAAGAAAATAACCTAGTATACAGCATGGAAATGGCATAGCCTAAAAGGCTGTCTTCCTGCCAATCCCGTAAAAAATGTATCAACTCGGTTTTATGCCCCCCAGCCCCACCCTCTCGGGGAGGGACAAATACCAAATATTCGGACTACACGCTTTGAGACCTTTAAAATGATGTATCACTTGACAACCTTTCTAAAACTTGAATTTTTTTATGCCCCTCAGCACCCACAGAGAAACAGATACCAAATATTCGCACTATATGCATCAAGACCTTTAAAATGATGTATCACTCGACAACCTTTTTTTGATGCCCTCAGACCCACCTCTGAGAAGAGTCGATCACCTCATTTAACCTATACATGCTGAAGCTCGAACACAGTTCCTAAACAGATAGCCTTGCCATCTGTTTCCATCTTGTCTTCAACTTTTTGTCCTGTAACTTTCCTCGTTCGTAGTCATCCAATACTATAATCTTCTACCACCATCGCAGCTTTGTACCATTAGTGCCTTGTACTATTACTATTTGACTTGTAGCTGCTAGCACTACTGCAGGCTTGCTAACTTTCTCCGATTGATCGGATGACTAGAATCCCATCGAGCAAATAAGCCATAGAGTAATTGGTCGAATGAGTGACTCCACATACGACTCTTATCCTCATCTCGGAAAAAAGTGGAGCCGAAAAAAAAGGGGATTCCATAGGGATTCCATAAAAGGTATTCTATAAGTGGGATTCCATAAGTGGGATTCCAAGGCCCTATATAGCTCCTATACAGGTGGTCTTACCATCAGTTCCAGCTTTCTGTCCCATGACTAGCTTCTACTGTAGGATACAATCTTCTTCTCCCCTTGTACCATTACTACTGACTTGAAGCACTACTGTCACATATCACGACCTCTACCCTAGGCCAAGTCTTAGAATGTCAAAGCACCATCCATACCCTGCTAAGAGACTGGAAACCAAGCATACACCACATAACACTACGTTACATACAACCTATACAAGTGCTCAAACGACTATGGAATTTCGAAGTCAACTCATCGACACCCCAAAGTCAAGTCGACGTCGACTAATTGGCAAGCCAGACTAACTTCGGAATTCGTGCTTGTAACCGTGCAATAACACCGCATTACATGAGAAAAAGATTCTTTTTTTTAAGTTCCTAACAGGCTACCCCTGCTTTGTTACAAGGACGAACCATGAGCTATGCGTCGTGGTAAAACTAACATGGCAAACACATGAACCTCCCTATTTTAGTGTACAGCTGTTTGGTCCACAGAAAAAGTAGTCAGTACTCGGCGCCGTCAAAGTACAGAAAATGGAACCAAGTAATTTTGGAAAAGACTGAAAATGTCGGTTCCGGTACATCCGGGTTACCACATAAACAAAAGTGGGAAAAAATGAACATTGAGGGCCAGTTGTATTACGAGAAACATTCAACGATTTATTAGCTCACCGAAGGGAGCTTAACTTATCATTTGCCATCCGTCGTCGTCTGGTGTCCGTCGTGAACTTTACATTATCGACTTCTCCTCCCAAACTACTGGACCAAATTGAACCAAATTTGGTGCGCATGTTCCTTATCATATGTCAATTCAAGCTTGTACATATAAACTTTCTGCATCCACAGGGGGCACCATAAAGGGCATTACTCTGATAGCACCCATAAATTTTTTTTCAAAATTAAAAAAATCTTCTTCTCCAGAGCCATCATTTAGAATCTTTTGTTATTTGGTATATAACATCTCTATTGGGGTCAAATTCAAGTTTGTTCAATTCGAGTCCCTGGGTTAATAATTGGGCTCCCTGTAGGAGCCCAAATTTTAACTTAGTGAAATATGAGGAAATTTCTTTAAAAATCTTCTTCAGATCCACAAGTCAGAATGCTTTCATATTTGGTATACATCATCTGTAGGGGGGTCAGATTCAAGCTTGTACAAATCGGGACCCTGAGTGAATATTTGGGCTTTCTATTGGAGCCCAAAGTTTAACTTCGTGCAATTTGAGGAAATTTCTTTAAAAATCTTCTTCTTCAGATCCACCAGTCAGAATCCTTTCCTGTTTCGTATACAACATCTGTAGGGGGTCAGATTCAAGTTTGTACAAATCAGGTTCCTGTGTTAGTATTGTGACCTCTCTATTGAAGCCCAAAGTTTAACTTTGTACAATTTGAGGAAATTTCTTTAAAAATCTTCTTCTTCAGCTCCACCAGTCAGAATCCTTTCATGTTTGGTAAACAACATCTATAGGGGGGGTCAGAATAAAGTTTGTTCAAATCGATTCCCTGGGTTTATATTTGGGTTCCCTATGAGAGCCTAAATTTTAACTTAGTGAAATATGAGGAAATTTCTTTAAAAATCTTTTTCTTCAGATCCACCAGTCAGAATGCTTTCATATTTGGTATACAACATCTATAGGGTGGTCAGATTCAAGCTTGTACAAATCGGGTCCCTGAGTGAGTATTTGGGCTCTCTATTGGAGCCCAAAGTTTAACTTCGTGCAATTTGAGGAGATTTTTAAAAAAAATCTTCTTCTTCAGATCCACCAGTCAGAATGCTTTCATATTTGGTATACAACATCTATAGGGGGGTCAGATTAAAGTTTGTACAAATCAGGTCCCTGAGTTAGTATTTGGGCTCTCTATTGAAGCCCAAATTTTAACTTCGTACAATTTGAGGAAATTTCTTTAAAAATCTTCTTCTTCAGCACCACCAGTCAGAATCCTTTCATGTTTGGTATACAACATCTATAGGGGGGTCAGAGTCAAGTTTGTTCAAATCAAGTTCCTGGGTTTATATTTGGGCTCCCTATGAGAGCCTGAATTTTAACTTAGTGAAATATGAGGAAATTTCTTTAAAAATCTTCTTCTTTAGATCCACCAATCAGAATGCATTCATATTTGGTATACAACATCATGAGTTGGGTCAGTTTCAGGTTTGTTCAAATTACTTACCTGGGTAAATTTTTGGGCTCCCTGTGGGAGCCCGATTATCAACTTAGTGCAATATAGAGAATTTTTAAAAAAAATCCTCATCTTTAGACCCTGTAGTCAGAATGTTTTCATATTTGGTATACAACATCTCTAGGAGGGTCCGATTCAAGTTTGTTCAAATCTGGTCTATGGGTTGATATTTAGCTTCCTATGGGAGCCCGAATTTTAACTTAGTGCAATATGAGGAAATTTCTTTTAAAAGTCTTCTTCTTCAGATCCACCAATCAGAATCCTTTCATATTTGGTATACAACATCTCTAGGTGTGTCAGATTCAAGTTTGTTCAAATCGGGTTCCTGGGTTAATATTTTGACTTTCTATTTGAGCCCAGAGTTTAACTTAATGCAGTGTGAGGTTATTTCTTTAAAAACCTCCTTGTTCAGATCCATAGTCAGAATTCTTTCATATTTGGTATATACATTTGTAACATCTCAAGGGATCAGATTCAAGTTTGTTCAATTTGAGTCCCTGGCTTATTATTTGGGCTCTCTATGGGCAGGGTTGGAGGGGGGGGGTGCAGAAGGAGCATGTTAGGTTCCGGTTTGTTCAGATCCATTTCCATAAAATTTGCCTTTGCATGGCTTCATTCCTTTGTAGTGTTGATGAACCATGTCTAACTGAATGTGACCCCAAACATTTCATTGAACCACTTTGGCCGGTGAGTTATTAAGGCCCCTTGGGGGCTCTTGTATTTTGATGTTGGCGCATCAGCACTGGAAGAGTCAAACCAAGACACTGAGACACTGCGTGGGAGTCAGGGAACATGACACAACACATGCTGTGGACAAACTGTCTGTAAAGTTCTTTGAAGTTTATCGAGTTTCTGGTCGGTTGTTACATTGTCGCATCCACTATCTGAAGCCAGCGATCGCAGCACATTTTTTTTTCAAGCATTTTGTAACCCTATTTCGCTGGAGATGTGAATTCATTGATCTTTCTACTGAGATTTTGTTGGCTTGTGAGTCCTCCTACTCTGTTTCGACTACTCGACGACAAAAACCAGAGTCGACTATAGGCGAAAAAAACGTCGACTAATCGTTTGAGCACTAACCTATACTATTTGTGGGATAGCACACCAGCCCAGGTGGATTGTTGTTCCAATGGTTAAGATGGGACCTAAGATGGGTATATACCGTATATACTATTCTACTGCACTACACAAGGCATTACACCCACCCACAATAGCTCTTCACTTAGCATTACATTCTTCCTATTCCAGCCATAGGATAATATGAAGCATTAGGTCAATTACTAGTACCAAGGGCAAAGATTGAACCAGCAGGGATATAAACAACACATCCTATACTACCTGACTAGACAACCTTGGATTACCTCTACTCAACAATACTGCTTGGCCTAGTATTATGCACTACCTGTACCAACTATGGGTCAGCACACCGTCCAAGGTGGATAATGGTGCTGCTACCGTTCTAAACTACCAGGCCTTACCCCTACCCACAATACTGCTTGTCCTAGCAATATGTACTATCTATATCAGTCAGATGATAATTTGAAGCATTAGGTGGATTAACCCTTTACCTAACATGAAAAGCAGACGACACTTGCAAAAAAAATTCTTGAATAACTAACTTTTTACATTTTTTGTCTCAAAAACATAGGTTATGACCCCTCGTTGGAACGAGCTCGACGAGCTCGTTCCAACGAGGGGACATAACCTATGTTTTTGAGACAAAAAATGAAAATATTTTGAAAATTAATTGGCGATTTTTGAGAATAGCGCTGGCCGGTTTTGGCCGTTACGTTGGGTAAAGGGTTAATAGTATGAAGGGCTAACATGGGACCTCTAGGGGTGAGGAGCATACATCCCATACTGCCACACTAGGCGACCATGCATTACTACCGCCCACCCTACAATACCTCCTGGCCCAGCATTACAAACTCCTTATATCAGTCATAGGATAGTACAAAGCAATCGGCAGGTTGATA
Organism: Pictodentalium vernedei; assembly: GCA_031216915.1. Lineage (NCBI taxonomy): Eukaryota > Metazoa > Mollusca > Scaphopoda > Dentaliida > Dentaliidae > Pictodentalium > Pictodentalium vernedei. The sequence continues at coordinate 439,917,361 of CM062296.1, read as the reverse complement.
CAACAAGGATTAAGATGGGATCTTCAAGGGTGTATAACATTCATACTATACTGCAAATTAGTGCTGAAATGAATATTCGAATGCAAATAATAAAATGCTCATATTCAAATAGTAAATTGGTACTCGGATATTCGTCCCTAAATAACAGACCACTGTGAACGATGGGAAGCTGATAAAACATCAAATGATTTTCCTCACTTGGTTGAATTTATTCCACCGTCATCATCAAAGGCAGAAATCAACAAGGAATATTTGACAGTCAATCAAATCAATCCCCTTACTATTAAAATCAGTGAAATGTACGGTGCTTGACCCATCTGGGGAGGGGTTGGAGGCTAATCAGGCTATGCTAGTGCGCTGCGCCGACGAGGAACGAAGCGGTCAACAAGTCAAAGCTAGCAGAGCCCCTCTGTTGGTTCATCACCCTATCATCACCCTTTCAGCACCTGTCAGAAATTATCTAGTGCCACCCTGCTTTCAATCTTATTTTGCGTGTTACTTTGTAAGACAAACTTTCGGAGACATGATGGCCGGGCCTAATCTACGCTTCGAAATTTTGAAAAATGCGGGTCAGTTCACTTCGAATAGAGAGCCTCAGTTTGAAGAAAATTGACTTCATTTCTTAAATTTTCTTTGGTGTGGGACACCAGCCTACAAGTAATACCCATCCAGTGGCCTCCATTGCAATGGCCTTTAACCCTAGCCGGGCTTTGCAGTCACCAACAAGTTAGGTCTATACCTGCCCCCTTCCCCCTCCCCCCTCCACCTCCCCCCCTCTCTCTCTCCCCATGCCATCTGTGGCAAAATCACTTGGCAAAATTAACTGAATGAATCTTGTTTTTGTGCAAGTGAAAATTCCATGTCACTTTACTCAGTAAGTGATACTAAACATGTATTTCTCTTAAATACATTATGATGAGATTATGAGAACATCAGGTCTGGTTTGGATTGTGGAACATGTTTTAAAGTCTCCTGGATAAAAAGTAGGACTTGGACACCGCAAGGGATGATCCCTGCAGACCAACCAGCAACCATGGGCAGCTGTCATGGCTGTTCCCTATTTTCACATTTTGTTGTTTGCGTGGAGCATAATTATTTTCTGTTTGCATGGTCATTCCACATTCAGTCATTGTTGTTGATTATCTATCCATTTAAAGGGTGATCCAACCAGGTTAACAGTATCTAATATCGTAACATTAAAGTTGTTTACACCTAGTCAGCTGCACAGAAAGTTTAAAGCTTCCGTGACTTGAGTGAAAGTTTAATAGTGGACCATTGTACCATTTAGTGTTAACTACTGTGGTGTGCAGGACTGCTGGTTCTTGTTGGCTCTCTGTTTTATCGATGTTAAAGTGAATATCGCTTGCCATTCTTTTATTTTTAGTGAATTATTACTAGATTTGCACATTTAATCGATGTTGATAGGATATGAAAGAATATTCGAATACAAATCGAATATAGTCTGCAAATATTCAAATACAAAAAATAAGTATTCGTTTCAGCACTACTGCAAATCCAAACCACCAAGAACTATTTTGCAATACCGCACGAGACGACCATGCATTACCCCACCCCACAATACTGGTTAACCTAGCATTACGTTCTACCTATATCAGTCATAGGATAGTACCAAGCATGGCAAGCAGTCGGCAAGCTGATACAGCAAGGATTAAAATGGGGTCTGCAGTGATATATAACGCCCATACTATACTGCAAATCCAAACCACCAAGGACTATTTCGCAATACCGCACAAAACACAGACCATGCATTACCCCACCCCACAATACTTGCACATGTCAATACGGCTCGGGCTGGAGTCTGTATTTATGAACCGATCTTCACGAAACTTCTTGGTTTCCTTTGTTATCACCTTGGGATGAGAACGAGTGTTTCTGGGTGCGGTCCAAAATTCAAGATGGCTGCCAGTGGCCATTTTGTACCGAAATTAGGTCCAGTCAGTTTTTTGTACACAACTTCTATACGGCTCAGGCTAGAAGCCGTATTTATGAACCGATCTTTATGAAACTTCTTGGGTACCTTTGTTATCACCGTGGGACAAGAACGAGTGTTTTTGGGTGCGGTCAAAAATTCAAGATGGCCGCCAGAAACCTTTTTGTACCAAAATTAGTCCAGTCAGTTTTTAGCTCACCAAAGGGAGCTCAACTTATCACTTGCTGTCCGTCGTCATGAACATTTTTCAAATGACTTTTCCTCTGAAACCACTGATTCGATTTTCTCGACACTTCATGTGGATGTTCATTACTATATGGCAATTCATATTTGTTCAAATGAAATGGCCACGTCGCTTGGGGGCTCTGTATGGGGCATAACTTCTTATAGCACCGTATGAATTATAGAAAAATTATTAAAAAATCTTCTTCTCTAGAACTAGTGGGCAGAATCTTTTGATACTTGGTATGCAGCATCTTGGTATAGGTCTGATTCAAGTTTGTTCAAATCGAGTCCCTCAACCAATATTGGGGCTCGCTATGGGGGCGTGAATTTTTACTTAGCGCAATTTAAGAAAAATTCTTTAAAAATCTTCTTCTCTAGAACCATTGGGCAGAATCTTTTGATATTTGGTATACAGCATCTTGGTATGGGTCTGATTCAAGTTTGTTCAAATGCAGTCCCTTGATCAATTTTGGGGCTCACTATGGGGACCCAAATTTTTACTTAGTGCAATTTAAGAAAAAATTTTTTAAAATCTTCTTTTCCGGAACCAATGGGCAGAATCTTTTGATATTTGGAAAACAGCATCTTGGTATGGGTCTGATTCAAGTTTGTTCAAATTGAATTCCCCCGTTCAATATTGGGGATCACTATGGGGGTGTGAATTTTTACTTAGTGCAATTTAAGAAAAATTCTTTAACAATCATATTCACCAGAAGCAGTGGGCAGAATCTTTAGATATTTGGTATGCAGCATCTTGGTATGGGTTGGATTCACGTTTGTTCAAATTGAGTCTTTTGATCAATATTGGGGCTCACTATGTAGGCATGAATTTTTACTTAGTGCAATTTAAGAAAAAATTCTTTAAAAATCTACTCCAGAACCAGTGGGCAAAATCTTTTGATATTTGGTATGTAACATCTTAGTAAGGTTCTGGTTCAAGTTTGTTCAAATTGAGTCCCTCGATCAATATTGGTCCTCACTATGGGGCGTGAATATTTACTTTGTGCAATTCAAGGAAAATTCTTTAAAAATCTTCTTCAGAACCATCATGCAGAATCTTTTGATATTTGATCAGCAGCATTGTCCCATTCAGTCCTGTTGATGTTTTAGCTCTACAGAGAGTAGAGATTTACTCTGTAGAACCTTAAGAATAGCTTTTGATAAAATTTGTGTCTTAACAGTATGGAACATTCTGTAAGTGCCTAAGCCCCCCCCCCCCCCCCCCCCCCCCTGGGGTCTCTTGTTTGTACAGAACTTCTGTATGAAAGTTCTGATTTGAATAAATCTTTGTAGGAATGTTTAGTAACATGGAATACATGACATATAATACAGGTTTTCTTCTTGTGCAGAAATTATGCAAATTGGATGAACTTTGATTTGTGCAGTGCTGCTTATACACAGTAAGTGCACATGTCAATGCGGCTTGGGCTAGAGTCTGTATTTATGAACTGATCTTCACGAAACTTCTTGGGGTACCTTTGTTATCACCTTGTGACAGGAACGAGTGTTTTTGGGTGCCTTTGTTATCACTGTGCTATGAGAACAAATATTTTTGGGTTCAGTCAGACCCACTCTGGGACTCAAAGATTTCTTTTCTAGTTTAGCATCTAACTGTCGCCCACCTTTACAATACTTTATCTACACATTTGTTACAGGCTGCGGTCAGCATTTATTTACATACCGTTACAATACTTTACATGTACCTTTGTTATCAGGTCATTACCTTGTTGTTTGTCATTGCTGTACCAAGTTGAGCTACAGTGTCATTGACACTTGCATTACTTTTTAATTATGCATTATTGGTGTCTAGAGTAAGCTTCCTTTTGATTTCGGATTAGTCTGCTGAACCAAGATGGCTGCCAGTGGCCAATTCATTATGGTGGCTATCTTGAATTTGGTTTCTGCCCAATAACTAATGAATACTGACTCGAATCAATTTCATTTTTAGCTCAACTTTGCCGAAGCCAAATTTGAGGTATTGCCATGCCCCGTCTTCCATTGTCCATCTGTCTGTCTGTTCATCTGTCAGTCTCTGTCTGTCCATCTGTCCGTCCATCGCACCATCAACACAGCTCGGGCTGGAGGCCGTATTTATGAACTGATCTTTACGAAACTTCTTTGGTACCTTTGTTATCACCGTGGGACGAGAACGAGTGTTTTGGGGTCCGGTCTGAAATTCAAGATGGCCACTGGCAGCCATTTTGTACAAAATTAGGTGCAATCAGATTTTTGCATAGAACTTCCATATGAAAGCGCTGATTTGAATAATTTTTTGTGTGAATGTTTAGTACCATGGGATACATCACATATAATACTGGTTTTTTTCTTGTGCGTAAATTATCAAATTAGACTAACTTTGATTTATTTAGTGTTACTTTCAGCACTGTAAGTGCAAATGCCAATACAGCTCAGGCTAGATGCCGTATTTATGAACCGATCTATACGAAACTTCTTGGGTACCTTTGTTATCACTGTGGGACGAGAACGAGTGTTGCAATCAGATTTTTGCGCAGAACTTCCATATGAAAGCGCTGATTTGAATAATTTTCTGTGTGAATGTTTAGTACCATGGGATACATCACATATAATACAGGTTTTTTTCTCATGCATAAATTATGCCAATTAAACTAACTTTGATCTATTTAGTGTTACTTTCAGCACTGTAACTGCAAATGCCAATACACCTAGGGCTAGAGGCCATATTTATGAACCAATCTTTACAAAACTTCTTGAGTACCGTTGTTATCACCGTGGGATGAGAACGAGTGGTTTTGGGTGTGGTCCGAATTTCAATATGGCCACCAGCAGCCATTTTGTACTTTAGTTAGTGCAATAATTTTTTTGTACAGAACTTCTATATGAAAGTTCTGATTTGAATAAATTTTTGTATGAATGTTTAGTAATATGGAATACATCACATATAATACAGGTTTTTTTCTCGTGCAGAAATTATGCAAATTAGATGAACTTTGATTTATTCAGTGCTACTTATACACAGTAAATGCACATGTCAATACGGCTCAGGCTAGCAGTGGCGAATGGGAGCAAAATGGTTTCTTCCATTTCCATCAAAAAATGTTGCCACTGGCAACTTCCTTTGAACTTAGTTTAGTCAGACTTCAATATATCCCTTTGGCTCACCTTATTAACATTTATGATCGGATTGCTTTGAAACATGGCATGCTTATTTGGGGTGACCTCTAGATGGGAGCTATCGATTTTCTCCCATTTCCATCAAAAAATGTTGCCACTGGCAGCGACCTTTAAACTAAGTTCAGTCAGGCATCAATATATTCCTTTGGCACACCCTACAGGGCACATTTATGATCAGATCGGTTTGAAACTTGATATGCTTATTTGGGGTTACCTCTAGATGGGAGCTGTCGATTTTCTTCCATTTGGGCCACAAAATGTTGCCGCTGGCAACGACCTGCGATAAACTTAGTGCACTTATGCATCAATATTTCCCTTTGGCACACAACTTAGTGCACTTATGCATCAATATTTCCCTTTGGCACACCCTGCAGGGCACATTTATGATCGGATCAATTTGAAACTTGGTATGCTTGTTAGTCCCCTACCGGCATCGCCGGAGGGGACTATAGGTTTGCACTCTGTCCATCCATCAGTCTATCCGTCTGTCAGTCTGTCAGTCACACTTTAGTTTTCCAGAGTTTTTTTGGAAACGCTTTAACGGAATGATTTCATTTTTAGCTCAACTTTGACGAAGTCAAATTTGAGCTATTGTCATGGCCCGTCGTCCGTCCGTCCGTCTGTCCGTACGTCTACAATTGGCTATGGCTCGGGCTAGAGGTCGTATTTATGAACCAATCTTTACGAAACTTCTTGTGTACCTTTGTTATGACCCTGGGACGGGAACGAGTGTTTTTAGGTGTGGTCCGAAATTCAAGATGGCTGCCAGAAAAATCAGTTTTTTGTACAGAACTTCTGCATGAAAGTTCTGATTTGAATAAAGTTTTGTATAAATGTTTAGTACCATGGGATACATCACATATAATATGGGTTTTTTTCTCGTGCTTAAATTATGCAAATTAGACTGACTTTGATTTATTTAGTGTTACTTTCAGAGCTGTAAGTGCCAAGCTGCTATGGCTCGGGCTAGAGGCCGTATTTACGAACCGATCTTTACGAAACTTCTTGGGTACCTTTGTTATGACAGTGGGACGAGAACGAGTGTTTTGGGGTTTGGTCCAAAATTCACGATGGCTGCCAGCCGCCATTTTGTACCGACGATGCAGAAATCTGTTTTTTGTACAGAACTTCCATATGAAAGCTATGATTTGAATAATTTTTTGTATGAATGTTTAGTACCATGGGATACATCACATATAATACAGGTTTTTTTCTGGTGTGTAAATTATGCAAATTAGACTAACTTTGATGTTTTTTGGTGTTACTTTCAGCACGGCAAGTGCAAAATCAACACAGCTCGGGCTAGAGACCGTATTTATGAACCGATCTTTACGAAATTCCTTGGGTACCTTTGTTATCACCGTGGGACGAGAACGAGTGTTTTGGGGTCCGGTCCGAAATTCAAGATGGCCGATGGCAGCCATTTTGTACAAAATTTGGTGCAATCAGATTTTTGCACAGAACTTCCATATGAAAGCGCTGATTTGAATAATTTTTTGTGTGAATGTTTAGTACCATGGAATACATCACATATAGTACGGGTTTTTTTCTCGTGCAGAAATTATACAAATTAGATGAACTTTGATTTATTCAGTGCTACTTATACACTGTAAGTGCACATGTCAATACGGCTCGGGCTAGAGGCTGTATTTATGAACCGATCTTCACAAAACTTCTTGGGTACCTTTGTTATCTCCTTGGGACGAGAACGAGTGTTTCTGGGTGTAGTCCAGATTTCAAGATGGCTGCCAGTGGCCATTTTGTACCGAAATTAGGTCCAATCAGTTTTTTGTCACAACTTCTACACAGCTCATATTTGTGAACTGATCTTCACGAAACTTCTTGGGTACCTTTGTTTTCACCTTGGGACAGGAATGAGTGTGTTTTGGGGTGCCTTTGTTATCACTGTGCTATGAGAACAAATATTTTGGGGTTCAGTCAGACCCACTCTGGGACTCAAAGATTTTTTTCTAGTTTAGCATCTTACTGTCACCCACCTTTACAATACTTTACCTATACATTTGTTACAGGCAACGGTCAGTATTTATGTACTGACCGTTACAATACTTTATATGTACCTTTGTTATCAGGTCATTATCTAGATGTTTGTCATTGCTGTGTCACATACTATACATGTGCATGTCTTTGTCTTGACAAGTTGAGCTACAGTGTCATTGACACTTTCATTGGTAAACTACTATAGAACGATGACTTACAGATCAAGTTTGAGTTTCATGCTGATTGCATTATTCTTGTGTGAGATATGGCTCTTGGAAATATGGGAAAAAGCACCAAAATATCAGCTTTCCGGAGTTTTTTTGGAAACGCTTCAACGGAATGATTTCATTTTTGGTAAACTACTATAGAACGATGACTTACAGATCAAGTTTGAATTTTATGCTGATTGCATTATTCTTGTGTGAGTTATGACCCTTGGAAATATGGAAAAGTGCCAAAATATCAGTTTTCCGGAGTTTTTTTTTAAACGCTTCAACAGAATGATTTCATTTTTGGTAAACTACTATAGAACGACTTACAGATCAAGTTTGAGTTTCATGTTGATTGCCTTACTCTTGTGTGAGTTATGGCCCTTGGAAATATGGAAAAGTGCCAAAATATCAGTTTTCAGGACTTTTTCTGGAAATGCTTCAACGGAATGATTTCATTTTTGGTTACCTACAAAAGAACGATGACTTACAGATCAAGTTTCATTTACACTCTGTCCATTCATCCATCAGTCTGTCAGTCAGTCTGTCGATCATACTTTAGTTTTCCGGACTTTTTTTGGAAACACTACAACGGAATGATTTCATTTTTGGTTACCTACTATAGAACGATGACTTACAGATCAAGTTTCATTTGCACTCTGTCCATCCGTCAATCTGTCAGTCAGTCTGTCAGTCATACTTTAGTTTTCCGGACTTTTTTGGAAATGATTCAACCGAATGATTTCATTCTTGGAAACCTACTATAGAACAATGACTTACAGTTCAAGTTTGAGTTTCATGCTGAATGCATTATTCTTGTGTGAGTTATGGCCCTTGGAAATATGGAAAAGTGCCAAAATATCAGTTTTCTGGACTTTTTTTTTGGAAATGCTTCAACGGAATTCATGCTGATCACATATAGGTTATAACATTTGTATAATTATTAATGCTGATTAGTCTGGTAGGGGACATTGTATTGCTTCAGTGATACGTGCACTCTTGTTTATGGTAACCACTAGATGGGAGCTATTGATTTTCGTCCATTTCTGGCAAAAAAATGTTGCCACTGGCACCTACCATTGAACTTAGTTTAGTCAGGCATCGGTATATTCCTCTGGCATGCCCTCAGGGCACATTTATGATAGGATCGCATTAAACATGATATGCATGTTCTTGGTGGCCTCAGATGTTAGCTGTTGATTTCTTTTCATTTCCATAAAAATTATTGTTGTTAGCACCAGCCTTTGGAATTAGTACATTTTTGTAGCGACTTATCCCTTTTGCACTCTCTACAGAGTATATTTATGAATTTCCATTTAAAAGATAAAGACCATTGCCATCAGCAATGACCGTCAAACTTAATGCATTAACATCTTCCTTTTGAATGCTTCAGAGGGTGCATTCATTATCGGGTTGTTTTGAAACTTCATATGCTTATTTAAGGTGACAGAGATAGGAGCTATTGATTTTCTTTTCATTTCTATCAAAAAACTGTGGCTGTTAGCAACAATCTTTGAATCTATTGCATTTGTGCATTTGCATTCTTTTTTGCCATGACCTACAGGGCACATTTATCGAAGGATTCTTTTTGGACTCGGCATGCTCATTTGGCTCAACCTCTACATGTAGGTTCATTTCTGTGGAAAAAGTTGCCATTTACAATGAACTCTGAACTTACTGCATTTGTGTATCAACATTCTTCCTTTAGCCAGCCTTACAGTATTCATTTAAAAATGCATGAATTGCTCTGATGCTGTGCACACACAATGCTGTTATGTTGAAGTTTCACCGAATAACATTGGAACCAATGATCTTCAAATTTAACATTTCAAGTTTGTCAAGTTGAGCTACATGTACAGTGTCATTTACACTTTCATTTTGAAACCTCGCAAGCTTGTTTGGGGTGACCTCTAGATGAGTGCTATTGATTTTCTTCCATTTCCGTCAAACAGTGTTGCCGCTAGCAATGACCTTTGAACTTAGTTTAGTCAGGCATCAATATATTCCTTTGACATGCCCTACAGGGCACATTTATGATCAGATTGGTTTGAAACTTGGTATGCTTATTTGGGGTTACCTCCAGATGGGAGCTATCGATTTTCTCCAATTTCTGTCAAAAAATGTTGCCGCTGGCAATGACCTTTGATGAACTTAGTGGAGTTATGCATCAATATTTCCCTTTGACTCACCCAGCAGTGCACATTTTTGTGACTGGATCGCTTTGAAACTTGGTGTGTTTGTTTGGGGTGACCTCTAGATGGGAGCTATCGATTTTCTTCCATTTCTGTCAAAAATAGTTGCCTTTGACAACAACCTCTGATGAACTTAGTGAAAACTTAGTGCAGTTATGCATAAATATTTCCCTTTGACACACCCTGCTGGGCACATTTATGATTGGATCACTTGGAAACTTGGTGTGCTTTTGCGGGGTGATATCTACATGGGAGTTATAGATTTTCTTCTATTTCTGTTGAAAAGTGTTGCTACTGGCAACAACATTTGAACTTAATTTTGTCAAACTTCAATACTTCCCTTTGGCACACCCTTCAGGGCACATTTATGATCGGATCACTTTGAAACTTGGTATGTGTGTTCGTGGTGACCTCTAGATGTGAGCTATTGATTTTTTTTCATTTCCATAAAAATTATTGTCGTTATCACCAGCCTTTGAATTTACTGCATTTGTGCAGCAACTTATCCCTTTTGCACTCTCTGCAGGGTATATTTATGAATTTCCAAAAAAAAGAGGAGAAAAAACATTGCCACAAGCATTCACTGTCACACTTAGTGCATTTGTGCATTAACATCTTCCTTTGGCATGCCTCATTCATTATCAGGTTGTTTTGAAACTTTATATGCTTATGCAGGGTGACAAAGATAAGAACTATCGATTTTCTTTTCATTTGAATCAAAAATTGTTGCTGTTAGTAACAATCTTTGAATTTATTGCATTTGTGCATCAACATTCTTCTTTGACATGGCCTACAGGCCATATTTATCATAGGATTGTTTTTGAACTTGGTGTGCTCATTAGGCAAGACCTCTAGATAAGAGCTATTGATTAGCATTAATTTCTGTGAAAAAAGTTACTGTTTACAATAACCTCTGAACTTAGTACATATGTGTATCAACATTCTTTCCTCAGCCAGTCTTACAGTTTACATTTAAAACTGCATGGATTACTCTGACGTTGTGCACACACAATGCTGTTATGTTGAAATTTCACCAAATAGCATTGGTACTAATGATCTTCAATTTTGCCATTTCACTTATAACATACTAAGTTCAAGTTTGCTGCAGTGTCATTTACACTTTCATTGTTGGTACATATCTCTTTGGGAAGAATGTCTACCACAAGTTTTTTGACCAATTGTCAGAGTTATTGCCCTGCCTGCCACCCCATTCTCCCCACCCCCCTCCCCCAGTGAATTAGGCATTTTTTTTTCTTTACTCCAAAATGCATTTTGAAGAATTTACAGTGTTTTCATGCAGAAAAGAAATTGACTCCTATGATCCCCCCACCCTGTGTCGAGTAGGCAATTGTTTTCTTCACTCCAAAATGCATTTTGAAGGATTTAGAGTGATTACATGCAGAAAAAAATGTGTGACCTGTGAACAACCTCCTCCCCCCCCCCCCCCCCCCACCATTCCAAGTAGGCAATTTTTTTGTTTTTACTCCAAAATGCATTTTTAAGGATTTAGAGTAATTCCATGCAGAAAAAAATTTGACTCCTTTGACTCCCCCCCCCCCCCCCTCCTCCCTCCCCCTGTCTGCTCAGTTAGGCCACAAAAATGGCTCCAAAATGGGTTTGGCCAGATTTAGAGTGATTTTATGCCGGAAAAAAAACCCACCTATGCCCCCCTCCTCAATTGGAGGTGCATGGGGATTAGCAGCGCTTTGTGATGCAGGCCTCTTGTTTGTTTGTTGTATGATGTTGATCATGTACAATTAAAAAAAAAGCCTAACAGGTAAATTATGCACCGCCAGGCGTAGCTCTTGTTTATTATTAATTTTTATTTCTTTAAATATACATGTAAATGGTCTTTCAGACTACTTTCATGTAAATTCAAAGAAAAGGCTCTTCACAGCTTCAGTTAAAAGGATATCATTTATTTGTGGTCATAATTGATGATTTTGTTATATTTCCCTTATGCAACCATAACTTCAGTTTATTTTGAGTTTTTTTATGCCCCCGACCCTCTTAGGAGCATTATGTTTTCCCCATGTCCATTGCCCATCCGTTAACTTTTGTTTTCCGTCCAATAAGTAAAGAATCACTTATTTGATTGAATCATAATTTTAGGGGTTACTTGTGGATGACTAGAAAATACTTCCTTTTGATTTTGGTCCAGCTAGCTAATTCAATATGGCCACCATGGTTTCCATCCAATAACTATTGAATGCTGACTCGAATAATTTTTAGCTTTACTTGACAAAGTCAAGATAAGCTATTGCCATCACGCATGCAGAAGTCTGTTAGTGTGTGAGTCAGACATAGGGTCAAATACTTTGGAAAGTATTTAAATGCAAATGCAAAAACTTTTCAAATTTTCAAATGCAAATACAAATGCAAATGCAGCTGAAATTGTTCAAATTCAAATGCAAATGCAAATGCATTTGAAAATCAATTCAAATACTTTTCAAATACTTTCAAATACATTCTGACAAGTTAAAGAAAATAAAACTAAAAATCAACTAAATCTTTCTTTCAATGTTTATTAAACATTTTTGTATTACTATCTCGGCCCAAGCACGGCCATTGTGGATTGATTACATTCTATCAAATAATAAATTTATTTCAGCAACACAAACGAGTAATAACAAGGGTCCTAATCTATAATCCCCACTAAAAAAAACAAAAGCTTAGAATGGTCTTTTGATGACTGATAAAAAAATTCAGTTTGTTCAGTTACAGAAAATAATATTCAATTTCTTCTGCTTGGCATATAATTTCTCTTGTATAATTTTTCACCCAGTGTTGAAAGAGTGTTCCTTAATCCACTTTCCACCTGTGTTATGCCCCAGGCTGTATTCTGATAAAAAAATATGCTACTTCAGTTGATTCAAAAGACTAAGTGGATGGTCATTTATTACACAATGCTGCGCCTCTTGTCACAGTTTGTATGAACACACTTTATCAGCACAGTAATCTTCCAAATTCAAGATTCTTTAGACTGGACAAACAAATTAATTAACAAGAAGGAATTCCCTTTCCAGCCAACTGTGAAAAACAAGCTATAATTAATCTTTTGAGTAACAAATGCAAAGTTCAATTTATGAAGTTAAGACAAAAGTATTTGAAATGTATTTGGAAAGTATTTGAAATTTCAAATACTTTTTCTTTCAAATGCAAATGCAAATACTTGCTTCTAAAATATTCAAATGCAAATGCAAATGCAAATACTTGAAATCACGCATTTAAATGCAAATGCATTTGCATTTGACCCCAAGTCTGCTGTGAGTTTGTTCACATTTTCCTTTAGCACAGTCTAGACCCCGTAGTTCATGTCCTATTATCACAAAATTTCATATGCAGGTTTGAGGTCATGTCTAGATGAGAACGTCCCCTTTTGGTCGAGATCGGTCAACCATTATGACTGCCCAAAACCCCAAAAACCTTTAGCACAGTCTACACGTCGTATTTATGAAGGGATTTTATTGTAACTTGGTAGGATGACTGTATAATGTCTAGATGAGAATGTTCCCTTTTGGTCATGATCTGTCAACCGTGACGGCTGCCCGAGCCCAAAACCTGAAAACCTTTAGCACAGACTACAGGTCGTATTTATGAAGAGATTAATTTCATTGTAACTTAGGATAGGATAACTCCATATAATATCTAGATGATGACGTCCTATTTTGTTTGCGATCGGTCCACCATGATGGCTATACAGGCCCGAAGCCCGAAAACCATTAGCACAGTCTACAGGCTGTGTTTATGAAGGGATTTCAATGTAACTTGATAGGATGACTCGTTTTGGAATAATTTCACTGTAACTTTGGTGGACATACATTAACTGTGAGGGCATTAACCCACTCCTCAATTCTTTGGTACAATCTACACCTCAGATTATTTCTTTTCTACCTACTCACAATTGTTTACAATTGGCTGTAACATAAGTGCAAGCCCTACTTCAGAACTAACTCAAGCTTTTAGAAACTTTTCCAAACGAGCTGGAAAAGTACTACAGTGCAAAAGCACGAAAAAGGGTCGAGCGAGACCAGCACTCGAAATTACAGGTACTCTCTCTGCACACCTCTTGCGTTTATCGAGCTCATGCACAACAACCGTGACGTCAATTCCTTTTATTTCCACCATTTGTACATGGTCGGAAATTTTTGTGACTCGTGCTACTTTGCTGTTTTTTCTTCGTGAACAACTTATTAATGTGTTTTCAACATTATTAGTGTGCAAGTGGATTGTATCCTTTTGTCAAGCTATCCAAATTATTATTGATTCATGTTAATTTTTATCATTATTGCTTGTTTCTTCACACTTCATCTTGTTTTTCCCCCACGTGTGAACACGACCTTTGTGCTGTTTTCCGTCGGCGGGAAGCTTGATTACATTATTTTCATTAATATAATGCCAAAGACTATTCCTTGTACCTCTTGCTTGCAAGTGAAGCATGTGGATGACTCTCATTCCACATGTGTCACTTGCAACAATTGCACTCAAGCCCAATCATGTGGTATTTGTGGTGTTTGGTCCTCTAAATTCTGGGCTTCTGTTAACAAGGTGGTTCTGTGCAGAGCTAGAACCCCTCGTTCTCGGGGTAAGGGTAGCCGTGCCATAGCAGACATTTCTGCTGATGCACTTGGTGACTCTGTCACACAGGATTCTGATCTGTCTTCTGTGGCGAGTTCCTCTGCAACTGTTGACGGTGCTAGTTCAGTGATACCTGACAGGGAGACCGTGGTCTCTTTGTCTTCTGATGTCACTCTTGAGGTGTCTGTTTTCGTAGAGAGCTTCTCCGAGGTCAGCTCGGTGACCCTCTCCGATCTGCCTCCTACACCGTCGACTGTTGCTGAGGAAGTTGTTACTCCAGATCCTATTCTGTCTGATGGTGGCTTTCCATCTCCTCTGGGGATGGTCTACAGTCTCGGGGGACGGAGGCTGTATCTGCTGGTGTGTCTGTGTGCTCTCAGCCTCCCCTAGCCTCGCGGCGGGGCTGTGTGGGTTTGCTGTCTGCTCCATCTCATCTGGCTAGGTTTGCGCCTAGTCGGTTGAGCCAGTCGGTCGCTTTGGCAGCGATTCCTCGCCCCTCAAGTGAATCGTTTATTGTTCCTCCTTCCCCTGCTAGTGTACCGCCTAGCAGGATGGTGTTGGGACGTTGGCATCCAGGGCCTGCTGTTCGGCTTGTTTCTTCACACTTCATCTTGTTCCTGTCATTCTTGGGACAATCCTCCGGTGTCTTCTCACTGTGTCCTAGGTCCAGCTACCGATCGATGTGCGCCGTCGGTCTCTTTAGAGGATTTGCAGGCAGGACCTTCTGTTTCGCAGAGGTCAGTGATGGCCCCTGGGCGTCACAATCGGGACTATCCTCCGGTGTCTTCTCACCGTATCCCTATTCTGTCTGCCGATCGACGTTCGACGTCGGTCTCTTCTGAGGATTTGGGTTCTTCTACCAGAAGGGTCCATTGGGAGGACACTCCGTCGGGCGATGCTGCTGCGAAAGATTCTCAGGGTGACCCGCGTCAGGCCGTTTTGGCACTCACCCGGTTGCTTTCTGGCAACCCTCAAGTTGGCCTCCCTGTGCCTCCTGAGGCACAAACTCCTTTGGTCGGTCGCCGAGATGTCTCGCCTGGCCCCTTGGATACTGCACAGTATTCACAGGAGGTTTCTGCTGGTCAGCCGGAGTTGGGCTACGTCTCCTCTGCTACGGAGGATGACGAGTATCTTGAAGGTGATGGGCCCCCCTCGTCAGTCGACCTTGGGGCAGTCTTTGGATTTCGTCTTTGGCTTATTGCCGGACGTTCAACCTTCCGACCAGCCTTCTGTGACCGTCGGCCGCGGTCCACTGTGGAGCGCCGTAGCCCTGTTGAGCCTTCTTGCTCCGGGGCTTTGTGTCCTCTGCAATCGGCTCAGGTTGTTGAGTCCTTCCAGGGCTTTGACGCCAAAATGCCCTCTAAAATGTTCTAAGGCCCTCAAGGGTTCCTTCTTTTCTAGAGCTGATGCCTTTAATTCTGCCTCCATCGCGGTTTCGTGTTTACGATTCCGTCCGTCCACCAGTCTTCCAAGGGATGACTACAGTGGACGAGGATTCTTCTTCCCTCGGGTTAACTAAGCCTAAGTCGGCAGTTCTCCTGATGTCGGTAGTTGAATCTATGGTGGGCCTGTCCCGAGAGATGCTGGGTATGTTATCTCTCGCGGACCATGTCGTTGCTGCCCTGGCTGAATATTTTCCACCAGGGGAGTTTGATGACGCTCAGGTGCCTTTTTCGTATTTTGTCACAGGCTCTTATGAACTTGACACACGCTCACGCCTGTAACACGGCTAATTTGGAGCTGGCACGCCGGGATGCGGTGTTGGATTCTTCTTCATCCCTTCCTTCTGAGCAACGTACTGTTCTGAGGTCTGTCTCTTTGGTGGGACCTCAGTTGTTTCATGGTTTCCGTGGAAGCTGTTCGTGGCGAAGTTCTTCATCATTTGAAGGACCAGCTTTTGCTGCGACAGCTTGACCAACCTGCTGCTGCGGGTGGTGGTCGTTCCAGGCCCGCCAAGCGTGCTGCTGCGTCTGCCTCGTCAGCGACGTCTGCTACGCCTTCGGCTCCGTCTGCTCCTTCTGCACATAAGAAGCGCCGACGTGGCCAGGCTCGCTGGCAGCCTCAGGCGGGAAAGTCTCAGGACTCTGTCACTTCCTGAGGTCGTTTCTCCTCTCGGGGGCCTCGTCGAGGCCACAAGTGAAGGTTCTCACCTCGATTCGCCTCCAGTCGGGGGAAGGCTCTTGCTGTTTTACGACCGTTGGACAGAGACAACTAACGTCGGACCCTTGGGTCCTCGACGTCATTCATTCCGGTCTGCGACTGTCCTTCCATCGGCACCCCAGTTTATCTCGGGTGCCCCTCCCGACTCGGGTCCCTTCCGATTCTCTGCGTCAGCACCTTTTGGTGCAGGAGATCGACAATCTCCTCTCCAAAGGGGCGATCGAGGTGGTCAGGAACACCCTTTCACCGGGTTTTACTCGAGACTTTTCTTGTGCCGAAGGAAAATGGGCAATATCGTCCTGTCATCAATCTGAGTATCCTGAACGAGTACATAATAGCTCCTCGTTTCAGTATGGAGACTTTCCGGTCGGTTCGACGTTCAGTTCATCAGGGCGATTTTGCTGTCAGTATCGACCTGAAGGATGCCCACTTCCATGTACCCATTCATCTGGCGTCACGGAAATACCTTCGGTTCTCGTTTCAGGATCGAGTTTATCAATTCAGAGCTCTCCCGTTCGGTTTGAACCTGACTCCTTGGGCCTTCACCCGACTGATCCCACATGTGCTTGCTTTCCACCGCACTCAGTCGGCTGTGACTTCGTCAGCCTACCTAGACGACACCACGATGCTGCTGTTCTGGAGTTCGATGTCCGGCAGTTTCTTTGCCTGCTAGCGTCGCTGGGTTTCAGAGTCAATCGCGAGAAGTCGGATCTCCTTCCTTCTCAGCGCTTCTAGCATTTGGGGATGGATTTCGACACTCTTCACAATGTAGTGTCAGTCCCCCAGGCTCGGACGACGATTCTTTCTGCCTTGACTCGGAACCTGCTTCAATCTTCCTTGGTCTCGGCCAGGACTTTCCTTCGGATGCTGGGCCTTTGCGGTTCGGTGACAGATCTCATTCCGCTCGGTCACTTGTTTGTCCGACCTCTCCATCACTTCCTGTTGGATCATTGGCGTCCGAATGTAGATCCGCTGGACCTGGAACTCACTATTCCTCAGTCTCTGCTTTGTCACCTCCACCCTTGGGCCGATATTCCCTGGCTGACTCAGGGTGTTCCGTTGGATCTTCCTTTGGCCGATCGCATCCTTACTGCGGATGCCAGCGATCGGGGCTGGGGTGAGACATTGGATCCTCTTGGTCTGTCTACTCACGGCGAGTGGGACAGCGAGCAGGTGGGCTTTCATATCAACCAGAAGGAGCTCCTTGCTCTTCTGTTGAGTTTTTGGCTTTGGATCCCTCATCTGTCGGACCATATTGTCCTACTTCTTTTGGACAATTCAACCGTAGTGGCCTACATACGGAATCAAGGAGGCACACATTCGATTCCCATGTATCGGCTGTCTCGGGATCTTCTTCTGTTGGCGCGGGATGTGAACGCTCGGGTGTCCATTCGACAGACTCCCTGTCCCGACGCGACAGTGTCCTTCCAACCAAATGGATGCTACATCGGTCGGTGTTTCAGGCGATTTGCGAGCAGTGGGGCCGTCCTCAGGTCGACCTTTTCGCTACTCGCTGGAATCATCAGGTAGAGACCTTTGTCTCCCCTTATCCAGATCCTCTGGCATTTGCAGTAGACGCTCTGTCTCTGGACTGGACAGGTTGGATCGGCTATGCCTTTCCTCCTGCACCGATTCTTCCTCAGGTATTAGCGAAGATTCGTGCTTGCAGTTGCAGGATCATTCTGATCGCACCCCTGTCTCCACAGAGGGTGTGGATCAATCTGCTGCGGCCTCTATTCGCCGAGCGACCGATTTGTCTACCTCTACGTCACGATCTTCTTTCCCAGGGTCGTCCCAGGAAGTATCACAACAACCTGGCGAGCCTGTCCCTTCACGCCTGTCTTTTATCGGGTCCAGTCTCCGACGTAGAGGTTTTTCACGACGATCAGTGGAGTGCATTTCTGCATTGCGGCGACATTCCACTGGCATGACTTATGCTGCCAAGTGGAAGGTTTTCTGCCGCTGGTGTGCAGATCACGATGTGAATTACCATGATCCGTCAATCGCTCAAATTGCAGATTTTCTGGTATTTCTTTTTGACTCCAAGGGCCTCCAGCCTATTACGATTAAGGGCTATCGGTCTATGCTGTCTGATACTTTCTCTTATGTGGGAAAGCGGTGCATCGGTCGTAATCTTTTTCTCTCCAAACTCATTCGGCACTTTTCTTTGAAGAGGCCTCGAGTTTTGCGTCTTACACCCAAGTGGAACTTGGCATGAGTGTTGCACTGTTTGGAGGGGGTGCCATTCGAGCCTTTATCTGAAACCGATATGTGTTTTCTCACCTATAAGACGGCTTTTCTTCTAGCGTTTGCTTCTGCTCGACGAGTCAGTGAGCTTCATGCGCTATCTGTTGATTCTGCCTTCTTCCGAAATGAGGCTAACAGTGTCACCTTCACTACTGATTGCTCTTTTCTGGCTAAGAATCAACTTCCTGATTCAGTACCTCCTTTCATCTGCATTCGGGCTCTCCCTGCTGTCGATGGTCGGAGGCCTCTTCTTTGTCCTGTTCGTGCGATCAAGACTTACATTACTCACACTCAGTTCATTAGGAGGGGTCGGAAGAGATTCTTTCTGTCTCTCATTCCTAAGAAGCAGTCTATCTCTTCCCATTCTATTTCCAGGTGGATCTGTCTTGCAATCAAGCTGGCTTATTCCTGCTTGTCTATGTCGGATCTTGTTTCGAACCGGTTTAATGCTCATGAGGTTCGTGCCATTTCTACATCCTGGGCATTCTCCAATTCTGTTTCGCTCTGGTATGTTATGAATGCGGCTTACTGGAGAAATGCTTCTACCTTCTCCTCCTTTTATCTCTGCCACCTTCAGCAGCAATCTGAGGACCTTTATTCTTTAGGCCCTCTCGTTGCTGCTCAGGCTGTTGTGCACCCTCGTTAAAATTGTTTTTATCGAGGTTGTGCTTCGCTCAGCCTTGTTCTTTTCAGGTGCCTTCTCTCTATCTTCATTACATGTTTCGCTATTGTTCTCTGCCCTCCTTGCTTTTCTTTCTGCTACTCTTGTTGGTATTGGTTATGTGATTCACCTCCTCCTATTGTTTATTCAGCCAATTGTAAACAATTGTGAGCAGGTTGAAAAGAAATTAAAATTTTTCAGTAAATTTTGTTTCTTAACATACCTACCACAATTGTTTACCGGAGGCCCACCCTCCTTGGGGATATCTTTGATATTGATGCCTCCCCGCTAAATCACAAACTTCTCGTTGGCGGAAATACGGAATTGACGTCACGGTTGTTGCGTATGGGCTTAGTAAACGCAAGAGGTGTGCAGAGAGAGTACCTGTAATTTCGAGCGCTGGTCTCGCTTGACCCTTTTTTCGATCTTTTTCGTGCTTTCGCACTCCATGATGACCATCTTGAATTTGATTTCTATCCAATAACTAATGTATGACATCCAGGGCTCCATAGTTTATTAGTAAGTGCTGTTTACTAAAAGTCACTTTCATAAACATCGGGTACCTTTTCCAGCTCGTTTGGAAAAGTTTCTAAAAGCTTGAGTTAGTTCCGAAGTAGGGCTTGCATGTATGATACAGCCAATTGTAAACAATTGTGGTAGGTATGTTAAGAAACAAAATTTACTAAAAAATTTTTATTTTTATTGAAAACATAACATACAGGGAACAGAAATTAACATATTCTCAATTATCACAATTCTTGTCTTATTTCATAATCCTTTCATAAACATCGAACATTATCCTTTTCATCAAACACAGCACACAGTCGAGTTAAGCTACTGCATCATTGACACTTTCATTATTTTTTAATTAAGTATTGTTGGTATATAGAGGAAGCTTCTTTTCAATGTTGGACCAGTCAGCTGATCCAAGATGGTCACCAGCGGCCAATTCATTATGGCTTCCATGATGACCATCTTGAATTTGATTTCTATCCAATAACTAATGTATGACATCCAGGGCTCCATAGTTTATTAGTAAGTGCTGTTTACTAAAAGTCACTTTCAAATGGGGGTTCTGTCTGATGAATCTTCTAAGACTTACTTGCCCTTTTATGACACATTGTATGTGCCATGCTTCGTGTTGCTCTTGTTTTTTAATAAGACTAATGTCTCATGCCTGTTGTATGATATTCAAGTGAAGAGAAAGAGATTTTGATACTTGATAGCTGAATTCATCTGGATTTAGAGTATATGTACAGTACAATTTCCGTGGACTGGTCGTAATCCACACTTCGGCACTGATGTTCATGCATGCTTTTACCAGTTAATAAAGGTCATTATCAGCAAAATTTTAATTAATGAAGCACCAGGTTAACAAAATGGAAATTGTAACATGCACTTTAATTTTCAGGTTTATGTTATAGAAGTCACAGTAGGACCATATACCTGGACAGTCAGGCACAGATACAGTGAATTCCTGGAGCTGAATGATAAGGTATGATCAATTACATACTTGTACCTTATTGTGACATTCATTTTTAGCTCAACTTTGACTTAAGTCAAATTTGAGGTATGCCAAGGCCCGTCGTCTGTCTGTTCGTTCGTCAATAATTCAATAGATCTCGGGCTAGAGGCCATATATTATATGAACCGATCTTTACAAAACTTCTTGGGTACCTTTGTTATCACCGTGGGACGAAAACGGGTGTTTTTGAGTGCGGTCCGAAATTCAAGATGGCCACCAGTAGCTATTTTGTCCCTAAATTAGTGCAATCAATGTTCTGTATGAAAGTTCTGATTTGAATAAATTTTTGTATGAATGTTTAGTAGCATGGAATACATCACATATAATACAGGGTTTTTCCTCATGCAGAAATTATGCAAATTAGATGAACTTTGTTTTATTCAATGCTACTTATACACAGTAAGTACACATGTCAATACGGCTCAGGATAGGGGCTGTATTTATGATCTGATCTTCACAAAACTTCTTGGGTACATTTGTTATCACATTGGGACGAGAACAAGTGTTTCTGGGTGCGGTCCAAAATACAAGATGGCTGCCAGTGACCATTTTGTATCGAAATTAGGTCTAATCAGTTTTTTGTACACAACTTCTATACGGCTCAGGCTAGAGGCCACATTTATGAACCGATCTTTACGAAACTTCTTGGGTACCTTTGTTATTGCCGTGGGATGAGAATGAGTGTTTTGGGGTGCGTACAAAAGTCAAGATGGCCGCCACCAACCATTTTGTACTGAAATTAGTGCAATCAGTTTTTTGTACAGAACTTCTGTATGAAAGTTCTGATTTGACTAAATTTTTGTCTGGATGTTTAGTAACATGGAATACATCACATATAATACAGGTTTTTTTCTCGTGCAGAAATTATGCAAATTAGATGAACTTTGATTTATTCAGTGCTACTTATACACAGTAAGTACACATATCAATACGGCTCAGGCTAGGGGCTGTATTTATGAACCGATCTTCATGAAACTTCTTGGGTACCTTTGTTATCATCTTGGGACGAGAACAAGTGGTTTTTGTGTGCGGTCCAAAATTCAAAATGGCTGCCAGTGGCCATTTTGTACTAAAATTAGGTACAATCAGTTTTTTTTTTTACAGAACTTCTATATGAAGGCACTGATTTGAATAAATTTTTGAATGAATGTTTAGTAACATGGAATAAATACAGGTTTTTTCTCGTGCAGAAATTATGCAAATTAGATGAACTTTGATTTATTCAGTGCTACTTATACACAGTAAGTACACATGTCAATACGGCTCAGGCTAGGGGCTGTATTTATGAACCGATCTTCATGAAACTTCTCGGGTACCTTTGTTATCATCTTGGGACGAGAACAAGTGGTTTTTGTGTGCGGTCCAAAATTCAAAATGGCTGCCAGTGGCCATTTTGTACTAAAATTAGGTACAATCATTTTTTTTTTTTACAGAACTTCTATATGAAGGCACTGATTTGAATAAATTTTTGAATGAATGTTTAGTATCATGGAATAAATACAGGTTTTTTCTCATGCAGAAATTATGCAAATTAGATGAACTTTGATTTATTCAGTGCTACTTATACACTTTAAGTGCACATGTCAATACAGCTCGGGCTAGAGACTGTATTTATGAACCGATCTTCGCGAAACTTCTTGGTACCTTTGTTATCACCTTGGGACGAGAACGAGTGTTTTGGGGTGTGGTACAAAATACAAGATGGATGCCAGTGGCCATTTTATACCAAAATTAGGTGCAATCAATTTTTTGTATGGAACTTCTAGGACTACGTTTGTTATCATCATGGGATGTTAACGCGTGCTTTGGGCTCGGTCCAAAATTCAAAATGCATGTCGGCAGTCATATTTACGGAAATTGTGTGTATTACATTTTTTGTACAGAACCTGTAAAGAAGATTTTTTATGTCAGTAATGTTTGCTATAAATGTATTGGTTGCCTTTGTTATCACTAGTATGAGAACAAATATTGTTGGGTTCAGTCAGACCCTGTCCGGGACTCAAAAAGGGAGATAATTAGAAATCTTTTCCCAAAACACCAGACAACATAATGTTTCTTGAATTCAGCATCCCTGGGATGTGTTTATTCAAATGTGTTGAAGACAAGTTCCTGTGTTAATATTTGGTGTTGTTTGGGAAGGGTAAACATTAGCACAACCCGATTTTCTATTTCGAATGAGAAAAATAAAACCTCCTCACCCATGGGAACCCTATGAGCTAAAGATAAAAAAATTCAAATACCTGTATTTTAAGAAGGACTGGACAAATATTTATTAATTAGTATGAATCAGCCTTAGAAGGGTTTGAATCAAACAGGTCCAAACAATTGCTAACATTTGGCTTTTGGTGCACCATACATTGTAACATTAACCCCATGGAGATTTCTTTTCTAGTTTAGCATCTAACTGTCGTCCACCTTTACAGTACTTTACCTGTACATTTGTTACAGGCTACGGTCAGTATTTATGTACAGACCTTTACAATACTTTACATGTACCTTTGTTATCAGGCCATTACCTAGAAGTGTGTCATTTCTGTGTCATATACTATACATGTACATGTCTTACACAAGTGGAGCTACAGTGTCATTGACACATTCATTTTTACTTTTAACATGCACATTTGTATTGAACTCACATGTTCAGTTGCCTGCTTCTTTGCTGGTCCATGCCTGTGTGTGTTTGTGTGTTCCAAAAATGGATCTTATAATGCAGAAAAAATTATTGTCTAAATCTTCAAAAGAAGTCTGGAAAATGTGTCTTTACTGTGGTGGGCCAACTTTTGAAAGTATGGTAATTTAGTATGCAACACAAGATATAACAATCACTGATATTTTTAGCTCAAGTTTGACGTAAGTCAAATTTGAGGTTATGTAATGGCCCGCTTGTCCATCTGTCCAACAATTCAATACGCCTCGGGCTAGAGGCCATATTTATGAACCGATCTTTACAAAACTTCTTGAGTACCTTTGTTGTCACCGTGGGACAAGACAAAAACGAGTGTTTTTGGGTGCGGTCCGAAATTCATGATGACCACCAGCAGCCATTTTGTACCTCAGTTAGTGCAATCAGTTTTTGTACAGAACTTCTGCCCCCCCGCTCCCAAGCCCCCCCCCCCCCCCCCCCAAAAAAAAAAAAAAAAAAACAAAAAAAACAAAAAAACAAAAGTATTGTTTAACCTTGTTCGTTTGTTTAAATCATTTTATTATTTTTGTTCAACAGACATATTTCTGACAAACATTTTTCTTTTGGGGCTAATTTTCTGTTCTCAACTCACTAAAATGTGTATTCAGGAATTTTTGATGAAGTGCATGTATGCTGTTGACAGATATTATCCAGAAATGCATGCTAATTTGAAATATTTATCCTCATAAAATAATCAAATGGATTCTTTAAAATGGTTTTTAAACATAATCTCATAAAAAACGATGAAAAAAAGAATTATTGTAACAAGAAAGTTTGTCCCTCAATCAACTGCCGACTCCGAGTTTTAGCGATTATATTGTGGGATATATTGCTAAAATACACTAAACTACTTGGTCTTGGTGTATCAAAACTGTGCTGTCAACCGCTTTCAGGGCCAGAATTATTTCTGATGTGTTGTAACCTCCATGATCAATCCCTGGATGGTAGAGCTGGGTCGGTGTTACTGTTTTGCATTGTTTCCAATAATCCATGAAAACAATTTCACCGAATTTCTGACTCTGAGACATTTAAAGACAAGCCGAAACGTCAACGAAACATTATTGGTAACTTTTTTTTACCTCCTCCCGCCCCATATTTTTAATAGGGCAATGCATTGTGGGTATTTTCAGTCTAAATTTAAAAATATATTTACTCAGGAGAAAAAAAACCCAGATTGTTGAGGAAATTCATTCCATACACAGCAGAATACGTTTTCCAATAACTGACACTTTCCAAATTCACTTTGGATGATATTAAATTTGCCAGTGTTTTATAACTTCTTCCATTTTCCTGGAGTGGAAAGACACTCGAAGGAAAGGCCGCATTTTCGCTGAACGGAAAGTTAAAACCCAACCTGAACTCTACAAATTTGTGCGTAATTTGAACTTTACAGTACACATCAATAAGCCAAACATTCTTTTCAGTTCTATTATTACAAGGACTGACGATGTTTCAATGTTGTTCACATACTGCACTGGGTAAGCAAGTTTGCAAAATCAACCTAAATTCGATGAATAAACTTTGCCTATTCCACCACTGATAACAGCACTGCAACCGGGGTTTTACTTCTTAAAAAACACTGACACCATCTCGAAAATTTACTACCGACTCACCTCTACTGGATGGGGCCCCCAGGTAGTGTTTTTAGCTCACCTGACTGCAAGTCAGTGTGAGGTATTGCCATCACTTGGCGTCTGTCGTCCGTTGTCTGTCTTCCATCGTCCGTCATCCATTAACTTTTGCAACCCTGGCTTCTTCTCCACAGCCATTCAGCCAAATTCAACCATATATTGCACAAACCATCCCTGGGGTATACCCTTTCTATTTTGTTCAAATGGAGTGGCTGCCTTCTTCAGGCTCTGGGTAAGCAAGTTTGCAAAATCAACCTAAGTTCGATGAATAAACTTTACCTGTTCCATCACTGATAACAGCACTGCAACCAGGGTTTTACTTCTTAAAAAACCCTGACACCAACTCGAAAATTTACTACCGACTCACCTCTACTGGATGGGGCCCCCAGGTAGTGTTTTTAACTCACCTGACTGCAAGTCAGTGTGAGGTATTGCCATCACTTGGCGTCTGTCATCCATTGTCTGTCTTCCATCGTCCTTCGTCCATTAACTTTTGCAAACCTGGCTTCTTCTCCACAGCCATTCAGCCAAATTCAACCATATATTGCACAAACCATCCCTGGGGTACACCCTTTCTATTTTGTTCAAATGGAGCGGCTGCCTTCTTCAGGCTCTGGGCAGTGATACCAAAGCCTAAAAATCTTTAATATCTGCTTCTCATGAACCACCAGAGAGATTGCATTGATATGGTTTGTAACACTCTTTGGTTTTGAAGATTAAAGTTTTTTCAAGAGAAGTTGGTAGAGCAATATTTGGGCTGAGCCCCAAATTTCTATTTCAAGAACCGATGGGACGATTTGAACCAAATTTGGTATGTAGCATAAGTGTGTCCAAAGTACTTGATTATTCCCCATTTTTTTTTTTTCGTTTGCCCAGTGGGTACCCCAGGGGCTAAAAATAGAAAAAATTCAAATGCCCATATTTTCCAAACTACACGGACCCGAGAACTGTTATTTGGTATGAACCATCATTTTGACCGGTAGAATGGATAAAAAAAAATGCCATCAGTTGTGTTAGGGTGTTCTGTAGGGGTGTTTGAAAAAATGCTGAGTCAGCATATTTTCAAAAATTAAAAAAAAATTTTTCTTCAGAACCGCTGATCAGAATCTTTTGATTTATTTATTTATTTATTGATGTTTAAGGTCATATATTTATGCACAATGGCTAACCATGACCGTGACAGTTTTATGGGTGGAGAAAGCCGGAGTACCCGGAGAGAACCACCGAACAACGACGAGCAACTGCCAGCTCCCCAACATCGTAACTCTGCACTGCAGCACAGGCAGGGTTAGATTGGCTGAAGACATGCGTACCATCGACGTGCAGTACGCCTTAGTACACGGCGTCATCGTGCCCCCACGTGGGCAATGGAGATGAAGTGTCTTGCCCAAGGACACAACGCGGTTGCCGCAGGTGGGATTCGAACCGAGGACCTCTCGGCTTGCAGCCTGCACCTCTGCCTACTGAGCCACCGCGCTCCCAGAATCTTTTGATATTTGGTATACAGCATCCATAGGATGGTCAAATACAAGCGTGTTCAAATCGATCCCCTCGGTTCATATTTGGGCTCAACAGAGGAGCCTAAATAATTAACTTAGGGCTGGATGGGGAATAAGCTTTAAAAATCTTCTTCTTCAGATCATACAGTCAGATTCTTTTGATACTTGGCATACAGCATTTCTTCAGGGGTCAGATTGAAGTATGTTCAAATTGAGTCCCTGGGTTAATATTTGGGCTTCCTATGGAAGCCCGAATATTAACTTGGTGCAATATGGGGAATAATCTTTAAAAATCTTCTTCTTCAGATCCACCAGTCAGATTCTTTTGATATTTTGTATTCAGCATCTCTAGGGGGGTTAGATTCAAGTTTGTTCAAATGGGATCCCTGGATGAATATTTGGGCTTTTATTGGAGCTCAAATTTTAACGTGTTGCAATATGAGAAAATTTCTTAAAAAATCTTCTTTTTCAGACCCAATAGTGAGAATCCTTTCATATTTGGTATGTGACATCTCTAGAAGTGTAAGATTTGACTTTGTTCAAATCGACTCCCTGAGTTAATATTTCGGCTTCCTATGGAAGCTACACCTTTCATATTTGGTACATGGATAAATGGTTCTGAGGGGATAATGCACGCTCAAAATTTTTTTTTCAAAATCCAAGATGGCGGAATGGCGGCCATTTTTGTTGTGTTTTTTAAGCTTTTTTTTCTCTATTTTCATGTTACCACCCCTCCCACCAACATGGTTCAAGCTACACCTTTCATATTTGGTACATGGATAAATGGTTCTGAGGGGATGATGCACGCTCAAAATTTTTTTTCTCAAAATCCAAGATGGCAGAATGGCGGCCATTTTTGTTGTGTTTTTTAAGCTTTTTTTCTCTTTTTGATGTTACCACCCCTCCCACCAACATGGTTCAAGCTACACCTTTCATATTTGTTACATGGATAAATGGTTCTGAGCGGATGATGCACGCTTAAAATTTTTTTTCTCAAAATCCAAGATGGCGGAATGGCGTCCATTTTTGTTGTGTTTTTTAAGCTTTTTTTCTCTATTTTGATGTTACCACCCCTCCCACCAACATGGTTCAAGCTACACTTTTCATATTTGGTACATGGATAAATGGTTCTGAAGGGATGATGCACGCTCAAAATTTTTTTTTTCAAAATCCAAGATGGCGGAATGGCGGCCATTTTTGTTGTGTTTTTTAAGCTTTTTTCCTCTATTTTCATGTGACCACCCCTCCCACCAACATGGTTCAAGCTACACTTTGCATATTTGGCACATGGATAGAGGGTTGGGAGGGGATGATGCACGTTCAATATTTTTTCTTCAAAATCCAAGATGGCGGCATGGCGACCATTTTTGTTGTGTTTTTTAAGCTTTTTTTCTCTATTTTATGTTACCGCCCCTCACTCCAACATGGTTCAAGCTACACTTTTTATATCTGGCACATGGATAGAGGGTTGTAATGGGATGTTGCACGTTCAATATTTTTTTTCCAAAATTCAAGATGGCGCCATGGCAACCATTTCTATTGTGTTTTTTTAAGCTTTTTTCTCTATTTTATGTTACCACTACTCCCTCCAACATGGTTCAAGCTGCACTTTTCATATATGGTACATGGAATAAGGATGTTGTGAGGGGATTATGCACGCTCAATATTTTTTTTTCAAAATCTAACATCTGTCTGTCTGTTTTTACCACCTCTCCCTCTAATATGCTTCAAGCTACACCTTTCATATTTGGTACATGGATAAATGGTTCTGAGGGGATGATGCACAGTCAATATTTATTTTTCAAAATCCAAGATAGCAGAATGGCGGCCTTTTTTGTTGTGTTTTTTAAGCTTTTTAGCTCAACTTTGACGAAGCCAAATTTGAGCTTATGCCATGGCCCGTCGTCCGTCTGTCCGTCTGGCCGTCTGTTCGTCAACAATTGGATACGGCTCGGGCTAGAGGCCGTATTTATGAACCGATCTTTACGAAACTTCTTGGGTACCTTTGTTATGACTGTGGGACGAGAACGAGTGTTTTGGGGTCCGATCCGAAATTCAAGATGGCTGCCAGCCACCATTTTGTACCGACGATGCAGAAATCTGTTTTTTGTACAGAACTTCCATATGAAAGCTCTGATTTGAATAATTTTTTGTATGAATGTTTAGTACCATGGGATACATCACATATAATACAGGTTTTTTTCTCGTGTGTAAATTATGCAAATTAGACTAACTTTGATGTTTTTTGGTGTTACTTTCAGCACTGTAAGTGCAAATGCCAATACAGCTCGGGCTAGAGGCCGTATTTATGAACCGATCTTTACGAAACTCCTTGGATACCTTTGTTATCACCGCGGGACGAGAACGAGTGTTTTTGGGTCCAGTCCGAAATTCAAGATGGCTGATGGAAGCCATTTTGTACAAAATTTGGTGCAATCAGATTTTTGCACAGAACTTCCATATGAAAGCGCTGTTTTGAATAATTTTTTGTGTGAATGTTTAGTACCATGGGATACATCACATATAATACGGGTTTTTTTCTCGTGCAGAAATTATGCAAATTAGATGAACTTTGATTTTTTCAGTGCTACTTACACATAGTAAGTACACATGTCAATACGGCTCGGGCTAGAGTCTGTATTTATGAACCGATCTTCATGAAACATCTTGGGTACCTTTGTTATCACCTTAGGACGAGAACGAGTGTTTCTGGGTGCGGTCTAAAATTCAAGATGGCTGCCAGTGGCCATTTTGTACCAAAATTAGGTCTAATCAGTTTTTTGTACACAACTTCTATACGGCTCAGGCTAGAGGCCGTATTTATGAACTGATCTTTACGAAACTTCTTGGGTACCTTTGTTATCACCGTGGGATGAGAACGAGTGTTTTTGGGTGTGGTCCGAAATTCAAGATGGCCACCAGCAGCCATTTTGTACCAAAATTAGTGCAATCAGCCTTTTGTACAGAACTTCTGTATGAAAGTTCTGATTTGAATAAATTTTTGTATGAATGTTTAGTAACATGGAATACATCACATATAGTACAGGTTTTTTTCTCGTGCAGAAATTATGCAAATTAGATGAACTTTGATTTATTCAGTGCTACTTATACACTGTAAGTGCACATGTCAATACGGCTCGGGCTAGAGGCTGTATTTATGAACCGATCTTCACAAAACTTCTTGGGTACCTTTGTTATCACCTTGGGACGAGAATGAGTGTTTCTGGGTGCGGTCCAAAATTCAAGATGGCAGCCAGTGGCCATTTTGTACCGAAATTAGGTCCAATCAGTTTTTTGTCACAACTTCTACACAGCTCATATTTGTGAACTGATCTTCACGAAACTTCTTGGGTATCTTTGTTTTCACCTTGGGACAGGAATGAGTGTGTTTTGGGGTGCCTTTGTTATCACTGTGCTATGAGAACAAATATTTTGGGGTTCAGTCAGACCCATTCTGGGACGCAAAGATTTAGCTTCTGACTGTCACCCACCTTTACAATACTTTACCTATACGTTTGTTACAGGCAACGGTCAGTATTTATGTACAGACCGTTACAATACTTTATATGTACCTTTGTTATCAGGTCATTACCTAGATGTTTGTCATTGCTGTATCACATACTATACATGTACATGTCTTTGTCTTTGTCTTTACAAGTTGAGCTACAGTGTCATTGACACTTTCATTTCTCTATTTCATGTTACCACCCCTCCCTCCAACATGGTTCAAGCTACGCCTTTCATATATGGTACATGGATAAAGGGTTGTGAGGGGATTATGCACGCTCAATATTTTTTTTTAAAAATCCAAGATGCTTATATGCTGTAGTGTCTTCTGTGACAAAAACACTTTATGTCACAAAAGCGCCGTAGGAGACTAATACCACCTCGGTGGTCAAACACTTGTTAATTTGGTGGAATATGTGGGATATTCTTTAAAAATGTTCTTCTTCAGATCCACCAGTCAAATTCTTTTGATATTTGGTATGCAGCATCTTTAGGGGGGGGGGGGGGGTAGATTTAAGTTTGTTCAAATGGGATCCCTGGATGAATATTTGGGCTCTTTATTGGAGCTCAAATTTTAACTTAGTGCAATATGAGAAAATTTCTAAAAAAATCTTCTTTTTTCAGACCTGCTATTGAGAATCCTTTCATATTTGGTATGTGCCATCTCTAGAGGTGTAAGATTCGAAATTGTTAAAATTGAGTTCCTGGGTTAATATTTGGGCTTCCGGTGGGAGCCTGAATATTACCTTTGTGCAACATGGGTAATAATCTTTAAAAATCTTCTTCAGATCCACCAGTCAGATTCTTTTGACATTTGGTATGCAGCATCTCTAGGGGGGTTAGATTCAAGTTTGTTCAAATGGGATCCCTGGATGAATATTTGGGCTCTTTATTGGAGCCCAAATTTTAACTTAGTGCAATATGAGAAAATTTGTTAAAAAATCTTCTTTTTCAGACCCACTAGTGAGAATCCTTTCATCTCTAGAGGTGTAATTTTCAAATTTGTTCAAATAGAGTTCCTGGGTTAATATTTGGGTTCCGCAAGGGAACACAAATATTTACTTAGTGCAATATGGGGAATTATCGTTTAAAATCATCTCCTTCAGATCCAGCAGTTAGATTCTTTTGATATTTGGTGTACAACACCTCTGAGAGGGTTAGATTGAAGGTTGTTCATATCAGGTCCCTGGCTTAATATTTGGGCTTTTTTTTATTGAAGCCCAAAGTTTAACTTGGAGCAATGTGAGAAAATGTCTTGAAAATTCTTCTTCAGATCCACCAGTGAGAATCTTTTCATATTTGGTATGTAACATCTCTAGGGGTGTCGAATTCAAGTTTGTTCAAATTGATTCGCTTGTTTTTTCTTGTTTTTTTTTTAAAAATCTTATTCTTTGGGGGGGGGGGGGGGGGGGGGGGGCAGGGGGGGGGGGGGAGACACTAGAGAGAACACAGTAGTTTAAAACAAAACAGAAATTTCAGACATAACTGGATTTCAACCGGATATCCATTAATTTTAACTGCAGGTATTATTGCATTGTCTACAATGCAAAATCAGTAAGGAATGGAGAGAAAACAGTTAAAAACACTGCCACTTGACTTCCGGTAAACATAAACAAACGAACACCATCGAGTGTCATCGGAAATCGCCTATGTGCAAACAATTGTTAACAATTTATATGATTGCAATGGTCCTACATAATAGTGATGATACATCGTAACTGTGGTTGCCCTGCATTGCCCTGTCACAAAACCAGGCCCTGCCATTTGAAAATCACAGGCACACGGCATGCCATGCACCTGAAACAAAGTTTGCGTGTGCGATTTGTTCCCATGGGCATGCATTTGAGGTGAGGGATGAATGTCTTTGATATGAGGTGCAAATTTTCCAACCAGTTTGTAAATTGTAGCTAGGCATAGTTAACTGTATTTGCAAAGAGCCTCTTACCTTGAATGGCTTGAATTTTATGTGATCATAGGGTGAATATGTACTCCTAATTTTTAGCTTAACTTGACAAAGTCAAGATAAGCTATTGCCATCACACATGCAGAAGTCTGTTAGTCTGTGAGTCTGATCACATTTTCCTTTAGCACAGGCTGCACCCTGTAGTTCTTGTCCGATCGTCCCGAAATTCCATACGCAGGTTTGAGGTCATGTCTAGATGAGAACGTCTCCTTTTGATCGTGATAAGTCAACTGTGATGGCTGCCTGAGCCCAAAACCCGAAAACCTGTAGCACAGTCTACAGATCGTATTTATGAAGTGATTTCATGGTAACTTGTTAGGATGACTCTGTATAATATCTAGATGAGAACGTCCCCTTTTGGTCATGATCTGTCAACCATGATGGCTGCCGAAGCCTGAAACCCAAAAACTTTTAGCAGTCTACAGGTCATATTTAATATGGAGGGATTTCATTGTAACTTGGTAGGATGACTCCGTATGATGTCTAGATGAGAACTTCCCCATTTGGTCACAATCTGTCAACCATGATGGTTGCCTGACCCCATAACCCCAAAACCTTTAGCACAGTCCACAGGTTGTATTTATGGAGGGATTTCATTGTAACTTGGTAGGATGACTCCAGATAATGCCTAGATGAGAACGTCTCCTTTTGGTCGCTATCATTCAGCCTTGACGACTGCCCAAGCGCAAACCCAAAAAACCTTTAGCACAGACTGCAGGTTGTATTTATGAAGGGATTTCATTATATCTTGGTAGGATGACTCAGTATAATGTCTAGATGAGGATGTCCCCTTTTGGTCCAGATCAGTCAACCATGATGGTTGCCCGAGCCCAAACCCGAAAAAAACCTTTCCATGTAGCACAGTCTACAGGTTGTATTTCTGAAGGGATTTCATGGTAACTTAGTAGGTTGACTTTGTATGATATCTAAATGAGAATGTCCCCTTTTGGTCATGATCTGTCACCCGTGATGGCTGCCCGAGCCCAAAACCTGAAATGTTTATCACAGTCTACAGGTCATATTTATGGAGTGATTTCATTGTAACTTGGTGGGATGACTTCAGATAATGTCTAGATGAGAATGTTCCCTTTTGGTCATGACCATTCAACAGTGACAGCTGCCTGAGCCCAGCATCCAAAAAACTTTAGCACAGACTACAGGTCGTATTTATGGAGGGATTTCATTGTACCTTGGTAGGATGACTCAGTATAATGTCTAGACGAGGATGTCCCCTTTTGGTTGCGATCGGTCAACTGTGATGGCTACACAGGCCTGAAGCCTGAAACCTTTAGCACAGTCTACAGGCTGTATTTATGAAGGGATTTGGAGCATGGTGGCTCAGTGGTAGGCTGTTCGACTTCTATGCTAGAGGTCCTGAGCTCGATCCCCGTCTGGGATGA
Source organism: Pictodentalium vernedei (assembly GCA_031216915.1). Lineage (NCBI taxonomy): Eukaryota > Metazoa > Mollusca > Scaphopoda > Dentaliida > Dentaliidae > Pictodentalium > Pictodentalium vernedei. The sequence goes on along the minus strand of CM062296.1, from coordinate 439,883,779 downwards.
CCCACATTGTGTCCTTGACTTTATCCCGGTTGCCTTCATGGGGGCACAATGACGCCGTGTACTAAGGCATACTGCATGCCGATGGTGCACATGTCTTCAACCACTGTAACCCTGCTTGAGCAGAGCTTGAACAGAGCTAGAATGTTGAGCTGACAGTTGCTCATCGATGCTCAATGGGTCTTTCCGGCTACTCCAGCTTCCTTCAGCCGTTAAACTGTCACGATCGCAATTAACCATCATGCATAAGTATGTGACCTTAAACACCAATAAATAAATACATATGAAGGGGTTTCATTGTAACTTGATAAGATGACTCGTTTTGGAATAATTTCACTGTAACTTGGTAACTTTGGTTGACATACATTAACTGTGAGGGCCACATACATTAACTGTGAGGGCCACATTAACCCACCCCTCACTTCTTTAGTACAGTCTACACCTCAAATTATTTTTATTGAAAACATAGTATACAGGGAACAGAAATTAAGATATTCCCAATTATCACAATTCTTGTCTTATTTCATAATCCTTTTATAAACATTGAACATTATCCTTTTCATCAAACACAACACACATTCAAGTTAAGCTACAGTGTCATTGGCACTTTCATTTGAGTATCTTTTTCTTTTCTCTGCTAAGCCAAATGTCACAAACAGTTCCACATTTACATTTACCTATTCCTCGCAATGAAATTCTGGCGGGAATGTGTTGCGAGTCATGAAAGGGGTGTGTTAAGAAATTATTATATGTCCCTTTGTCCAAGAGCCCCTCATTGTCTGACATTGACCATTGAAAAACAAATTTTAAAATGCAAGATTTTAAAATAGTTTTTTTTTTTATGACCTACATTCATACTTTTAAAGAGTTCAATAAAATCAATGTGCTCAACAAAATTTTGTATTTTTGCTCACTTTGGCGAGATTGCACATCAGTTATTTTCTCCCAGTGAACAGAGTTCGCAGGGGATATAGCGATAGTCTCTGCCTTTCCGTCCATCTGTTTGAGCTTATTTCTTATCAACCTACCTCACAATTGTTTACAACAGGCTTGCACTACAGTGGAAGTCCCTAACTTGGAAGTATACTCTCTATTTTGTTCTTTCCCAAGTGATTAGGGAAAGAAAAAGTGGTGCAAAAGCACTAAGAAAAATAAGCCAAAACTGTGTCGAGTGCGGCCAGTGCACACCCCAGTAGGGGACACTCTTCTCTGTACTAAATCCACGGTACCAGTTAAGAAAGGGATAGAGAGACAACTAGGCTCGCCCGCAAGCTTCAAGTATGGCATCTGACTGCTGTAATATAAGGGGGCACCGGTGGCCCATTTCGCTGTGCAGCAAAGCACCTCTGGGGGCGTCTTAAGTAGTGTGATGAATGAGACCCGCCGTCAGTGGGTTACAGAAGTTCGTTCGTGGCTGGGCCACGAGCATGGCTGGGCCACGTAGAGGTATGTCCGTTGTCGCGCATGCTTGTACGTGTCCCAATTCTATGTAGAAATGAGATGGGGGACGCTTGAGTGAGGTCCATACACATTGCGGAAGTTAATTCCGGACAAATACAAATAGAGGTCCACCTCACCTTTTAATTAGTTACCTCGTCGCCACAATGGAGTTGTTTAACCCCGAAACACACCGTAAGCTCCGACTGCAACTCAATAATACTCGGAGACTCATGTTTCAGGAAGCTGATGCACACCATGAACATAGCATTTACCAACAATGCATCTCACAAAACGTTGTGCCCGCAGATCTTCTCAGTACCATAAATACAGATCTACGCCGCACTGTCGATGGCGTGCTCAAATTTGAGAATGACATATCGTCGAACCTCGATGAGCTTGCTCTCCAAACCACTCAGCGTTTGACACAACTCCTACAGACAAAATATTGGAAGCGTACCTCTGGCCTAGAAGTCGAGATATCTGAGTACATCAACAACCCGCTTCCTCCAAATATCACAGCAGGACCAACCTGCCTTTCTTGAGCTCTTCCATGCTACTATCGAGCGCTGCTCCAGCGCTGACCTCACCAAATATCGGCTATCCTATGCTCAGCGTTTTAATGAAATCATGGCCACTGCTGTACCGGCCCTCAACCAGGGCATTAGCACAACAACCGCTGCTACGGTACACCCCATACCACACAAGGGGCCATAATCCACTCACCTAATGGACATTCCACTCACCAGGTTTGCCCACAATTCACGAGAGAAGGCATTCTACGCAACCTGACCGGGATAGTCATTAATGAACCAACCTGACGAGGCCGATTTGCTTCGACCAGTGGAGCTCACTCCTCCAAACCCACTGTTTACCTCAGCGAGTCGTCGAGCAAGTAGCTCACGAGCCACTCTACATGTCAAACGCATCCTGAGATCGGACACACAACGACAAGTGAAACGACAATCTCACCTCGCCGCACTGGCTGACACGGCTAGCAAACATATTAGCTATCTATCAACTTACACCCTCAGTACACATGAGAAATTGTACTTGGCAAGGGACTTAAAGTATATACCAATGCCGCAAAGGGCCCACCAGGTCTTTCTTCACTGATACACAGCCACGAACGAACTTATATAACCCACTGACTGCGGGGTCTCATTAATCACACTACTTAAGACGCCCCAGAGGCGCTTTGCTGCACAGCGAAATGGGCCACCGGTGCCCCCTTATATTACAGCAGTCAGATGCTATACCTGAAGCTTGCGGGCGAGCCTAGTGGTCTCTCTATCCCTTTCTTAACAACATGTCGTTCTTTTTTCTTCCCCCATCTTGCCAAGATGCGCTTGAATTTTGCTACTGAATCAGTGATACTTACACTCGTTCTTCACATCATTCCTGTGCTAAATTTTGGATATTAGCTGTTGCTTTCCTTTGGATAATACAGAGCTGTATTTTTTAGGCTTTTCCCTCTGGAAAAGACTCTTGTTATTCTATGGATTATTATTATTTTTTTTTTTTTTGGGTGGGGGGGGGGGGGGGGGGGGGGGGGGGATTTCCACACATTTTGTCCGTACGATTCAGAAGGCCATTTTCGAACCGATTTTCACAAAATTTTGCACACGCATAGAGGGGCACAAAATCTAAAATTGTACCAAGGCGGAATTTTCGATTTAACCCTTAAGTGTCAGAATTGGCAAAAAACTATCAAAATTGGGGTTTATCGGCACTTTCTCGAAACACGTCTTGTATATTTTTTTAAAACATTCGTCATTGCTAGACCTGCCTGTGACACGACCTTTTGGTATACACGACATATCAGGCAATGCATATGGTAACCCTCCACAGGCTGCTAAACATCGAAATTTTGATGAAATAGGCCGGTTTCAGGCCCCCACTGCACCCAAACAACACACGAGAGATAAACATAACTTCCTTTATTGGAAGTGGAATTCACCGAGGATCATTTTTGTCAGTAATAAGGGTGTTCAAAAAACCAAGCGTTAACCCATTTTGGGCTGGTTAAACAGCAATACCCCCCATAAAGCTGAAAAATTCATGTTTTCCATGGATTTCTCAAAACGAGTCTTGTAGATTTTCAAGAAAAAATTGTCACTTCCAGGCCTTGATGTGACAATAAAAGTTGTATGGACAAAATACTGCGGACGAGCATTTCTTAACCCTCCACGGGAAACTAAAAGTCAAAATTTTGATAAAATGGGCTGTTTTTGGATGCCAACAGCACCCAACGGGTACGCCACAAAGAAAAGTGCCTTCTTTTATCGAGCGCACAATCTATATGGAAACATTTTTAGCTCACCTGACTTTCAGTCAGGAGAGCTATAGTGATCAGATCACTCACCGTCTGTCGTCCGTGAACATGGTGTTTGCGTCTTCTCCTCCCAAACCGCTGAACCAATTTAATTGATATTTGAGATAATAGTTTGTTATGACATCGCAATTTGATTTTGTTCAAATCAAGTTGCCTCGCCTGTGGGTAGGGCCACACCCAAAAAGTGTGCTGAAATCTTAAAAAATCTTCTTCTCATAAACCAGCAGTAGCAGAGACTTGATATTTGGTGTGCAGCTTCCTTTTGAGGTGTAGACTCAGATTTGTTCAAGAGAAGTTTGTGGGGCTATACTTGGCGTTGTTATGGGAGGGGCAAAATTTTTTGCCCCGCCCAAAATTTCTTTTTTCCAAACCGAGAGGCTGATTTGAACCAAATTTTATGTGAGGGCTTATTGGGTCATAAGTACCTAATTTATGCTGATTTTTGTTTCCCGTAGCCCTATGGGAACCGCAGGAGCTAAAAATAGAAAAAAATTAAAACGCCCATATCTCCAAAACTGCACGGCACCGAGAATTTTTATTTGGTGTGAAGCTTCCTTAGGACCAACAGAAAGAATTGGTAAAAAAAAATTGCCATCGGTTTTATCATAGGGTACAGTTTCGGGACTTTGAAAAAGTGCTAAGTCAGCACTTTTTAACACTGTGGGCAATGGGAAAAACATTAAAAAATCGTCTTCTCCAGATCCAGCAGGCAGAATCTTTTGATATTTGGTATGAAACATTGTAGGGAGGATCTGATTCAAGTTTGTTCAAATCGGCCCCTTGGGTTTATATTTGGGGCTCAGTATAGGAGCCCAAATTTGAACTTAGTGCATTTCTGGCAAATTTCTTTGAAAATCTTCTTCTCAAGATCCAGCAGGCAGAATCTTTTGATATTGAATATCTGATTCAAATTTGTTCAAATCGGCCCCCTGGGTTTATATTTGGGCTCAGTATAGGAGCCCAAATTTGAACTTACTGCATTTCAGGCAAATTTCTTTGAAAATCGTCTTCTCCACATCCAGCAGGCAGAATCTTTTGATATTTGGTATGCAACATTGTGGGGTGGATCTGATTCAAGTTTGTTCAAATCGGCCCCTTGGGTTTATATTTGGGCTCAGTATAGGAGCCCAAATTTGAACTTAGTGCATTTCTGGCAAATTTCTTTGAAAATCTTCTTCTCAAGATCCAGCAGGCAGAATCTTTTGATATTGAATATGCAACATTGTGGGGTGGATCTGATTCAAGTTTGTTCAAATCGGCTCCCTGGGTTTATATTTGTGCTCAGTATATGAGCCCAAATTTGAACTTAGTGCTTTTCAGGCAAATTTCTTAAAAAATCTTCTTCTCCAGATCCAGCAGGCAGAATCTTTTGATATTTGGTATGCAACATTGTGGGGTGGATCTGATTCTATTTTGTTCAAATTGGCTCCCTAGATTCATATTTGGGCTCACTATAGAAGCTCGAATTCGAACTTAGTGCATTTCAGGCAAATTTCTTCAAAAATCTTCTTCTCCAGATCCTGCAGGCAGAATCTTTTGATATTTCGTATGCAACATTGTGGGGTGGATCTGATTCCAATTTGTTCAAATCGGCCACCTGGTTTCATATTTGGGCTCACTATAGAAGCCCAAATTCAAACTTTCTCAAGATCCAGCAGGCAGAATCTTGTGATATTTGGTATGCAGCATCCTTAGGGGGGGGGGGGGGGGGGGGGGGGGGGGGGGTGAGATGCAAGTTTGTTCAAGCCATGTCCCTAGGTCCATATTTGGGCTCACTGTGGGAGCTTGAATTGTAACTTTGTTCGAAATGAGGAATTTTCTTAAAAAATCTTCTTCTTCAGATCCAGCAGTCGGAATGGTTTGATATGTGGTGAGTAGCATCCTTGGGGGGGGGGGGGGGGGGGGGGGGTTCAAGTGTGTTAAAGCCAAGTCCATGGGTCTATATTTGGGCTCCCTGTGGGAGCCCAAATTATAACATAGTCAATATGAGGAATTTTTCTTTAAAAATCTTCTTCTTCAGATTCAGCAGTTGGAATGTTTTGATATTTGGCATGGAGCAACCTTAGGGAGCTGAGATTCAAGTTTGTTCAAGCCAAGTCCCTTGGTTCATATTTGGGCTCACTATGGGAGCCTGAATGACAACTTAGTTCAAAATGAGGAATTTTCTTTAAAAATCTTCAGATCCAGCAGATGAATGCTTTTGATATTTTTTATGCAGCATCCTTAGGGGGGTAAGATTCAAGTTTGTTCAAGCCATGTCCCTAGGTCCATATTTGGGCTGATTGTGGGAGCTCGAATTGTAACTTGGTTCAAAATGAGGAATTTTCTTTTAAAATCTTCTTCTTCAGATCCAGCAGTCGGAATGTTTTGATAATTGGTGTGCAGAATCCTTAGGGGTGTGAGTTTCAGGTTTGTTAAAGCCAAGTCCCTGGGTTCATATATGGGCTCCCTGTGGGAGCCCGAATTATGACTTAGTTCAATATGAGGAATATTCTTTAAAAATCTTTTTTTAGATCCACTGGTCAGAATATTTGGATATTTGGTTTCAGCTTTTATTAGGAGGAGCAGATGCAACTTGTGGAAATCAATTCTCTGGGTTGATATTTAGGCTACCTTGTCAGGTGAGTGCCCTCAGACCCCCTGGGGCCTCTTGTTATAAGTAGTAAGGATTTTCAAAAGTCGAAGTCTGAACCCATTTTGTGCAGGCTAAAGAGAGAGACCCCTTAAAATCTTAAAATTCCCATTTTCTGGGGATTTCTCTAAAAACATCCTGTAGGTTTTCAAGAAAAAATGACTAATCGCAGGTCTTTGTGTGACATTACAAGTTGCATGGACAAAATATTCCGGTGAGCATTTATTAACCCTCTACAGGCTGCGAAGCATCGTAATTTTGTTGAAATGGGCTGTTTTCAGACACGCACAGCACCCAACGTGTACCTGAGAAATAAACATAATGTCCTTTGTTGGAAGTGGAATTCACCGAGGACCATTTTTATAAGTAATAAGGGTATTCAAAAAACCAAGCCTTAACCCCTTTTGTGGTTGTTAATAGTGATATCTATCAAAAGTTTAACAATTTATGTTTTTCCTGGATTTCTTTACAAACATCTGGTAGGGTTTTCAAGAGAAAATGGCCATTGATAGGTCTTGGTGTCACATTACCAGTTGATTGGATAAATTATTCCGGTAAGCATTTGTTAACCCTCCATCGGCTGCTATATGTCAAAGGTTTGAAAAAGTAGTCTGTTTTGGACACCAACAACATCAAATGGGAATGCAACAGAGAAACTTAACTTCTTTTACCGGACGCAAAACTGACGGGGAAACATTTTTGCAAGTAGTAAGTGTATTCAAAAATTGAGGTCTTAACCCATTTTTGACCAGTTAAGGAGATTAAAAGCTTAAAAATCCAGTTTTCTGTTGATTTCTCAAGAAAAAATTTCAAGAAAATTGACCATTCGCAGGTTTTGGATTGACATTACAACTTGCATTGACAAAATATTTCGGTAAGCATTTGTTAACCCTCCAGAGGCTGCCAAGCATAGACATTTGGAGAAAGTGGGCTGTTCTTGGGCAACCATAACACCAAATGTGTACCTGCGAGATAAACATAACCCCCTTCATTGGAAGTTGTATTCACCGAAGATCATTTTTGTAAGTAATGAAGGTATTCACAAAATCAAGCATTAACCCTTTACCTAACGTAGAAAGCAGACGACACTTGCAAAAATAATTCTTGAATAACTAATTTTTTTCATTTTTTGTCTCAAAAACATAGGTTATGACCCCTCGTTGGAACGAGCTCGACGAGCTCGTTCCAACGAGGGGTCATAACCTATGTTTTTGAGACAAAAAATGAAAAAAATAATGAAAATTAATTGGCGATTTTTGAGAATATCGCTGGCCGGTTTTGGCCGTTACGTTGGGTAAAGGGTTAACCCATTTAGGGCCGGTTGTTACGGTGTGGAAATATTAATGATATTGGTAACAGAAAGAAATCTGAGAATTAGCAACAATAACTATGAATTTAACTATTCTGAAATTTAATTAAAAAAAATTAATACAAAAAAAAATGATACAAAGATCTTTTACACTAATTGGTTTACAGAAAATAAAAACAGTGGTACTTATCAATTATAGAATTAGTCCGAAGTACAGTTAATAATCTCCAATGGAAACAACTGAAGTGAGTCTTTCTGAAATGGCTTTCTATAAAAAAGAGTTTTTGAATTCTGTTGACAAACCTTTATATAGTGAACAGATAGAATGTTCCAGAAGATGAGAATTGTAACAGTTTTTAGGTGATTCTGTCATAGTTAAAGTTCAAGTAAACAAGGTCATTGACCTACTTAAACAATTAAACAATCAACAGCTATATGCACAGTATATTAGTGTAACAAAGATGTAAACAAAGGTCACTCAGTGCAAATGAGTGAGACCAGTCAGAAAATGCAGAAAAAAATATCAATCTCAATATAATTATTCACTAAGGATATATCAATCTCAATATAATATGGGGCTGTATAACACCGGTTACAGAGCGATACCCCTCAAAAGGTTAAAAATTCATGTTATCCGAGGATTTCTCTAAAAACATCACATAGATTTTCAAGAAAAATTGGCCATTCTCAGATCTTAGTGTGACATTACAAGTTGCATGTACAAAATATTCCAGTAAGCATTTGTTAACCCTATGCAGGTTCTCAAACATCAAAATGTTGATAAAATGGGCTGTGTTTGCATATCCACAGCACCCGAAGTTGAGAGGAGAGATCAAAATAAGTGGAAGTAGAATTCACTGAGAATTATTTTTGGAAGTAAAAAGAGTATTCAAAAAACAACACTTAATGCGTTTTGGGCTGGATAAAAACAATGATTCCCATCAAAATCTTAAAATTCATGTTCACCCTGGATTTCTCTGAAAACATCTTGTAGATTTTAAAGAAAAAACGGCCATTCACAGTTCTTGGTGTGACATTACAAGTTGCATGAATAAATATTCCTGTTAGCACTTGTTAACCCTCTTCAATCTGCCAGACATCAATATTTTGGATACATTTGAGATAAAATGGACCATTTTCAAATAGCCACAGCACTCAGTGGTTATGTGTCAAACAAACATAACTACTTTTGTCGGTCAATGACTTGTTGGACGATGATATTGACATTAACCCACTCCACTGTTAATGATGGTTTTTACCTAAACAATTTTTTCATCAAACCGAGTCATTTGAGACTACTCTACTCACCTTTCTCGTAACATCAATGAAGGAACTACAGTGAGACAGTTAAAAACAATTCATCAGACACTGTGGGGTCATGAAAAATCATGTAATCTCATCGGGAAAAGCCATGATTCTCCAGAATCATTAAGTCTAGTATTGTATATTCTGTTGTAAAATTCACTACATTTTTTGTCATATTTATATCCTTCTTCGTACTGTGTTCGAGCACTTTCAGTCTTTGTTAATATTTATATGCTTTTGGATATTGCTGATGTTGGAGTTAGGTGTCATTGGGGGACTGTTGTGGCAGCATTTCTCCCCTCTGTTGAGGGTCGAATTTCTGCCTGTTTGGTCCTTTTTGGCTGTTTGGGTTCTTTTGTGTTCCAACTGGGCTTTTGTTTCCTGCCACCTTCCTCTGGTAGTTGGGATGTTCTGATTTTTTAGCTCACCTGACTGAAAGTCAGGGTGAGCTTTTCTTATCACTCTTCGTCCGTTGTCCTGCGTGAAGGTGGTGTTTGAGCCTCTTTTTCCTAAACCATTGGCCACATTTTAATTAAATTTCGTGTAAGTAGTGGTTATGTAGGGGCATTTTGATTTTTATGCAAATTAGGTTTCGGCTCATATTGAGCAGAGGGGTGTGGAAAAAATGGCCTTATTTTTTGAAAATCTTCTTCTAATGAACCACCAGTAGCAGAGACTTGATATGTGGTATATAGCGTCCTTTTGAGGTTTAGAATCAAGTTTGTTCAAGAGAAGTTTGTGGGGCATTATTTGGCTTCGTCATGGGAGAGGCAAAAATTTTGGCCACGCCTAAAATTTCTGTTTTCAGAACCGTGAGGTCAATTTGAACCAAATTTGATATGAGGTGATAATGGATCACAAGTAGTTGATTGATGTAAAAAAAAATTTTCTCGTTGCCCCGTGGGAACCTCGGGAGCTAAAAATAGGAAAAACCTTAAAACTGCCATATCTCCAAAACTACACGGCACAGAGAATTCTTATTTTGTATAAAGCTTACTTTTATCCAGTAGAATAGATTGGTTTAAAAAAATCCCTATCGGTTTGATCACAAGTTACTTTTTTCAGGACTTTTGAAAAAGTGCTGAGTCAGCACTTTTTAACACTGTAGGCAATGGGAAAAACATTAAAAAATCTTCTTCTCCAGATCCAGCAGGCAGAATCTTTTGATATTTGATATGCAACATTGTGGGGTTGATCTGATTCAAGTTTGTACAAATCGGCCCCCCTGGGTTCATATTTGGGCTCAGTATAGCAGCCCAATTTCGAACTTAGTGCATTTCAGGCAAATTTCTTAAAAAAAATCTTCTTCTCCAGATCCAGCAGGCAGAATCTTTTGATATTTGGTATGCAACATTGTGGGGTGGATCTGATTCAAGTTTGTTCAAATCGGCTCCCTACATTCATATTTGGGCTCACTATAGAAGCTTGAATTCGAACTTAGTGCATTTCAGGCAAATTTCTTCAAAAACCTTCTTCTCCAGATCCAGCAGGCAGAATCTTTTGATATTTGGTATGCAACATTGTGGGGGGAGGGGAGGGAGGGGGGGGGGGGGTACACATCAGCTATCCGCAAATCCTCTCAAACCAGTGAACAGATTTCATTGAAACTCTCAGACATTCTTTTACATACATTGAAGATGTGCGCCTCCTATTTTCTTTTCAGATATTTTCTTTTTTACAGTTTCCCATATTGAAAAATGAACTTTGTCAAATTCAATTGACATTCTGCACAGATCTGCTATCTGCAACTCTTAAACTATGAACAGATTTAATTGAAACTTTCAGACGTTCTTTTACATATATTGAAGATGTGCGCCTCCTGTTTTGTTTTCATATATTTTCATTTTTGGGGTTTCCCATATTTAAAAATGGGCTTTGTCAATTCAAGCTTGTGTGTGTGTGTGTGTGTGTGGGGGGGGGGGGGGGGGGGGGGGGGGGTTGTTGTTGACATTTGCTATCCGCGACCTCTTTTAAACTAGTGAGTGGATTTCAATGAAACCTTCAAACATTCTTTTACATACATTGAAGATGTGTACCTTCTTTTTTGTTTTCAGATATTTTCATTTTTACAGTTTCACATATTGAAAAATGGGCTTTGTCAATTCAAACTTTGGGGTGGAGATGTGTGTGAGGGGGGGGGGGGGGGGGGGGTGTCGGTGCTCACAGTTTTTCTAGTTTTAATTAGTTTGCCAGGATGCAGTGCTGGACACTAACTGTTCCTTCCCGAAGTGTAGCGTGCTGCTCTTCAATCCGCTTCTTTGATGGGTCCGTGTCTATTCTGTGGCAATGCTCCGGGATGACGTTCTGCGTCATTCCAAAGATCAGTTTCTGCTTTGCCAGCTTGATCCGCCTTCTGCTGAAGACCGGGGCTGTTCCAGGCCTAACAAGCACCTGTCTGCTTTGTCCACCGTGAAGTCACGGACTGATCCTCCTTCCTCTGCTTCTTTCTCTTACTCATGTGGTAAGCGCTGGCAGAACAGTGGGAAGTCTCAGAAACCTAGTAGAGGAGGTGGTTTCTCCTCTTGCAGGCCTCATTTGGGATCAAAATGAAGGTCCTCACCTCGAATCATGCCAGGTTGGAAGAAAGATATCTGAGTTTGCAGACGGTTGGGCCATGATCACATCCGATCCTTGGGTGTTAGATGTTGTTCAGTCCGGTCTGCGGATATCCTTCTGGGGGCACTCCACTCTGTTAGGGGTGCCGCTTCCAACTAAAGTTCCTTCAGGCAGTTCATGTTGGGAACTGTTGATCAATGAGATAGACAATCTCCTGTCAAAGGGGGCGATTGAGGTCGTCAGGAACATTCATGCAGTGGGATTTTATTCCTGCTTGTTCTTGGTGCCGAAGAAGGACGGCTGCCTCCAACTGGTTATCGATCTGAGTATCCTGAACCAGTCTATCATTGCTCCCAAGTTCAGCAGCATGGAGACTTTCAGGTTGGTTCGCCGCTCCATTCACCAGGGAGATTTCGCTTCCAGCATCGACCTGCAGGATGCTTACTTTCACATTCTGATTCATCAGACATCGCAAAAGTGTCTCAGGTTCGCTTTTCTGGGGGTGAGTTGACCAGTTCAAGGCTATGTTTGGGGACTTGAGGCTCTATGAATTAAATCTTGATAGGGCCCTGCAGGCTTTCAGCAGAAGCCCTATAGTAATCAGTCTGTCCATCCGTCTATCTGTTAGTCAGCAAATTCCTATGTCGTACGATAACTCAAGTTTCCTTTGACCAATTTTCATAATATTTATACATAATATTGTAATTGATCAAATGAAGCTCCCTTTCCTTTTTGACGTTTTTTTTTTTCTTTTCAGAGTTATGGGACTTTAATCTTAAAAAAATTGTCAATTTAGACAGCATATTCCTATGTTGTACGATAACTCAACTTTCCTTTGACCGAATCTCAATCTCATAATATTTAATCACAATATTGCATTGATCAAATGAAGTGCCCTTTCATTTTTGACGGTTTTCTATTTTTTCTTTCCAGAGTTATGGGACTTGAATCTTAAAGAAATTGGCAATTTATTACATGTTGTATAATAACTCAATAATGCTTCCACCAAATCTCTTGAAATTTTATGGCAATGTTGCAGTCAGTAAAGGCAACACCCTTTTCAATTTTTACAATTTTCAGGTATGTCCTTTTGGAGTTATGGGACTTTAATTGTAAAAAAGTTTGTCTGGTTGTCAGCATATTTCTATGTCGTATGATAACTCAAGTTTCCTTTGACCAATTCTCATAATATTTATGCACAATATTGAAATTGATCAAAGAAAGCTCCCTTTTATTTTTGACAGTTTTCTGTTTTTCTTTCCAGAGTTATGGGACTTGAATCTTCAAACAATTGGCAATTTTTGACATGTCGTATGATAACTCAATAATGCTTTCATCAAATCTCAATGTTACAATCAGTAAAGGCAACACCCATTCAATTTTTACGATTTTCAGGCTTGTTATTCTGGAGTTATGGGACTTTAATTGTAAAAATGACAATTTTTCATGTCATATCATTACTCAAGTTTGTTTTCACCGATTCTCATAGTTTATATTCACTCTATTGAGATTGATCAAACAAAGCTCCCTTTCATTTTTTGACAATTTTCAGATTTGCCATTTTATAATTATGAGACTTCACTGGCACCACAAAACAAGTGGTCTCTCAAGGAAGGTTTTACTGTACTGTGTACTGCTCGAATTGCAAACCGTTTCAGATATGGGGCCCACAGTGATGGCCCCATCACATTGCATCTAGTTTGACCAGAGTTCAGTGAAATCCACTAAACAAGATTGAAGTTGTTACATTTTTAGTTGCCTTATTGGGAAAATTTGATATTTTGACAGCGTGCAGAGTGTTAATTTATTGTAATTCATAGGAGGTTAGTGTATCAAGGCCTTATTTCAAGAGCATAAGTCACCCTTGGCAGCAACATCCAATCTTAAAGGTTAACAACATGAATCCATTCAATAAGAGGTCTATTGACTCAAAACAAATTACAGTGTATATCGGTTAAGACACATTGTAATGCTATTACATGTTTGTCTTTGAACTGATGTTTGATTTTGTTAGCTCAACTTTAGTGAAGCCAAATTTGAGCTTTTGTCATGGCCCCTTCGTCCGTCTGTCCGTTTGTCCATCTGTCCGTACATCAACAATTGGATACGGCTCAGGCTAGAGGCCGTATTTATGAACTGATCTTTACAAAACTTCTTGGGTATCTTTGTTATGACTGTGGGACGAGAACAAGTGTTTTTGGGTGCGGTCCAAAATTCAAGATGGCTACCAGCTGCCATTTTGTACCGACGATGCAGAAATCTGTTTTTTGTTACGGAACTTCCATATGAAAGCTCTGATTTGAATAATTTTTTGTATGAATGTTTAGTACCATGAGATACATTACACATCATACGGGTTTTTTCTCGTGCTTAAATTATGCAAATTAGACTAACTTTGATTTATTTAGTGTTACTTTCAGCACTGTCAGTGCAAATGCCAATACGGCTCGGGCTAGAGGCCGTATTTATCAACCGATCTTCACGAAAATTCTTGGGTACCTTTGTTATCACCTTGGGATGAGAACGAGTGCTTCTGAGTGCGGTCCAAAATTCAAGATGGCTGCCAGTGGCCATTTTGTACCAAAATTAGGTTTAATCAGTTTTTTGTACACAACTTCGATACGGCTCAAGCTAGAGGCCGAATTTATGAACCGATCTTTACGAAACTTCTTGGGTACCTTTGTTATCACCGTGGGATGAGAACGAGTGTTTTTGGGTCTGGTCCGAAATTCAAGATGGCCACCAGCAGCCATTTTGTACCAAAATTAGTGCAATCAGTCTTTTGTACAGAACTTCTGTATGAAAGTTCTGATTTGAATAATTTTTTGTATGAATGTTTAGTAACATGGAATACATCACATATAGTACAGGTTTTTTTCTCGTGCAGAAATTATGCAAATTAGACAAATTTTGATTTATTTAGTGCTGCTTATACACTGTAAGTGCACATGTCAATACGGCTCGGGCTAGAGGCTGTATTTATCAACCAATCTTCACGAAACTTCTTGGGTACCTTTGTTATCACCTTGGGACGAGAACGAGTGTTTCTGAGTGCGGTCCAAAATTCAAGATGGCTGCCAGTGGCCATTTTGTACCGAAATGAGGTCCAATCAGTTTTTTGTCACAACTTCTATACAGCTCGTCTTTATGAACTGATCTTCACGAAACTTCTTGAGTACTTTTGTTTTCGCCTTGGGAAGGAATGGGTGTGTTTTGGGGTACCTTTGTTATCACTGTGCTATGAGAACAAATATTTTGGGGTTCAGTCAGACCCACTCTGGGACTCAAAGATTTTTTTCTAGTTTAGCATTTGACTGTCACCCACCTTTACAATACTTTACCTATACATTTGTTACAGGCTACGGCCAGTATTTATGTACAGACCGTTACAATACTTTATATGTACCTTTGTTATCAGGTCATTACCTAGATGTTTGTCATTGCTGTGTCACATACTATACATGTACATGTCTTGACAAGTTGAGCTGCAGTGTTATTGACACTTTCATTTTTAGTCCCCTATGGGAACCGTAAGGGGACTATAGGATTGCACTCCGTACGTCTGTTTGTCCGTCCGTCCATCCGTCCGTCCGTCCGTCTGTCTGTCTGTCTGTCTGTCTCTGTTTTTATGTTACCACCTCTCCCTCCAACATGCTTTAAGCTACACCTTTCATATTTGGTACATGGATAAATGGTTCTGAGGGGATGATGCACGCTCAAATTTTTAGCTCAACTTTGACGAAGTCAAATTTGAGCTATTGTCATGGCCCGTCGTCCGCCGTCCATCTGTCCGTCTGGCCATCTGTCCGTCTGTCCGTACGTCAACAATTGGCTATGGCTCGGGCTAGAGGTCGTATTTATGAACCGATCTTTACGAAACTTCTTGTGTACCTTTGTTATGACCCTGGGACGGGAACAAGTGTTTTTAGGTGTGGTCCGAAATTCAAGATGGCTGCCAGTGGCCATTTTGTATCGATGATGCAAAAATCAGTTTTTTGTACAGAACTTCTGTATGAAAGTTCTGATTTCAATAAAGTTTTGTATAAATGTTTAGTACCTAGGGATACATCACATATAATACAGGTTTTTTTCTCGTGCGTAAATTATGCAAATTAGACTGACTTTGATTTATTTAGTGTTACTTTCAGAGCTGTATGTGCCAAGCTGCTATGGCTCGGGCTAGAGGACGTATTTATGAACTGATCTTTACGAAACTTCTTGGGTACCTTTGTTATGACCGTGGGACGAGAACGAGTGTTTTTGGGTGCGGTCCGAAATTCAAGATGGCTGCCAGCTGCCATTTTGTACCGACGATGCAGAAATCTGTTTTTTGTACAGAACTTCCATATGAAAGCTCTGATTTGAATAATTTTTTGTATGAATGTTTAGTACCATGGATACATCACATATAATACAGGTTTTTTTCTCGTACGTAAATTGTGCAAATTAGACTAATTTTGATGTTTTTTGGGGTTACTTTCAGCACTGTAAGTGCAAATGCCAATACGGCTCGGGCTAGAGGCCGTATTTATGAACCGATCTTTACGAAACTTCTTGGGTACCTTTGGTATCACCGTGGGACGAGAACGAGTGTTTTTGGGTCCGGTCCGAAATTCAAGATGGCCGATGGCAGCCATTTTGTACAAAATTAGGTGCAATGAGATTTTTGCACAGAACTTCCATATGAAAGCCCTGATTTGAATAATTTTTTTGTGTGAATGTTTAGTACCATGGGATGCATCACATATAATACAGGTTTTTTTCTCGTGCAGAAATTATGCAAATTAGATGAACTTTGATTTTTTCAGTGCGACTTACACACAGTAAGTACACATGTCAATACGGCTCAGACTAGAGTCTGTATTTATGAACTGATCTTCACGAAATGTCTTGGGTACCTTTGTTATCACCTTGGGACGAGAACGAGTGTTTCTGGGTGCGGTCTAAAATTCAAGATGGCTGCCAGTGGCCATTTTGTACCGAAATTAGGTCTAATCAGTTTTTTGTACACAACTTCTATACAGCTCAGACTAGAGGCCATATTTATGAACCAATCTTTACGAAACTTCTTGGGTACCTTTGTTATCACCGTGGGATGAGAGCGAGTGTTTTTGGGTGTGGTCCGAAATTCAAGATGGCCACCAGCAGCCATTTTGTACCAAAATTAGTGCAATCAGTCTTTTGTATAGAACTTCTGTATGAAAGTTCTGATTTTAATAAATTTTTGTATGAATGTTTAGTAACATGGAATACATCACATATTGTAAGGGTTTTTTTTTTCGTGCAGAAATTATGCAAATTAGATGAACTTTGATTTATTCAGTGCTACTTACACAATGTAAGCACACATGTCAATACGGCTCAGGGTAGAGGCTGTATTTATGAACCGATCTTCACAAAACTTCTTGGGTACCTTTGTTATCTCCTTGGGATGAGAATGAGTGTTTCTGGGTACGGTCCAAAATTCAAGATGGCTGCCAGTGGCCATTTTGTACCGAAATTAGGTCCAATCAGTTTTTTGTCACAAGTTCTATACAGCTCGTATTTATGAACTGATCTTCACAAAACTTCTTGAGTACTTTTGTTTTCACCTTGGGACAGGAACGAGTGTGTTTTGGGGTGCCTTTGTTATCACTGTGCTATGAGAACAAATATTTTGGGGTTCAGTCAGACCCACCCTGGGACTCGAAGATTTTTTCTAGTTCAGCATCTGACTGTCACCCACCTTTACAATACTTTAGCTATACATTTGTTACAGGCAACGGTCAGTATTTATGTACAAACCGTTACAATACTTTATATGTACCTTTGTTATCAGGTCATTACCTAGATGTTTGTCATTGCTGTGTCACATACTATACATGTACATGTCTTTGTCTTGACAAGTTGAGCTACAGTGTCATTGACACTTTCATTTTTTTTCAAAATCCAAGATGGCAGAATGGCAGACATTTTTGTTTTTTTTTCTAAGCTTTTTTTCTCTATTTTGATGTTACCACCCTTACCACCAACATGGTTCAAGCTACACCTTTCATATTTGGTACATGGATAAATGGTTCTGAGAGGATGATGTACGCTCAAAATTTTTTTTTCAAAATCCAAGATGGCGGAATGGCGGCCATTTTTGTTGTGTTTTTTAAGCTTTTTTTTCTCTATTTTCATGTTACCACCCCTCCCACCAACATGGTTCAAGCTACACCTTTCATATTTGGTACATGGATAAATGGTTCTGAGGGGATGATGCACGCTCAAAAGTTTTTTTTCAAAATCCAAGATGGCTGCCATTTTTGTTGTGTTTTTTAAGCTTTTTTTCTCTATTTTCATGTTACCACCCCTCCCACCAACATGGTTCAAGCTACACCTTTCATATTTGGTACATGGATAAATGGTTCTGAGGGGATGATGCACGCTCCAAATTTTTTTTTCAAAATCCAAGATGGCAGAATGGCGGCCATTTTTGTTGTGTTTTTTAAGCTTTTTTTTCTCTATTTTGATGTTACCACCCCTCCCACCAACATGGTTCAAGCTACATCTTTCATATTTGGTACATGGATAAATGGTTCTGAGTAGATGATGCACACTCAAAATTTTTTTTTCAAAATCCAAGATGGCGGAATGGCGGCCATTTTTGTTGTGTTTTTTAAGCTTTTTATGTGTAGCCATACTCTGTATGGTACACATAATGCCGGCATCCGGGGTGACCATCCGTCATTCGTCCATTCTTTGTCCGTCCGTCTGTCCATCCATCTGGCGTCCGTATCCATTTTCTTTGGCATTCGATAACTTGAAAAATATTGCTTGGATTGTTAAGTTACTTTATATTTGTGTTCAGGTTACTGATGTGCCGAGCTGTATAGTTTTTGGTGTAAATCGGATAATTTGATCCTGAGATCTTAACCTTTTATCCTTCAAATTGAAAATTCCTCCAATCCCTTTGGCATTCGATAACTTGAAAAATATTGCTTGGATTGTCAGGTTACTTTATATTTGTGTTCAGGTTACTGATGTGCCGAGCTGTATAGTTTTTGGTGTAAATCTGTTATTTTGATCCCGAGATATTAACCCTTTATCCTTCAAATTGAAAATTTCTCCAATCCCTTTGGCATTCGATAACTTGAAAAATATTGCTTGGATTGTCTAGTTACTTAATATTTGTGTTCAGGTTACTGATGTGCCGAGCTGTATAGTTTTTGGTGTAAATCTGTTATTTTGATCCTGAGATATTAACCCTTTATCCTTCAAATTGAAAATTTCTCCAATCCCTTTGGCATTCGATAACTTGAAAAATATTTCTTGGATTATCAAGTTACTTTATATTTGTGTTCAGGTTACTGATGTGCCGAGCTGTATAGTTTTTGGTGTAAATCTGATAATTTAATCCTGAAATATTAACCCTTTATCCTTCAAATTGAAAGTTCCTCCAATCCTTTTGTCATTTGATAACTTGAAAAATATTGCTTGGATTGTCAAGTTACTTTACATTTGTGTTCAGGTTACTGATGTGCCAAGCTGTATAGTTTTTGGTGTAAATCGGATAATTTGATCTGAGATATTAACCCTTTATCCTTCAAATTGAAAATTCCTCCAATCCCTTTGGCATTTGATAACTTGAAAAATATTGCTTGTATTGTCTAGTTACTTTATATTTGTGTTCAGGTTACTGATGTGCCGAGCTGTATAGTTTTTGGTGTAAATCTGATGATTTGATCCCGAGATATTAACCCTTTATCCTTCAAATTGAAAATTCCTCCAATCCCTTTGGCATTCGATAACTTGAAAAATATTACTTGGATTGTCAAGTTACTTTATATTTGTGTTTAGGTTACTGATGTGCCGAGCTGTATAGTTTTTGGTGTAAATCTGTTATTTTGATCCTGAGATATTAACCCTTTATCCTTCAAATTGAAAATTCCTCCAATCCCTTTGGCATTCAATAACATGAAAAATATTGCTTGTATTGTCAAGTTACTTTATATTTGTGTTCAGGTTACTGATGTGCCGAGCTGTACAGTTTTTGGTGTAAATCTGATAATTTAATCTTGAGATATTAACCCTTTATCCTTCAAATTGAAAATTTCTCCAATCCCTTTGGCATTCGATAACTTGAAAAATATTGCTTAGATTGTGAAGTTACTTTATATTTGTGTTCAGGTTACTGATGTACCGAGCTGTATAGTTTTTGGTGTAAATCTGTTATTTTAATCTTGAGATATTAACCCTTTATCCTTCAAATTGAAAGTTCCTCCAATCCATTTGGCATTTGATAACTTGAAAAATATTACTTGGATTGTCAAGTTACTTTATAATTGTGTTCAGGTTACTGATGTGCTGAGCTGTATAGTTTTTGGTGTTAATCTGATAATTTGATCCGGAGATATTAACCCTTTATCCTTCAAATTGAAAATTCCGCCAATCCCTTTGGCATTCGATAACTTGAAAAATATTACTTGGATTGTCAAGTTACTTTATATTTGTGTTTAGGTTACTGATGTGCCGAGCTGTATAGTTTTTGGTGTAAATATGATGATTTGATCCTGAGATATTAACCCTTTATCCTTCAAATTGAAAATTCCTCCAATCCCTTTGGCATTCGATAACTTGAAAAATATTACTTGGATTGTCAAGTTACTTTATATTTGTGTTTAGGTTACTGATGTGCCGAGCTGTATAGTTTTTAGTGTAAATCTGTTATTTTGATCCTGAGATATTAACCCTTTATCCTTCAAATTGAAAATTCCTCCAATCCCTTTGGCATTCGATAACTTGAAAAATATTGCTTGTATTGTCAAGTTACTTTATATTTGTGTTCAGGTTACTGATGTGCCGAGCTGTACAGTTTTTGGTGTAAATCTGATAATTTAATCTTGAGATATTAACCCTTTATCCTTCAAATTGAAAATTTCTCCAATCCCTTTGGCATTCGATAACTTGTAAAATATTGCTTAGATTGTGAAGTTACTTTATATTTGTGTTCAGGTTACTGATGTACCGAGCTGTATAGTTTTTGGTGTAAATCTGTTATTTTAATCTTGAGATATTAACCCTTTATCCTTCAAATTGAAAATTCCTCCAATCCCTTTGGCATTTGATAACTTGAAAAATATTACTTGGATTGTCAAGTTACTTTATAATTGTGTTCAGGTTACTGATGTGCTGAGCTGTATAGTTTTTGGTGTTAATCTGATAATTTAATCCGGAGATATTAACCCTTTATCCTTCAAATTGAAAATTCCTCCAATCCCTTTGGCAAGAGATAACTCAAAAAATATCAATCCGATTGTCATGTTACTTTATATATTTATTCAGGTTACTGATGTGCTGTGCTGTATAGTTTTTTATATGAATCTGATAATTTGATCCGGAGACATTAACCCTTTATCCATCAAATTAGACACTCCTCCAATCCATTTCTATATGTACCCATACCTTGTATGGTGTACATAATGTCGGCATCCGTGGTGGCCCTCCGTCATACAGCTTTCTACTAGTTGCGCGTATGGGTACACATCTGACGATTTCATCGGCCTATTTTTTTCTCTATTTTCATGTTACCACCCCTCCCACCAACATGGTTCAAGCTACACTTTGCATATTTGGCACATGGATAGAGGGTTGGGAGGGGATGATGCACGTTCAATATTTTTTTTTCAAAATCCAAGATGGCGGAATGGCAGCCATTTTTGTTGTGTTTTTAAGCTTTTTTTCTCTATTTTCATGTTACCACCCCTCCCACCAACATGGTTCAAGCTACACCTTTCATATTTGGTACATGGATAAATGGTTCTGAGGGGATGATGCACGCTCAAAATTTTTTTTTCAAAATCCAAGATGGCGGAATGGCGGCCGTTTTTGTTGTGTTTTTTAAGCTTTTTTTTCTCTATTTTCATGTTACCACCCCTCCCACCAACATGGTTCAAGCTACACTTTGCATATTTGGCACATGGATAGAGGGCCAACATGGTTCAAGCTACACCTTTCATATTTGGTACATGGATAAATGGTTCTGAGGGGATGATGCCACTCTAAATTTTTTTTTCAAAATCCAAGATGGCTGAATGGCGGCCATTTTTGTTGTGTTTTTTAAGCTTTTTTTCTCTATTTTCATGTTACCACCCCTCCCACCAACATGGTTCAAGCTACACTTTGCATATTTGGCACATGGATAGAGGGTTGGGAGGGGATGATGCACGTTCAATATTTTTTCTTCAAAATCCAAGATGGCGGCATGGCGGCCATTTTTGTTGTGTTTTTTAAGCTTTTTTCTCTATTTTATGTTACCACCCCTCACTCCAACATGGTTCAAGCTACACTTTTTATATCTGGCACATGGATAGAGGGTTGTAATGGGATATTGCACGTTCAATATTTTTTTTCCAAAATTCAAGATGGCGCCATGGCAACCATTTCTGTTGTGTTTTTTAAGCTTTTTTCTCTGTTTTATGTTACCACTACTCCCTCCAACATGGTTCAAGCTGCACTTTTCATATATGGTACATGGATAAAGGGGTTGTGAGGGGATTGTGCACCCTCAATATTTTTTTTTCAAAATCTAACGTCTGTCTGTCTGTCTGTCTGTCTGTCTTTCTGTCTGTCTGTCTGTCTGTCTGTCTGTCTGTCTGTCTGTCTGTCTGTCTGTCTGTCTGTCTGTCTGTCTGTCTGTCTGTCTGTCTGTCTGTCTGTCTGTTTTTATCACCTCTCCCTCTAATATGCTTCAAGCTACACCTTTCATATTTGGTACATGTATAAATGGTTCTGAGGGGATGATGCACAGTCAATATTTATTTTTCAAAGTCCAAGATGGCAGAATGGCGGCCATTTTTGTTGTGTTTTTTTTAAGCTTTTGTCTCTATTTTATGTTACCACCCCTCCCTCCAACATGGTTCAAGCTACACCTTTCATATATGGTACATGGATAAAGGGTTGTGAGGGGATTATGCACACTCAATATTTTTTTTTAAAAATCTAAGATGCTAATAAACTCTAGTGTCTTCTGTGACAAAAACACCTTATGTCACAAAAGCGTCGTAGGGGACTAATACCACCTCGGTGGTCAAACACTTGTTAAATTTCAAGTATTCTCTTAACCCTTTGAACTTGTAAGACCGAATTTTCAGTCCAAGGCATAATTTCATCCTATTTTTATCTTATTATAAGAGGTCTCTACACAGGGCATTCATGATAAAATAATAGCTGCAGTCTGCACACAGATGGCTGCAGAGTGCAGTTATTATTTTATTCTCCCTGCATATTTATATTTGACTGACCCATCTCTCACTGTAAGTGTACGCAAAGGTGATACCATTCCAGGAAACGAGGGTTCCGAGGGTTAATGTTAATATGTTTTAATTTGGACTAGAACATTTTAGCTTGTAGCCACATCAAAGTTGGACAAGAATTTGATTCCTCCTAAAAAGGTGTTTGGGAACCAATCTGAAGCATTTGTTAAGAAGCGACAGAATGACTTGGAAGTATACATACAGACTGTTCTGTACTTTTTGGCACACAGACTACCTCCAGTGTTGGCATCATTTTTGGAATTCCATAGATATGTGAGTATGAAAAAACTATTTCAGAGCCTGATTAGTGAAGTAGAACTTTGTTAATCCATTATCTAATACATTGACCATATCTGACTATCACCATTGACCACATTAGCCCATCACATTTCACAAATATTTTATCTCATATGGCTTTCTGTTCCTCTAATGGGCTGAGAGGTGCTGTACTGTTACTGATAGTTTTATCAAGCAGGCGTTCTAAAAATTACTGTTTGCCATTCCTGTGCACGATATAATAATTTAACATTCTGAAGGGTTTTTTTCAGCTGGAATATGTACAGAGGTATATTTATTAAAAAAAAAATTATTCTCGGTAGAGTAATTTCCTTCCAGAAGTTTTAAAATATATATTCTCTAAGGGTTTTTCAACTTGTATATATACAGAAGTATATTTATATTAAAAAAACTTGTTACCAATATTGTAATTTCCCTCTAGAAATATTAAAATATATATACCCCAAGAATTTTTTCAGTGTGCACTTGTACGGAAGGATATTTATGCAAAAGAAACATATTCCTGAAAGAGTAATTTCCTTCCAGAAGTATTAAAATATATTTAACCCCCCCCCACCCACCCCATCCCACCCCTCCAAAAAAAAAAAGAAGAAATGTGTTGCTAAATAGGTTCTTTCACTGTAATCCTGCCCCTTCTGTGTGTTTATTCGGTCATTAGTGTCTCACACAAATTTTTAAACGTTATGTTTGTTGAATTTTATCTGAAAAATAAAATGCAACATGTCATTGTTGATGCACAACTTTGATCAGCAGTTTCTTTTTTAAAATTGAGAATAGCATTTAAAATATATAATGTGTGTGGTAATTAGGGCTGGCACGATTATGAAATTTCCTGATCAATTTTTGAAAAAGAATAATCTTTTAAAGTTGACTTTAATCATACTCTGTGACCTTTTGAAACTACTATGAAGAAAACAATATATTTGGTCATTAGTTCCTCAGCCCGGGCATTCTTTAGGCATGCAGGTATGCTGCACGCCTACTGCTCTCCCAGGCAAATTCAGACTCTTGACCATCTCTGGCCCAAACCTGAGCCAAGACTCAGGTTTGGACCTAAGCTTGTCAAGAGTCTAACAATAGCCCATTGAGATTTAAGAAGGCAATTACACTCCTTGGCAAACTATTTTCAGTGGTTAAGAAGTTGTGACCCAGACAAACAAAATGTTGAAAGACAAGGGCTGTATAACAATAACAATTTTTGCTGTCTGTGATCTTGACCTTCAGGATATTTAAGTCAAAGTCACGACACACCTTTGAGACACGAACAGTAATTGTACCAAGTATGAATCAGACCAAGTTATATGGACTGGACAAAAGTTACAGTGAAATGCCAAAAATTTCCATCACCTTAATATAGGGTCTGTGTTCTTGACTTTGATATACATATCATATTATAATTCGCGACACATTGCCTTTTGATAATAACTATTGTTGAAAAAATATTCAGTGGTTAAGAAGTTATGGCACAGACAAATCAAGTGTTGACAGACAGACGAATGGCAAACAAATCATTACCAGAAAAGCTCCACTAAAATTTGTCAGGTGGCGCTAATAAAAAAATATTTCTGGGTTTCACTTTCCACGAAAGTAACTTTCCATGAGTGCTAAAGCATTGCAGCTGGAGCCTTGTTGCACTAAAGGGGGAAAAGTGACAGCTGTGGCAGATCCAGATCCTCGAACCAAGCGGAGCCATAAGGGCAATTATTTGTACTCCCATACTTTCTAGAATGCCCGACTTGGTGCCATGTGTTATACCTTTATACTTCTTCCCCCTATCAATTTCAATGTATTATGATATTCTACAGCCTCTTATACTTCTTACGGGCATGATGGGGAGGAGAGTAATAACTAATAATTTATCAGTAAAAAAGTATATTTGCTATGCATTCAATGCCATTCATACGAAGTTCTGGTGCCAGAAGTAAATTCTTAGGGAATTCTCAAAATCATTCATTTCTGTCATAGCCATGGAAAGGGTCTGACTGAAGGATCAGGTGCAGAAAGTTTCTCTATTTCCTTAGTGTAGCTCTAACTCTGGGTTGTTCATATGCCAGATATATCAGAAGAAAACCCAGGTCAAAGGAATGGTACAAGGTTGTTCTGCAGCACTTTGAAGAGACAGACTGGCTAGAAACCTTTGAACAGAATGAGGAGGAAACATTCAATTTCATCTGTGTAAGACTCAAAGATGAACTGTCTCCTTTCAAAGATACTTTTGAAGAACCACTGGATGTCCAAAAGAAGGTAGCAATTGCCATTTACTGGCTAGCATCATCAGCAGAACACAGGACAGTAAGTAATCTCTTTGATGTTGGGAAGGCAACTGTGTGTGTTTGTGTCCATCAGGTGTGTGAGGCAAACATAAAAATCCTACTGGATGAGTATGTCAAATTCCCTGAGGGGGAAGCGTTGAAGGATGTGATTAAGGGATATGAGGACAGATGAGATTTTCCTAACTGCACAGCGTCTCTTGATACCAGTCACATCCCCATCATTGCACCAAAACATTCACATGCAGATTACTTGAACAGGAAGGGTTTTTATTCCTGATCTGCAGGGAATTGGTGATGCCAGTGGTAGTACTTGGTGATGTGGCCTACCTATTGAACACTTGGCTTTTAAAGCCTTTCACCAGCAGAGCCAACCTTACTCCTGCTCAGACTACATTCAACTATAGCATCAGTAGGGCCAGGATGATGGTAGAGAATGTAAATTTACTGTATTTAAATTTGCTATACGTCAATACGACCAAATTTGCACACTGTAATAAAAAATACACACCTAAAGTGCATTTACTCACATGTTGTAGCAAATCTGCACCTAGTCCCAAGTAAGTGTATTTTTGTATTTATGGGTAAAATCTGCACACGAGTACCGGTAAGTGTGTCCATAACGTCAAATTTACTCATAAGCAAATTTACACATATGCTTAAAATACATACATATGCAAATGTCACCGTATAAACAGCTTTAGAGACAGAGTAAGGACTTGGTATTTAAGCCATGTGATATCAGATTTGAGTCCAAATCAAATCGGGCAGAGGATTTTGAATCGAATGTTTCTCACTGCTCATCAAGCTATAGATTTTGCTCCTCTTTGAACTGTAAATATTGTCTGTCTCCGCAAGGGCTGCACTGTATTCAAAACTGAATACCGGTATTGGTGTTCCCAAAAAATACCGTGGTATACTGGTATATCGAAAGCTTGTTCAGATATCTGAACATACAAAATCGGGACTTGAGCCATCACAATCAGAACAAACCAGCATGCCTTGATGATACAGTTCAAATAACCCTTTACCCAATGCAGATGATATGAAAATTAATTTTTTTATAAGTTAGTTTTCCAAAAAATATTCAGCAAAACCATATCAAGTGTCTCCTCATTGGAACAAGCTTGTCAAGATCATTCCAATGAGGGGGTCACATGATATGGTTTTGTTGAAAAATTATATTTGTTCAACTGCACAATTTGTGTAATACCTGTGCTGAAGCGGCCAATTTGTTAGGGACAGGGATTAAATTATTCATTCAGGACTACAGTTAAAAAACTCGAGACATCTTGAAAGTGAGTAAATAAATAATGACGATAAACCGATACTTTTGCAGTTTTACTGGTATTCAATCGATACTGGTTTGAATACCGGTATGTATCGGTTTATCGATATATACCGTGCATCCCTAGTCTCCATGCAAGTATATTGTATACAACAGTGACTTGTCTGTTTGGGCAAATCAGTATAAAAACAAGAGGCTTAAGGCGCCTTAAATGCTCACCTGATAAAATTGTTTAAAGAAGGATTTATGGTCACATTCAGCATCTACATGTTAATATAGCTAATCTAATTTTAATTTAGCAAGGACATTGGGGGGTGGTGGGTGACGGGTCTGTAGTGTGAATTTTTTTTTTATTTTTTGCAAAAAATTTCTCAAACCCCTTCAAAACTCATCATGTTCAGGAAAAAAAAAATCAACCAGTTGATCTAACCCCCACCCCCACCTCACTGTTCTAGTCCCTATCCCCACCAAGGGTGAAAGTTGCTTTTTTTCAAATCAATCAAAATCCTGCTAATCTTCTTATCAAGTGGACTCGTGGAACCCCATTTGAACAAACATTAATCTTACATACTCACATTTACATCTAACTCAAGTTTGCCAGCTCAGTCGTGTGTTGGCACAGTTCATTGATATAAATAGTAAATTCCCCATTGAGTTCAATGTTAAATTTCAAACCCCTTTGGTGCCCATCAAAATCAGACAGACGTAATACTTTGAACAAACTTTAATCTAGGAGTCATACTATTTATTACACACCTGTAACTGTATTTGTCACAATCACATGGATTTTAGGGGCATGCGGTAATTTTAACCAGAAAGCTCTAGTGCGATCTGATTAAAAGTACCCTTCGCTTGCACAAGTTCTCTCGTTAGGCTGGTTCTTATAGTTTGCAGCGTTCAGTGGAATATAACCAATGAGAACCATCGGCTATATTTATCTGTCGGAATTACCGATTCTCATTACAAATTATTTGATGCACAACTGTGCTAAAAACTATTGAAAGTCATGAAAGACACATGGTCTCTGCCAAGAAATTGAACAGTGAAACTCAACCTTTCCTTTTGTTATTGAAAACCGAGAAAAACTTAATTAATTTTAGGGCAAAAAAGTCCAAGTGGGTTCGATATTGCAGCCAGCCACTAGTACAGTTCCTATAAAATTTTGTTACAATGTTGCCCTCACTGCTGCGTGCTGCCGACGAGTCGATACGAGGTCTACTGTGTAATCATATTTGATTCACACTTCGGCAATGAAGCAGCATGTTTGCCAATGCAAACATACTTTGAAGAGCACGTTAAGTTGAAGTAGTTCTCAGGAAGCAAGACTAAATCAATCTTGAAAACTGGTTACCATGAAGCGGAAAAATAGATGGTGACACACCGACAGCGCCTGCAGATGTTTGATAGCTAGTACATGCAGTTACTGATTAACTATCACCAATTCCACCCTTACTAGATGACCACTGACATATTGTCAATTTTATGAGATGACTTCCATGGAATTCAAAAATAATTATTAGAATATTTAAAACATAGACAATATGACAATATTTTCCAGACACAGATTGATGTGTATTTTTAAATGACTAATTAACGATTTTTGCTAGTATTTCTGTTTTATACAAGTATATTATTTTGCTTTAATTCTTAGCAACAAAACTTAAATCAAATGTCACCTATAATATAACTTAGCTACATGGGTGTATGAGATGGGGTGGGGATTGTGGCTCTCTCATCCACCTTCACCAATAAGCAGCTACTTTTGTAGTTTTCATTGAAAGGGACTGGTATTTTCAGAACAGATTGTTCAGAGGGAGGGGGTATTTTTGTAATTTTCGCAAATATCAGGACAGTGGGCAGAGCATTTTCATTGGCAAATTCGAGGCAAGGGCCTGCATTTTGATTTTGAAACAATAGTTCTGGGCAGTTTGAGGTCAGCCACTATCCCCAAGAAAATGTCCTCCAAAAACCTGTCATTAGCCACATTATATCAGTCCTCTTTAAAACGACTTACTAAATGCAAATTCAGAATACCAAGTTCCAAATTTAAGATTGACAAGATATTGGAGCAGAGAAATAAAAAATTATTATTATTTTGTTTTGAACCAGATACCAAGAAAAAAATATTGACAGAACCATTCAGATAACAAACTGGTGAAGTATAGTACTGGTACAAAATAATGTAAACATTAATCAGTCTTTGAAAAGATTATCAACCAAAATAAGTTGGAGCTAACTGGTGAGAAGAACAACCCCCCCCCCCCCCCCCAACACCCCTACGTCACCTTTATTTCTCTTTCAGCCTCTGACTAAGACTCTTGGATACTCATTTCGTGAGCTTTTGAGAAAATGCTGTCAGGTTATAGATGGGAAGGCGGGGGGGGGGGGGGGGGGGGGGGGGGGGGGGGGGGAGGGGGGGGGTAAAAAAGGTGTGCAAACTAAATTACTTGTGGAGACAAGACATGACATTTTCTTGCAGTTATCGTGCAATATATTTTTAGTCCCCTACAGGAACCGTAAGGGGACTATAGGTTTGCACTCTGTCCATCCGTCTGTCTGTCCATCTGTCTGTCCGTCTGTCTGTATGTCTGTCTGTTTTTTATGTTACCACCTCTCCCTCCAACATGCTTTAAGCTACACCTTTCATATTTGGTACATGGATAAATGGTTCTGAGGGGATGATGCACGCTCAAAATTTTTTTTTCAAAATCCAAGATGGCGGAATGGCGGCCATTTTTGTTGTGTTTTTTAAGCTTTTTTTCTCTATTTTCATGTTACCACCCCTCCCACCAACATGGTTCAAGCTACACTTTGCATATTTGGCACATGGATAGAGGGTTGGGAGGCGATGATGCACGTTCAATATTTTTTTTTCAACATCCAAGATGGCGGCATGGCGGCCATTTTTGTTGTGTTTTTTAAGCTTTTTTCTCTATTTTATGGTTACCACCCCTCCCGTCAACATGGTTCAAGCTACACTTTGAATATTTGGCACATGGATAGAGGGTTGGGAGGGGATGATGCACGTTCAATATTTTTTTAGCTCAACTTTGGCAAAGCCAAATTTGAGCTTATGCCATGGCCCGTCTGTCCGTCAACAATTGGATACGGCTCGGGCTAGAGGCCGTATTTATGAACCGATCTTTACGAAACTTTTTGGGTACCTTTGTTATGTCCGTGGGACGAGAACGAGTGTTTTTGTGTGCGGTCCGAAATTCAAGATGGCTGCCCGCCACCATTTTGTACCGATGAGGCAGAAATCTGTTTTTGTACAGAACTTCCATATGAAACCTCTGATTTGAATAATTTTTTGTATGAATGTTTAGTACCATGGGATACATCACATATAATAAGGGTTTTTTTCTCGTGCTTAAATTATGCAAATTAGACTAACTTTGATGTTTTTTGGTGTTACTTTCAGCACCGTAAGTGCAAATGCCAATACGGCTCGGGCTAGAGGCCGTATTTATGAACCGATCTTTACGAAACTCCTTGGGTACCTTTGTTATCACCGTGGGACGAGAACGAGTGTTTTTGGGTCCAGTCCGAAATTCAAGATGGCCGATGGCAGCCATTTTGTACAAAATTAGGTACAATCAGATTTTTGCACAGAACTTCCATATGAAAGCGCTGATTTGAATAATTTTTTGTGTGAATGTTTAGTACCATGGGATACATCACATATAATACGGGGTTTTTTTCTCGTGCAGAAATTATGCAAATTAGATGAACTTTGATTTTTTCAGTGCTACTTACACACAGTAAGTACATATGTCAATACGGTTCGGGCTAGAGTCTGTATTTATGAACCGATCTTCACGAGACGTCTTGGGTACCTTTGTTATTACCTTGGGACGAGAACGAGTGTTTCTGGGTGCGGTCCAAAATTCAAGATGGCTGCCAGTGGCCATTTTGTACCGAAATTAGGTCTAATCAGTGTTTTGTACACAACTTCTATACGGCTCAGGCTAGAGGCCGTATTTATGAACCGATCTTTACAAAACTTCTTGGGTACCTTTGTTATCACCGTGGGATGAGAACGAGTGTTTTGGGGTGTGGTCTGAAATTCAAGATGGCCACCAGCAGCCATTTTGTACCAAAATTAGTGCAATCAGTCTTTTGTACAGAACTTCTGTATGAAAGTTCTGATTTGAATAAATTTTTGTATGAATGTTTAGTAACATGGAATACATCACATATAGTACAGGTTTTTTTCTCGTGCAGAAATTATGCAAATTAGATGAACTTTGATTTATTCAGTGTTACTTATACACTGTGAGTGCACATGTCAATACGGCTCGGGCTAGAGGCTGTATTTATGAACCGATCTTCACAAAACTTCTTGGGTACCTTCGTTATCACCTTGGGACGAGAGCGAGTGTTTCTGGGTGCAGTCCAAAATTCAAGATGCTGCAAGTGGCCATTTTGTACCAAAATGAGGTCCAATCAGTTTTTTGTCACAACTTCTATACAGCTCATATTTGTGAACTGATCTTCACGAAACTTCTTGGGTACCTTTATTTTCACCTTGGGACAGGAATGAGTGTGTTTTGGGGTGCCTTTGTTATCACTGTGCTATGAGAACAAATATTTTGGGGTTCAGTCAGACCCACTCTGGGACTCAAAGATTTTTTTCTAGTTTAGCATCTGACTGTCACCCACCTTTACAATACTTTACCTACCTATACATTTGTTACAGACAACGGTCAGTATTTATGACAGACCGTTACAATACTTTATATGTACCTTTGTTATCAGGTCATTACCTAGATGTTTGTCGTTGCTGTGTCACATGCTATACATGTACATGTCTTTGTCTTGACAAGTTGAGCTACAGTGTCATTGACACTTTCATTTTCAAAATCCAAGATGGCGGCATGGCGGCCATTTTTGTTGTGTTTTTTAAGCTTTTTTCTCTATTTTATGTTACCACCCCTCACTCCAACATGGTTCAAGCTACACTTTTTATATCTGGCACATGGATAGAGGGTTGTAATGGGATGTTGCACGTTCAATATTTTTTTTCAAAAATTTGTCCATCCATCTGTCCGTCCATCCATCTGTTTGTCTGTCTGTTTTTTTATGTTACCACCTCTCCCCCAACATGCTTTAAGCTACACCTTTCATAATTGGTACATGGATAAATGGTTCTGAGGGGATGATGCACGCTCAAAATTTTTTTTTCAAAATCTAAGATGGCGGAATGGCGGCCATTTTTGTTGTGTTTTTTAAGCTTTTTTTTTCTCTATTTTCATGTTACCACCCCTCCCACCAACATAGTTCAAGCTACACTTTGCATATTTGGCACATGGATAGAGGGTTGGAAGGGGATGATGCACGTTCAATTTTTTTTTTCAAAATCCAAGATGGCGGCCATTTTTGTTGTGTTTTTTAAGCTTTTTTCTCTATTTTATGTTACCACCCCTCACTCCAACATGGTTCAAGCTACACTTTTTATATCTGGTACAATTCACTACTTATTGTAAAGGTGTTATTGCCATTGGGACGTTTTGGCCTTAGGACGTTTCAGCCTCGAGACGGTCCTTGAATATCCTTGAATTTTCTTCAAAAAGGTCCTTGAAAGTCCTTGAATTTTGTTTTCAATATTCTGGGGGAACCCTGAGCATTGTCCAAATGAAGTTCGTGGAGCAATACATGCCTCAGTAATGGGAGGGGCAAGATTTTTAGGCCTGTCCAAAATTTCCATTTTCTGAACCGATGGTCCGATTTGAATCAGATTTGGTATGTGGTATTATTCGGTCATCAATACTTTACTCATGCATAAAAAAAAAAAATTTCCTTGTCCCCCTGAGAACCCCAGGAACTAAAAATAGAAACATTTTTAAACGCCCAAATTTCCCAAATGTGGATTCGAGATTAGTAATTGATAAAGTTATACGGTTAATATTTGAATCTGCCCTCCATATACAATGGGACCTCGAATTATTTATAATAAATCGGATAACTGTCACTCGTAAACCTCATTTCACTGTGCACTTTCTTGTCCGACTAAATGTTTTTCGGCCTTTTCTGCGACTTCTCCCAGTTATCATGAACAACCCATCAACACCCAACGGTCATGTAATACACCACTGTAAAGCTTATTCATTCCCCTTTCCATTGATACTGGGTATTGTTGGATACGTTGTGTGAATCAAATTTGAGGGGGGGAAAACGAAGATGAGTGCTATCGTTTTCGAAAAGCGAGTTGTTTACCTTGTTAATATTTATATACCATTGCAGGGGCACGTCAGCATAGATTCAAAAATGGTATCAAATATCATTTTTCTTTCGATTTCCCAGCTTGTGCCGAGTATCTGTGTAACTGAGGGGGTGTTTCGCCTTTCTAACATGAGCCATGCCTTCCATTTGCAATCCTTAAAATTATTTTGTCAGAATTAAAGGTGCAAGATCATAAATGAATCAATCGATTATTCATTTTTAAAGCCTCATAGATCGGGTATATTTTGCATTTCTAACAGCAAAAAACTGTTGTGAATGAGATTTTAGACCCCTTCCTATCATTGTGTACCATAAATTTACTCTTTTGGCTTGGAAGAGCTACATTTTAAGTAACTATATTTAGTTATTCATTATACTTCTGCTTAAGGGATGTGGGGGCCATATTTGTCGTATTCCTATTTTTCTGTACTTCTATATGTCCTTCCATTTAATTTGTTTGGCTGTACAACCAATTCAACATTTAGGAAGCAATTTAATGAAACTTCTCAATCGATATGAATTGCAAGTGAACTTGTAATACTATATATTCTAAAATTTCCAAGATGTGTTCGTTCTAATCAAGCTATCTCTCTTGATACCTAGGTATAGTCTTGATAGGAAATTCATTGGTGTGCAACTCCTACATTTATGAACGAATTTTGGCAGAACTCTGATGACAAGATCACTAGCATATGAACATGTGTACAGTAAATTATGATCATTCTAACATATTTATCTCCTCTTCAACCTTGTTATGGACTTCAGTATAAAATTCTATGGTAAACAAGTTCTGCTTTCCTGGTAAAAAAGGACCACAACCAACTTCTGGAGTGGAAGTCCTCAAAAGTGGGCAGCCTTGGGATAGATATTGGCTAAACTTGACTTCATTCATACCTATGTTGCAATCATGAGATTGTCAAAGATGCTGGAAGTGACCTTAAGCACCAATAAATAAATAAATGAAATACTTTGTGCACATCTACATTATGACTGTTTCACAGATATGCTGGCAATAAGATGGACAGGTCTGGCATTTTCATGAGAGCGATTTATTCGCTCGCTTACTGCTCGCCTTAAAAAAATTGAGGAGATCAAAAAATAGCCCTCCTAGCCTTAGAAAATAATGATTACCACAGCAGCCTGTTCCAAAAACCTACAGGTTTTCAGATCTCTGCTATGTTAGTGGTCTCTGCAAGATGGTCACACTGCCCCTCCTACATCTCTGGGCCTTCAAGGCCCGGAGGTGTGGGAGAGGCAGTGTAGCCGTCTCACAGAGACTACCTTGTTAGTAGCACCAAATAAAATTTACAAAGCCCACTAGGCAGAATTCATTAATAGTACAACTTTATTTTGCCACTTTTAGCTTTTGTTGGCTTGAGGAGAGCTAATCGCTCCCCTAGGCTATGTGAGGAGAGTGATTTTTAGCCCTCCTGCATTTTTAAGAATGTCAGGCCTGGATGGACATATAGATACATGTTCCCAAATTTTAACCAAAACTGCCACAATTTTAAGCAGGTAAACTCTTATTAGTCCCCTAAGGGAACCGTAAGGGGACTATAGGATTGCACTCCGTCCGTCTGTCTGTCCATCCGTCCGTCTGTCTGTCCGTCCATCTGTCTGTCTGTCTGTTTTTTATGTTACCACCTCTCCCACCAACATGCTTTAAGCTACACCTTTCATATTTGGTACATGGATAAATGGTTCTGAGGGGATGATGCACGCTCAAAATTTTTTTTTCAAAATCCAAGATGGCGGAATGGCGGCCATTTTTGTTCTGTTTTTTAAGCTTTTTTTCTCTATTTTCATGTTACCACCCCTCCCACCAACATGGTTCAAGCTACACTTTGCATATTGGGCACATGGATTGAGGGTTGGGAGGGGATGATGCACGTTCACTATTTTTTTTTCAAAATCCAAGATGGCGGCATGGCGGCCATTTTTGTTGTGTTTTTTAAGCTTTTTTCTCTATTTTATGTTACCACCCCTCACTCCAACATGGTTCAAGCTACACTTTTTATATGTGGCACATGGATAGAGGGTTGTAATGGGATGTTGCACGTTCAATATTTTTTTTCCAAAATTTGTCCGTCCGTCTGTCTGTCTGTCTGTTTTTTATGTTACCACCTCTCCCTCCAACATGCTTTAAGCTACACTGTTCATATTTGGTACATGGATTAATGGTTCTGAGGGGATGATGCACGCTCAAATTTTTTTTTCAAAATCCAAGATGGCAGAATGACGGCCATTTTTGTTGTGTTTTTTAGCTTTTTTTCTCTATTTTCATGTTACCACCCCACCCACCAACATGGTTCAAGCATGCATATTTGGCACATGGATAGAGGGTTGGGAGGGGATGATGCACGTTCAATATTTTTTTTTTCAAAATCCAAGATGGCGGCATGGCGGCCATTTTTGTTGTGTTTTTTAAGCTTTTTTCTCTATTTTATGTTACCACCCCTCACTCCAACATGGTTCAAGCTACACTTTTTATATCTGGCACATGGATAGAGGGTTGTAATGGGATGTTGCACGTTCAATATTTTTTTTCCAAAATTCAAGATGGCGCCATGGCAACCATTTCTGTTGTGTTTTTTAAGCCTTTTTCTCTATTTTATGTTACCACTGCTCCCTCCAACATGGTTCAAGCTGCACTTTTCATATATGGTGCATGGATAAAGGGGTTGTGAGGGGATTATGCACTCTCAGTATTTTTTTCAAAATCTAACATCTGTCTGTCTGTCTGTCTGTTTTTATGTTACCACCTCTCCCTCTAATATGCTTCAAGCTACACCTTTCATATTTTGTACATGGATAAATGGTTCTGAAGGGATGATGGACAGTCAATATTTATTTTTCAGAATCCAAGATGGCAGAATGTCGGCCATTTTTGTTGTGTTTTTTAAGCTTTTTTCTCTATTTTATGTTACCACCCCTCCCTCCAACATGGTTCAAGCTACGCCTTTCATATATGGTACATGGATAAAGGGTTGTGAGGGGATTATGCACGCTCAAGATGGCAGAATGGCGGCCATTTTTGTTGTGTTTTTTAAACTTTTTTCTCCATTTTTTGTTACCACCCCTCCCTCCAACATGGTTCAAGCTACGCCTTTCATATATGGTACATGGATAAAGGGTTGTGAGGGGATTATGCACGCTCAATATTTTTTTTCAAGATCCAAGATGCTTATATACTCTAGTGTCTTCTGTGACAAAAACACCTTATGTCACAAAAGCGCCGTAGGGGACTAATACCACCTCGGTGGTCAAACACTTGTTCCCTTTGTTTTTCTGCAGTAAATGTGGACAACCTAAAGCTTTTATTTGTAAGTGCAGCCCATTTCAAACAAAGGTTATCAAGACTTGGGGTAAAATAAAAAGAAGGCTAAATTTCAAGTCAGAAACTTGATAGAATGCTGAAAAATAAAGTGCTAACTTACCAAGACTGCAGAGTTCACTCAGAACAGAATGTAATCTCAAACTGCCTCAGTTACTCTAAACGATCGAATGAATGCCCCGGAAGGTTAATTATTGCACAAAATGTCTTTTCTCGTCCAGTGTGTACTTTTGTTACAGTGCAGAACAGAAATGACTGATGTCCACATGTGATAGCCTTGTGGCAGTAGTGCATGTATAGTCAAGCTAAGTTCAAACTTCTATTTTAGTTTCAGTTCAAAAAGCACAAAATTTAAACAGAGCAGCCAGTTCACACCATATTTAAATTAAAATCCTTGTACATTTTCCATCCTCCAGATATAATGATGCCTGCACACACTCTTTTAAAAACACATTTCAGACCTCATAATTTGGGAGTTAATTTGAACAAACTTCAAGCTGACCCCCTACAGATGCAGTTTACCAAATATCAAGAGATTTTGACTGGAAGATCAGAGGAAAAAGATTTTTAAATAAAAATGTCTTCATATTGCACAAATTTAAAATCTGGGTTCCCATAGGGAGCCCAAATATGAAAGCAGGCACTTTATTTGAACACACATGAATTGACATTTGATAAGGAACATGCATTTCAAATTTGGCCCAGTGGTTTATGGGAAGTCAATAATGTAAAGTTCATGCTGGCTGATTGGATGATGGATAGAGGATGGACAAAAAGTGATTTCTGAGCTCCCCTGTCTTTCTGTCAAGTGAGTTAAAAGCAGAATATTTCAGAAAAGAATTAGAAATTATCTCGAAAGTAGAACCATCTTGAACTTTTCTGCTGCCAGGTTTCCTGTGCAGGAGGCCTCATAATACAAGAAAAGTCCCACTGGAGACACTTGGTTGGGTTTTGAAAATATATCTATCTCCAATTCTAAATTTTTGAATTGGCATGAAACATCAAATCATTGGGACAGTTTTGAATGAAATCGAATTTCAAAAGTTTATAAGGGCTTATTGGTATTCCGATATTCCAGAATGTAGATTGTCCAAGTATAACAAAAATGCATAAATATGTCAAGTTCTGTGTGTTTTGATAGTACAGTGGAACCCTGTTAATTGAATAGCCACTTTGCCAAAGAAAAATTATTTAATGAACAGGAGTATTCAATTAACAGGGATTGTTTCACTTTCCCATATTCTAGAGATAAACTTAGCATTTGTTCTATTATATCTTCATGACTGAGCATCATGAGCTCTGTCAAACAAGATATAATAGATTGAATGCCTTTATTGGATGTACTGAGGCCAAATAGGTCTACAAACAAAGGATTATTGGGGAGAGTCAGAGTAATTTCTCGACAGTTTACAAGATTTTTTATTCAATTAACAGGAGTTTACTCTATAACCTATATTTGTTTAACAGGTCAACTTTGTTCTGCAGGTATGGTAAATGGTTTTGTGTGGGGAAATTATTTTCAATTAACGGGGTTATTCAGTTAAGAGATACTCCAATTTAGTGGGCTCCACTGTAAAAGACTAGTCTAATAGAGGTGACAGAC
Source organism: Pictodentalium vernedei (assembly GCA_031216915.1). Classification (NCBI taxonomy): domain Eukaryota; kingdom Metazoa; phylum Mollusca; class Scaphopoda; order Dentaliida; family Dentaliidae; genus Pictodentalium; species Pictodentalium vernedei. Next base: position 439,845,918 of record CM062296.1, on the reverse strand, counting down.
TATTGATCATGATTTAATGTGCATTGTGGTTTTTTGTATTAAAACTTGCTACATGTTGATTGCATATAGTAGCTTCTGTATTGATGTTCTCAGTTCAATTTGAAGGTATTATTTTTGTTATTCCTAGCGTGTTTCTTCTCCTCCAAAACAAATTCCCAATTGGTGCCTTCATAACACAATTTTTTTCGGTTGCATTGGCCCCAGACCCTTTCTCAGAGAGGGCAGAATAATCCCTGTGTGCTGCTATGTGTGCCCATCTTCGTATTTTTTGGAAGGTGGTATTCATTCTTATGCTCCTCATGTCTGTAGGAGGTTTTGGGGGTGTATGTGTGTGGAAGGGGGAATATAGTTGAGGGCACTGTGTAATTCTGTACTTCCATACAGACATTTTGCATTATAACTCAAGCATTGCTTGTCCAATTTTGATGTACTTTGGTATGCTGACAGCCCAGCATGGGGGAAAGAATATCACATATTGCAAGTTTCATCTACCCAAACATACAGCAGTTATAACCCCTGTATGAATGTTCTGCATTATAAGTTTATAACTCAAGCAGCGCTAGTTGGATTTTAATCTCCTGTGGTATGCTGAAAGACCAGATAATGGAAATGATATCCACATATGGTGGGTTTTGCTCATGCATACATACCTCTATCATTGGTAGGTGTACTGGGATGTCCTTTGGTATGGTGAGAGACCAGCTTGGGGAAAAGGAATCCAATTACTGCAGTTTCATCCATGCATACAAACCAGAATTATCGCCCTTGTTACACTTGGAATACATTCTGTATGAACGTTTTGCATGATAACTGTATCATTGGTTGTTAGATTTTGATGTTCTTGAGTAAGGTGGTAAGACCTGCATTGTAGGAAAGTATAGTTGCATATTGCAGGTTTTGTCCCCATGTACTTAACACAGTGATGCTCCTTGTTAGTAGGGACCCGCCAATTGCCGGTTTTGATTGAATTGAATTGGAGAAAAGGAATCAAATTTCAAATCAAACTTCAAATTGAATCACAGTTAACTGGTAGAGTGCTAAATTATTTTTGGTCATCCAAATTTCTCCATGTCTCTTTGCCTCCACAGAATATGAAGCCATTAAGTTGTGGCACCTGCACTTTAAAATAAAGCCCAAATAAGGGCTTGCAGCACACTACCAGTTAATGAAACATCATCAAAAGAAAAGTGTTTTTCAAAATAACAGCCCCGATTATAGAAAAACACACAGTTATGTAGAGTGAATTTTCCGCCTAACCACTTCCCACTCTGAAAACAGAGATATAAACCAGTATACTAGCTATTGATTGAAACTATTCAAATTGTTGACTTCGTAGCTTCGAAACTGCAGCAATAAACATTTTTAAACGAACCTGGCTGATAGGGCTGATAACTCACGTTTATTCCTTGTTTTCTTGGAAAAAAACTTTGTTTCAAATCAGATCGACTCCACTCGGCCGTGAAGCCATTTGTTTTAAATAAAAATGCAGAATGCCTAAAACAAAATGATAATTGAATGCCGGTTGGTGTCTATCCACTTGTAAATTAAAGCCTGCTCAACTTCTGTTTATATAATAATCATGGGTATTCTTTTTGAAAACCGAATTCTTTTGACGATGTATCCAGTACCTGTGATCAAAAAGAACAATACTGAATATAAAATAATGTGATCATATTGTGGAACAAATCATTTCATGATGTTGAATAGCTGAATAACTTTTCAGAGTTCAAAACTTGAAATTTTTATAAATGGTCACTGATCATAATAATGCACAATAATTTGAAATGAACAGCTGTAGTGGTAACAGTGTTTGTAATGATGTAGCTACAACTGTGGTACAGTTGTAGTTACATCGCTACAAACACAGTTACTGCTACAAGTCAATTGGGTTTCAATTCAGAACAATACTCCATAAAAAATTAATGTGATCAATTACAATCTGTAAAAATTCATGGCCTTGGACGGAGTATATTAGAAAATATTTGATTTCAAATCAAATTGAATAGAATATTGACTTTCGAATCAAATTTCAAATTTTCTACTACTTGTTAGATGTACAAAAGTGTCCCTATAAACTTCTTGCATTGTTTTTTGTCCATCGAAATGATGGGAATCATTTTTAGCTCAACATTGATTTAGTCAAATTTGAGGGTTTTTTGTTATGGCCCATCGTTCGTCTGTCCATCCGTAAACAATTCAATACGACTTGGGCTAGAGGCTGTATTTATGAACCAATCTTTACGAAACTTCTTGGGTACCTTTGTTATCACCATAGGACGAGAACGGGTGTTTCTGGGTGCGTTCCAAAATTCCAGATGGCCACTAGTAGCCATTTTGCTGAAATTAGTGCAATCAGTTTTTTGTACAGAACTTCTGTGTGAAAAGTTCTGATTTGAATAAATTTTTGTTTGAATATTTAGTGACATGGAATACATTACATATAATACAGGGTTTCTTTTCAACCTACTCACAATTGTTTACAATTGGCTGTAACATAAGTGCAAGCCCTACTTCGGAACTAACTCAAGCTTTTAGAATCTTTTCCAAACGAGTTGGAAAAGTACTAGAGTGCAAAAGCACGAAAAAGATCGAAAAAAGGGTCGAGCGAGACCAGCGCTCGAAATTACAGGTACTCTCTCTGCACACCTCTTGAGTTTACCGAGCGCATGCGCAACAACCGTGACGTCAATTCCTTTATTTTCCGCCATTGTACATGGTCGGAAATTTTTGTGACTCGTGCTAATTATGCTGTTTATTCTTCGTGAACAACTTATTCTACATATTTAGTGTGCTAGTGGATTGTATCCTTTTATCAAGCTACCAAGTTATTATTATTTAATGTTAATTTGTATTTTTATTGCTTGTCTCTTCACACTTTATCTTGTCTTTCCCCCACGTGTGAACACGACCTTAGTACTGTTTTCCGTCGGCGGGAAGCTTGATTATTATTTTGATATAATGCTTAAGACTATTCCTTGTACCTCTTGTTCGCAGGTGAAACATGTGGACGATTCTCATGCCACATGTGTCACTTGCAACAATTGCACTCAGGCCCAATCGTGGTATTTGTGGGGTTTGGTCCTCTAAATTCTGGGCTTCTGTGAACAAGGTGGTTCTTTCCAGAGTAGAACCCGGCGTTCTCGGGGTAAGGGTAGCCGTGCCATAGCAGACATTTCTGCTGGTGCATGTGGTGACTCTGTCACACAGGATTCGGATCTGCCTTCTGTGGCGAGTTCCTCTGCAACTGTTGGCGGTGTTAGTTCAGTTATACCTGACGATGAGACCGTGGTCTCTTTGTCTTCTGATGTCACTATTGAGGCGTCTGTTTTCGTTGAGAGCTTTTCCGAGGTCAGCTCGGTAACCCTCTCCGATCTGCCTCCTACACCGTCGACTGTTGTTGAGGAAGTTGCTACTCCAGATCCTATTCTGTCTGATGGTGGCTCTTCCATCTCCTCTGGGGATGGTCTACAGTCTCGGGGGACCGAGGCTGTATCTGCTGGTGTGTCTGTGTGTTCTTAGCCTCCCCCAGCCTCGCGGCGGGGCTGTGCGGGTTTGCTGTCTGCTCCGTCTCATCTGGCTAGGTTTGCTCCTAGTCGGTTGAGCCGGCCGGTCGCTTCGGCAGCGATTCCTCGTCCCTCGAGTGAATCGTTTATCGTTCCACCTTCCCCTGCTAGTGTGCCGCCTAGCGGGATGGTGTTGGGACGTTGGCATCCAGTGCCTGCTGTTCGGCAGCGGTCAGTGACAGCCCCTGTTAGCTGTCACTCTCGGAACCTTCCTCCGGTGATTCCTCACTGTGTTCCGGGTCTGGGTGTCGATCGGTCTCAGAGGATAGGCAGTTGGGGCCGTCTGCTGCGCAGAGGCCAATGACAGGTTCCTGTCATTCTTGGGACAATCCTCCGGTGTCTTCTCACCGTGTCCTAGGTCCAGCTACCGATCGACATGCGCCGTCGGTCTCTTTAGAGGATTTGCAGGCAGGACCTTCTGTTTCGCAGAGGCCCCTGGGCGTCACAATCGGGACTATCCTCTGGTGTCTTCTCACTGTGCTCCTATTCTGTCTGCCGATCAACGTTCGCCATCGGTCTCTTCTGAGGATTTGGGTTCTTCTACCAGAATGGTCCATTGGGAGGACACTCCGTCGGGCGATTCTGCTGCGACGGATTCTCAGGGTGACCTGCGCCAGGCCGTTTTGGCGCTCACCCGGTTGCTTTCTGGCAACCCTCAAGTTGGCCTCCCTGTGCCTCCTGAGGCACAGCCTCCTTTGGTCGGTCACCGAGATGTCTCGCCTGGCCCCTTGGATACTGCGCAGTATTCACAGGAGGTTTCTGCTGGTCAGCCCGAGTTGGGCTACGTCTCCTCTGCTACGGAGGATGACGAGTATCTTGAAGGTGATGGGCCCCCCTCGTCAGTCTTGGGGCAGGCTTTGGATTTCGTCTTTGGCTTATTGCCGGACGTTCAACCTTCCGACCAGCCTTCTGTGACCGTCCGGCCGTGGTCCACTGTGGAGCGCCGTAACCCTGTTGAGCCTTCTAGCTCCGGGGCTTTGTGTCCTCTGCAATCGGCTCAGGTTGTTGAGTCCTTCCAGGGCTTAGACGCCAAAATGCGTTCTAAGGCCCTCAAGGGTTCCTTCTTTTCTAGAGCTGATGCCTTTCTGCCTCCATCGCGGTTTCGTGTGTACGATTCCGTCTCTCTACCAAGGGATGTCTACTGTGGATGAGGATTCTTCTTCCCTCGGCTTGACTAAGCCTAAGTCGGCAGTTCTCCCGATGTCGGTAGTTGAGTCTATGGTGGGCCTGTCCCGAGAGATGCTGGGTATGTTATCTCTTGCGGACCATGTCATCGCTGCTCTGGCTGAATATTTTCCACCAGGGGAGTTTGATGACACTTAGGCGCCTTTTCGTGTTTTGTCACAGGCTCTTATGAATTTGACACACGCTCACGCCTGTAACACGGCTAATTTGGAGCTGGCACGCCGGGATGCAGTGTTGGATTCTTTACCATCCCTTCCTTCTGAGCAACGTGCTGTTCTGAGGTCTGCCTCTTTGGTGGGACCTCAGTTGTTCCATGGTTCCGTGGAAGCTGTTCGTGGCGAAGTTCTTCGTCATTCGAAGAACCAGCTTTTGCTGAGACAGCTTGACCAACCTGCTGCTGCAGGTGGGGGTCATTCCAGGCCCCCCAAGCGTGCTGCTGCGTCTGCCTCGTCGGCGACGTCGGCTACGCCTTCGGCTCTGTCCGCTCCTTCTGCTCATAAGAAGCGCCGGCGTGGCCAGGCTCGCTGGCAGCCTCAGGCTGGAAAGACTCAGGACTCTGTCACTTCCCGAGGTGGTTTCTCCTCTCGGGGGCCTCGTCGAGGCCGCAAGTGAAGATTCTCACCTCGATTCGCCTCCAGTCGGGGGAAGGCAGGCACTGTTTTACGACCGATGGACAGAGATAACGTCGGACTCTTGGGTCCTCAACGTCATTCAATCCGGTCTGCGACTGTCCTTCCATCGGCACACCAGTTCATCTCGGGTGCCCCTTCCGACTCTCTGCGTCGGGACCTTCTGGTGCAGGAGATCGACAATCTCCTCACCAAAGGGGCGATCGAGGTGGTCAGGAACACCCTTTCACCGGGGTTTTACTCGAGACTTTTCTTGGTGCCAAAGAAAAACGGCCAATATCGTCCTGTCATCGATCTGAGTACCCTGAACGAGTACATAATAGCTCCTCGTTTCAGTATGGAGACTTTCCGGTCGGTTCGACGTTCAGTTCATCAGGGCGATTTTGCGGCCAGTATCGACCTGAAGGATGCCTACTTCCATGTACCCATTCATCTGGGGTCACGGAAATACCTTCGGTTCTCGTTTCGGGATCGAGTTTTTCAATTCAGAGCTCTCCTGTTCGGTTTGAACCTGGCTCCTTGGGCCTTCACCCGACTGATGTCACAGGTGCTTGCTTTCCACCACACTCAGTCGGCAGTGACTTCGTCAGCCTGCCTAGACGACATCCTCCAACGGCACCACGATGCTGCTGTTCTGGAGTTCGATGTCCGGCCGTTTCTTTGCCTGCTAGCGTCGCTGGGTTTCAGTGTCAATCGCGAGAAGTCGGATCTTCTTCCTTCTCAGCGATTCCGTCGTTTGGGGATGGATTTTGACACTCTTTTCAATGTAGTGTCGGTCCCCCAAGCTCGGACGACGATTCTTTCCGCCTTTACTCGGGACCTGCTTCAAGCTTCCTCGGTCTCGGCCAGGACTTAACTTCGGATGCTGGGCCTTTGCGGTTCGGTGACAGATCTCATTCCGATCGGTTGCTTGTTTGTCTGACCTCTCCAACACTTCCTGTTGGATCATTGGCGTCCGAATGTAGATCCGCTGGACCTGGAACTCACTATTCCTCGGTCTCTGCTTTGTCACCTCCACCCTTGGGCAGATATATTCCCTGGCTTACACAGGGTGTTCCGTTGGATCTTCCTTTGGCCGATCGCATCCTTACTGCGAATGCCAGCGATCGGGGCTGGGGTGCGACGTTGGATCCTCTCGGTCTGTCTACTCACGGAGAGTGGGACAGCGAGCAAGTGGGCCTTCATATCAACCAGAAGGAGCTCCTTGCTCTTCTGTTGAGTTTTCGGCTTTGGATCCCTCATCTGTCGGACCATGTTGTCCTACTTCTTTCGGACAATTCGACAGTAGTGGCCTACATACGGAATCAAGGAGGCACACATTCGATTCCCATGTATCGGCTGTCTCGGGATCTTCTTCTGTTGGCGCGGGATGTGAACGCTCGGGTGTCCATTCGACACATTCCCGGGCGTCTCAACATCCTAGCAGACTCCCTGTCCTGACGCGACAGTGTCCTTCCAATCGAATGGATGCTACATCGGTCGGTGTTTCAGGCGATTTGCGCGCAGTGGGGCCGTCCTCAGGTCGACCTTTTCGCTACTCGCTGGAATCATCAGGTCGAGACCTTTGTGTCCCCTTGTCCAGATCCTCTGGCTTTTGCAGTAGACACTCTGTCTCTGGACTGGACAGGTTGGATCGGCTATGCCTTTCCTCCTGCACCGATTCTTCCTCAAGTATTAGCGAAGATTCGAACTTGCAGTTGCAGGATCATTCTGATCACACCCCTGTCTCCACAGAGGGTGTGGATCAATCTGCTGCGGCCTCTATTGGCCGATCGACCGATTCGTCTACCTCTACGTCGCGATCTTCTTTCACAGGGTCGTCCCAGGAAATATCACAACAACCTGGCGAGCCTGTCCCTTCATGCCTGTCTTTTATCAGGTCCAGTCTCCGACGTAGAGGTTTTTCGAGACGATCAGTGGAGTGCATTTCTACATCGCGGCGACATTCCACTGGAATGACTTATGCCGCCAAGTGGAAGGTTTTCTGCCGCTGGTGTTCAGATCACAATGTGAATTACCGTGATCCGTCAATCGCTCAAATTGCGGATTTTCTGGTTTTTCTTTTTGACTCCAAGGACCTCCAGCCTATTACGATTAAGGGCTATTGGTCTATGCTGTCTGATACTTTCTCTTATGTGGGAAAGCAGTGCATCGGTCATAATCTTTTTCTCTCCAAACTTATTCGGCACTTTTCTTTGAAGAGGCCTAGAGTTTTGGGTCTTACACCCAAGTGGAACTTGGCATGGGTGTTGCACTGTTTGGAGGGGGTGCCATTCGAGCCTTTATCTGAGACCGACATGCGTTTTCTCACCTATAAGACGGCTTTTCTTCTAGCATTTGCTTCTGCTCGTCGAGTCCGTGAGCTTCATGCGCTATCTGTTGATTCTGCCTTCTTCCAAAATGAGGCTAACAGTGTCACCTTCACTACTGATTGCTCTTTTCTGGCTAAGAATCAACTCCCCGATTCGGTACCTCCTCCCATCTGCATTCGGGCTCTCCCTGCTGTAGATGGACGGAGGCCTCTTCTTTGTCCTGTTCGTGCGATCAAGACTTACATTACTCGCACTCAGTTCATTAGGAGGGGTCGGAAGAGATTCTTTCTGTCTCTCATTCCTAACAGGCAGTTTATCTCTTCCCATTCTATTTCCAGGTGGATCTGTCTTGCAATCAAGCTGGCTTATTCTCGCTTGTCTGCGTCGGATCTTGTTTCGAACTGGCTTAATGCTCATGAGGTTCGTGCCATTTCTACATCCTGGGCGTTCTCCAATTCTGTTTCGCTCCGTGATGTTATGAATGCGGCTTACTGGAGGAATGCTTCTACCTTCTCCTCCTTTTATCTCTGCCACCTTCAGCGGTAATCTGAGGACCTTTATTCTTTAGGCCCTCTCGTTGCTGCTCAGGCTGTTGTGCACCCTCGTTAAAATTGTTTTTGACGAGGTTGCGCTTTGCTCAGCCTTGTTCTTTTCAGGTGCCTTCTCTCTATCTTCATTACAGGTTTTCGTTTTTGTTCTCTGCCCTCCTTGCTTTCGTTCTGCTACTCTTGTTGGTATTGGTTATGTGATTCACCTCCTCCTATTGTTTATTCAGCCAATTGTAAACAATTGTGAGTAGGTTGAAAAGAAATTAAAATTTTTTTGTAAATTTTGTTTCTTAACATACCTACCACAATTGTTTACTGGAGGCCCACCCTCCTTGGGGATATCTTTGATATCGATGCCTCCCCACTAAATCACAAACTTCTCGTTGGCGGAAATACGGAATTGACGTCACGGTTGTTGCGCATGCGCTCGGTAAACGCAAGAGGTGTGCAGAGAGAGTACCTGTAATTTCGAGCGCTGGTCTCGCTCGACCCTTTTTTCGATCTTTTTCGTGCTTTTGCACTCTAGTACTTTTCCAACTCGTTTGGAAAAGATTCTAAAAGCTTGAGTTAGTTCCGAAGTAGGGCTTGCACTTATGTTACAGCCAATTGTAAACAATTGTGGTAGGTATGTTAAGAAACAAAATTTACTAAAAAATTTTAATTTTTTCTTGTGTGGAAATTATGCAAATTAGATGAACTTTGATTTATTCAGGGCTACTTATACTTAAGTAAGTACACATGTCAATACAGCTTGGGCTAGAGCCTGTATTTATGAACCGATCTTCACAAAACTTCTTGGGTACCTTTGTTATCACCTTGGGATGAGAACAAGTGTTTTTGGGTGCAGTCTGAAATTCAAGATGGCTGCAGGTGGCCATTTTATACCGAAATTAGGTGCCGTCAGTTTTTTGTACAGAACTTCTGTATGAAGGTTCTGATTTGAATACATTTTTGTATGAATGTTTAGTAACATGGAATACATCACATATGATACAGGTTTTTTTCTCGTGCATAAATTATGAAAATTGATAAACTTTGATTTATTAAGTGCTACTTACAGTAAGTAGACATATCAATATGGCTAGGGGTAGAGGCTGTATTTATTAACCGATCTTCACAAAACTTCTTGGGTACCTTTGTTATCTCCTTGGGACGAGAACGAGTGTTTCTGGGTGCAGTCCAGAATTCAAGATGGCTGCCAGTGGCCATTTTGTACCGAAATTAGGTCCAATCAGTTTTTTGTCACAACTTCTACACAGCTCATATTTGTGAACTGATCTTCACGAAACTTCTTGGGTACCTTTGTTTTCACCTTGGGACGAGAACGAGTGTTTTTGGATGCAGTCCAGAATTTCAAGATGGCCGGCGACGGCCAATTAGACAAACTTTGATTTATTCAGTGCTACTTATATACAGTAAGTGCACATTTCAATATGGCTCTAGCTAGAGGCATCTGTCACCCACCTTTACAATACTTTACCTGTACATTTGGCTACAGTCAGTATTTATGTACAGACCTTTACAATACATTACATTCACCTTTGTTATCAGGTCATTACCTAGATGTGTGTCACATACTATACATGTACATGTCTTACACAAGTTGAGCCACAGTGTCATTGACACTTTCATTGTTGAATGGATGCAGAATATTGAACAATTTTTATATTTTATATACAACTCAAAGCTTGCTAAGCACCAAGTACATCCAATTACCTGTTTTACGTTTTAGTTGAAATATTGTAATGAAAAGTGTATATATTTTTTATTCAATTATATCTTTAATGATTTAAGTACAGAAATTAAGATTTTATTTGTGTTTGACATTATTTTTTTGCTTTTGAATATGATAACCATGGAAAATGGATATTATTGGTAAAAGAGGAAATTTTTCAATATGCCAAAATGTAGACAGAGCGAACTGGTATGGCTTCACTATCGAGTATGAGATCCATTACTGTTAATTACAGCTTGACAATGCCTTCTCATGCTCCCAATCAGGTTCCTGATGGCCCTTTGTGGGATGTTGTTCTTGGACCAGCATGGCACCAAGCTCCTGGACACTTCTTGGATGGGCTGAAATTGCAAGTTGCAACTCATTCCAGACATGTTCGATTGGATTGAGGTCAGGGGATTTTGCTGACCAGTCCATATACTCAATCCATTCCCTATGTCGATATTCCCTGACAGCATGGGCAACATGAGGATGGGCAATATTGTCCATCAGAATGAATCTATCACCCACTACACCTGCATACAATCTGACGTGGACATCCAGGATCTCATCAATATGCCGTTGTGCAGTCAATATATCACGTTTAAGGACACAGAGCTCTGTACGTCCATCCCAGCTGATGCCACCCCAGACCATGATTGACCCTCCACCATAACGGCCATGCTCAGCAATGTTGGCTGCATGGAATCGCCTTCCTGGTATTTTCCATACCTTAGAACGCCTATCTGTGTGGTCTAGGCAGTATCTTGACTCATCTGTAAAAAGGACAGTTCGCCAATCTTCTCAGGTCCATCCGACATGGTCCATGGCCCATTCATATCATGCCTGGCGGTGGTTCTGGAACAGCGGAATGCGAATACATGGTCTTCTCAATCGGAGCCCACCTTCGTACAACCTTTCCTGGATAGTCTGCGTCGAAACATTTACCGCGGATGTATTTTGAAGGTCACTGCGAAGCTGGGTTGCTGTGTCCAAGTGGTTCCTACAGGCCTGAATGATCAAAAACCGGTCTTCAGTTGCAGATGTTGCTCTCTCTCTGCCACCACCATGCCGTCTGACTGGTGTGCCATACTGCTGAAATCTTGCCCAGGCTCTGGTGATCACCGTATGGTGCACACCAAGGACTTCACCAGCCTGACGATGGGTAGTCTCTTACTCCACCATCCCTATATCCCTATATCCCTCCACATTTCTGCTTCAGACAAATGTCTTCTTACATTTGCATTTGCCGTATTCAATCATTAAATCACAAGGGTTTGTGTTGAAATGAAGACGGAATACCCTACACATGTCATGTACATGGACACAGTACACAAAAACATCATGAAAATCAAGGGGTACATGCTTTCCTTGACTGTCACAAAAAGTCTGCCTGTCAAGAGAGCTAATGGAAACACTGGGGACCATCTCAATACATTCCTCAATCGTATCCACCAAAAATATCGCAAATATATCACAAGTACATTTCACAATGATGTGTCAAATATTTGGTGCTTAGCAAACTTTGAGTAGTATATATTGCCCATGTTCAACGGATATGCAGGGAAAGTTTAACCAAGTTAGTCAACATGTGTGTTCATTTGTATATTCAATATGGCACAAATTTATGCCATCATGAGGAATGCCATCACTCCATTGAGAGGTACATGCTTTTGGTATTACTGGTATGCAATGCTTCACATTCCTCTGTCTTCTTACCATTGCGATCACTTTGACTTTACCAATTGCTGTAAATGAAATGGCAGTACTGTGCACTTTCTAGTGCAACTTCTCAGTACTTCTCAGTAAGTTCAGAATTCAGCCAGGTATTGAATAAATACGTGTATTCTTACTAAAATAATTTTGTTATATTCCACTTTTTTTCAGGAAATACATGGAATCACACAGTCATTAGCAGAAGAATTGTACAATAGGGGTAAGTATTTCATTTCACTACTCTGAAATTTCTATACTGCCATGAAAAACAAGCCTGTTAATTCTGACTGAAAACCTTTGCTTATTCATACAGGCCTGTAGTTTGGAAAATCTCTGGAATGCAACTAGTGCTGTCCTGGAAAAATGATCAGGAGACTGATTGTAAGATGGCAAACATAGTTCAGCAGCCATCATTCTCTCCTCTATCTCCATTTATATAGAGCTGAAAAGGTTAACCGATTAATTGATTAATCAATAATCAACATCTTGATTGATTAACTGTTACTTATGAACTACTGTATTACATGGGTTAACAAAGGAACACGCTTGCTCCAAAACAGGCAAACATTTTCAAACTGACTCACATCAACTATATGAGACCGAGTAAAGCATGCAAGTTACTTGCTGACATTCTTGTTTACTTGCATGATCATCATACTGTATCAGCAGCTGGAAATGGTCATTCTTAACCCTTCACCCATTGCAGGTAGAAGACGATACTTGCAAAATAAATTCATGAATTACTAAAAATTTTCAATTTTTGTCTCAAAAACAAAGCTTGTGACCCCTTATTGGAATGAGCTTGTTGAGCTCATTCCAATGAGGGTCATAAGCTATGTTTTTGAGACAAAAATTGAAAACATAATAAATTTGAATACAGATTTTTGTATATAGGTCTAGTCTGTTTTGTTTGTTAAGGTTGGGTAAAGGATTCATGCTGTAAATCATCAACGGCATGGCAACTATTCAGATATCTATTTGGACTAGTGATTAATCGGTTAACCAAGGTTAATCCACATGATTAATCTATCAAGAAAACCCCTTAACCGTTTCAGCTCTACTTTTATAAAGGGGGTAGTATATACAGGGTTTCGAATGGGTTATGGAAACATGGAAAAGTCATGAAAATTTAAAAATATTTTTCCAGGCCTGGAAGTTCTGGAAACTGGAGATATTTTTAATTTTTTGCTAGAAAAGCCATGGAAATTTTCCAAAAAATGTAAAACTAACATTTGCCCCTCAAAATCGCATTGGTGTATCCAAAACTTCTTTTGAAATCCTGGAAAAGTCATAAAAATTTCCCCTAGACCATTAGATTACCCCAATTTTATACCATTTATGGGTGTGCCCAAATTAGAAAAGGGGTGAAAACATTGAGAAAAATATATAAACTGTCTGTGCCTCTTCTACATTTGCAAATAAATTCCATCATAACATGACCATAGAAACACTAAGAAAGGCATGGCAATAACACATAACAGGATAAGGCTGCTATTTTTTTAGCTCAACTTTGGCGAAGCCAAATTTGAGCTTATGCCATGGCCCGTCTGTCCGTCTGGGCGTCTGTCCATCTGTCCATCAACAATTGGATACGGCTCGGGCTAGAGGCCGTATTTATGAACCGATCTTTATGAAACTTCTTGGGTACCTTTGTTATGACCGTGGGACGAGAACGAGTGTTTTTGGGTGCAGTCCGAAATTCAAGATGGCTGCCAGCCGCCATTTTGTACCGACGATGCAGAAATCTGTTTTTTGTACAGAACTTCCATATGAAAGCTCTGATTTGAATAATTTTTTCTATGAATGTTTAGTACCATGGGATACATCACATATAATACGGGTTTTTTTCTCGTGCGTAAATTATGCAAATTAGACTAACTTTGATGTTTTTTGGTGTTACTTTCAGCACTGTAAGTGCAAATGCCAATACGGCTCGGGCTAGAGGCCGTATTTATGAACTGATCTTTACAAAACTCCTTGGGTACCTTGGTTATCACCGTGGGATGAGAATGAGTGTTTTTGGGTCTGGTCCGAAATTCAAGATGGCCGATGGTAGCCATTTTGTACAAAATTTGGTGCAATCAGATTTTTGCACAGAACTTCCATATGAAAGCGCTGATTTGAATAATTTTTTGTGTGAATGTTTAGTACCATGGGATACATCACATATAATACAGGTTTTTTTCTTGTGCAGAAATTATGCAAATTAGATGAACTTTGATTTTTAGCTCACCTGAGCGAAGCTCAAGGGGAGCTTTACTAATCACTTTTCTGTCCGTCGTCCGTCGTCTGGCGTCCATCGTCCGTCGTCGTCCATCCGGCGTTAACTTTACATTATCGACTTCTCCTCCTAAACCACTAGCCCAATTTTATTCAAATGTTGGCTAAATGTTTATTACCTAATGCCAATTCAGATTTGTCAAAATGAAGTTGCCCCTCCTCCTGGGTGGTGCCACACCCCCAAGGGGCACCAAAATCTTTGTAAATCTTCTTCTCATGAACCAGCAGTAGCAGAGACTTGATATTTGGTATGCAGCTTCCTTTTGAGGTGTTGTTCAAGAGAAGTTTGTAGGCTATACTTGGCGTCGTTATGAGAGGGGCAAAATTTTTTGCCCCGCCCAAAATTTCTATTTTCCAAACCGAGAGGCTGATTTGAACCAAATTTTATGTGAGGGCTTATTGGGTCATGAGTACTTGATTTATGCAAAAAAAAATTTTCCCGCAGCCCCGTGGGAACCGCAGGAGCTAAAAATAGAAAAAAATTAAAACGCCCATATCTCCAAAACTGCATGGCACTGAGAATTTTTATTTGGTGTGCAGCTTCCTTAGGACCAACAGAAAGGATTGGTAAAAAAAAATTGCCATCGGTTTTATCATAGGGTACAGTTTCGGGACTTTGAAAAAGTGCTGAGTCAGCACTTTTTAACACTGTAGGCAATGGGAAAAACATTAAAAAATCTTCTTCTCCAGATCCAGCAGGCAGAATCTTTTGATATTTGGTATGCAACATTGTAGGGTGGATCTGATTCAAGTTTGTTCAAATCGGCCCCTTGGGTTCATATTTGGGCTCAGTATAGGAGCCCGATTTCGAACTTAGTGCATTTCAGGCAAATTTCTTAAAAAATCTTCTTCTCCAGATCCAGCAGGCAGAATCTTTTGATATTTGGTATGCAACATTGCGGGGTGGATCAGATTCAAGTTTGTTCAAATCGGCCCCCTGGGTTTATATTTGGGCTCAGTATAGGAGCCCAAATTTGAACTTACTGCATTTCAGGCAAATTTCTTTGAAAATCTTCTTCTCCAGATCCAGCAGGCAGAATCTTTTGATATTTGGTATGCAACATTGTAGGGTGGATCTGATTCAAGTTTGTTCAAATCGGCTCCCTAGATTCATATTTGGGCTCACTATAGGAGCTCGAATTCGAATTTAGTGCATTTCAGGCAAATTTCTTCAAAAATCTTCTTCTCCAAATCCAGCAGGCAGAATCTTTTGATATTTGGTATGCAACGTTGCGGGGTAGATCTGATTCAAGTTTGTTCAAATCTGCCCCCTGGATTCATATTTGGGCTTACTATAGAAGCCCGAATTCGAACTTAGTGCATTTCAGGCAAATTTCTTAAAAAATCTTCTTCTCCAGATCCAGCAGGCAGAATCTTTTGATATTTGGTATGCAACATTGTAGGGTGGATCTGATTCAAGTTTGTTCAAATCGGCCCCCTGGGTTCATATTTGGGCTCAGTATAGGAGCCCGATTTCGAACTTAGTGCATTTAGGCAAATTTCTTAAAAAATCTTCTCCAGATCCAGAAGGCAGAATCTTTTGATATTTGGTATGCAACATTGTGGGGTGGATCTGATTCAAGTTTGTTCAAATCGGCTTCCTAGATTCATATTTGGGCTCACTAGAGAAGCTCGAATTTGAACTTAGTGCATTTCATGCAAATTTCTTAAAAAATCTTCTTCTCCAGATCCAGCAGGCAGAATCTTTTCATATTTGGTAAGCAACATTGTGGGGTGGATCTGATTCAAGTTTGTTCAAATCGGCCCCCTGGGTTTATATTTGGGCTCAGTATAGGAGCCCAAATTTGAACTTAGTGCATTTCAAGCAAATTTATTGAAAAATATTCTTCTCCAGATCCAGCAGGCAGAATCTTTTGATATTTGGTATGCAACATTGTGGGGTGGATCTGATTCAAGTTTGTTCAAATCGGCTTCCTAAATTCATATTTGGGCTCACTATAGAAGCGCGAATTCGAACTTAGTGCATTTCAGGCAAATTTCTTAAAAAATTTTCTTCTCCAGATCCAGCAGGCAGAATCTTTTGATATTTGGTATGCAACATTGTGGGATGGATCTGATGCAAATTTGTTTAAATCGGCTCCCTAGATTCATATTTGGGCTTACTATAGAAGCTCGAATTCGAACTTAGTGCATTTCAGGCAAATTTCTTAAAAAATCATCTTCTCCAGATCCAGCAGGCAGAATCTTTTGATATTTGGTATGCAACATTGCGGGGTGGATCTGATTCAAATTTGTTCAAATCGGCCCCCTGGATTCATATTTGGGCTCACTATAGAAGCTCGAATTCAAACTTAGTGCATTTCGGGCAAATTTCTTCAAAAATCTTCTTCTCCAGATCCAGCAGGCAGAATCTTTTGATATTTGGTATGCAACATTGCGGGGTGGATCTGATTCAAGTTTGTTCAAATCGGCCCCCTGGATTCATATTTGGGCTTGATATAGAAGCCCGAATTCGGACTTAGTGCATTTCGGGCAAATTTATTAAAAAATCTTCTTCTCCAGATCCAGCAGGCAGAATCTTTTGATATTTGGTATGCAACATTATGGGGTGGATCTGATTCAAGTTTGTTCAAATCGGCTTCCTAGTTTCATATTTGGGCTCACTATAGAAGCTCGAATTCGAACTTAGTGCATTTCAGGCAAATTTCTTAAAAAATCTTCTTCTCCAGATCCAGCTTCAGAATCTTTTCATATTTGGTAAGCAACATTGTGGGGTGGATCTGATTCAAGTTTGTTCAAATCGGCCCCCTGGGTTTATATTTGGGCTCCGTATAGGAGCCCAAATTTTAACTTAGTGCATTTCAGGCATATTTCTTAAAAAATCTTCTTCTCCAGATCCAGCAGGCAGAATCTTTTGATATTTGGTATGCAACATTGTGGGGTGGATCTGATTGTGATTCATGAACGTATTCAGGGACCAGCCGTGAGGGCGACTAGGGCGATTAAGTCGCCCTTCTAAGCCCAAAGTCGCCTAGAAAAATAGTCGGGGCGATTACAAGTCGCCCTCTAAAAATTGGCCAAAATGAGAAAAGTCTGAACTGAGTGACGCGAGGTTTACATGAAAACGAGTATTTTCAAAAATCGAATGTGCTCGAGTGTGATAAATGGGCATTTTAATTCGTCAAATAAACGTCCATTTATTTGAAATCACACGACAAGCAATTGTCCATTGTCGCTTTCGGCGGATGTTTTTTGTTTCTATTTTGTTGCGTTCCAGTCGGAGCTTCAAGTGTCGAAACGAAAATAAGTGACTTACGCGACTCAACAAAACAACCCAGTTTGAAAGTAGGTTACGTCGCTTAGGATGCCGAAAATGTATACACAACGGACGTATTTTATAAGTTAACACATTATTTTCATTTCGATTTGCTGACGACTGTTAACTGTTGGGCTGTCTATTCCCAGAAAAACACGAATGGAATTGAAACACATGAAAAAAAGCTTTAGTGATGTCAAGAAAAGCTTTGTACAGGACACAAGTGTGCATGTGGACGATCTTGAAAAAGGGTCCTCCTAAACATCGGAATGACATGAAATGACGCGGAATGACACCGGAATGCCATAAAAATGATGCGGAATGACATTTCTTTTACAAAATACTCGACCCCAGAATGTATTTTGTTTATTAACTAACAAAGTACCTCCCAAGCAACCTTCTTACATCTGGTCCTGTTCACACTTTCAGACTTAGGAAATTATTAGCTTAGTAGACTTTGTTGAAAGGCAACCACAGGAGGGTGATGGGGGATTGGCACGAAGAAGAGGTGAGGGGTCATGAAGGAGAAGGTAGCAGTGGGGGATTTTCAGTCAATAATTACATTGTGATTTTTTAACCTGGCACAGATGCATCATAGACAACTGGACCTGGATTATTTGTACGTTAATGGAGGACCATAAATTGAAAATATGAAGGGGCGGCGGGGGTGGTACATGAATATTCTTAATTTTCCCCACTTGCCTATGAAGTCTCCCTACATGACTCTGCAGTCTCCCTATTTTTTCTGGAGGGAGACTTGAAGTCTCCCTAAAATTCCCCCCTAGGCTGGTCCCTGAACGTATTTATTTGTAAAGTTGATAGAATCTTAGACAAAATTTGCAGAAAAGATCTACTATAGGGGTGGTATCCAGGGTGAACCGTTTACCCAAATCTAGCAGTACTAATGCATTATTCACACAAATCTCCGTTCAAATTTTATGACCCCTCATTGGAACACACGCATTCAGCTCATTCCAACAAAGGTCATATGCCATGTTTTCGAGACAAAGGAATAAAAATTTTAGTTATTCATGAAATTTTTAGGCAACTGTTGTCTGTTATTCACATTGCTTCATGAAATTTCAGTACTTTTAGAAGCTACCTCAGTAATCAAGGGTTAATTCCCCTTAATTAAATGTCGCCTCTAAAAAACAACCACTTTGCATATCTTACCTTTTTACCAGCATAACTGCCAAAACTTGTCTGCATTCTTCGCAAAAATCGCTATTCAAATTTTAATTTTTGTCTCTTAAACATACTTGTACTTATCGCTTGTAAATACCCCATTGGAATGAGCTTTTTGAGCTCATTCCAATGAGAGGTCGCACACCATGCTTTTTGAGTCAAAAAAGCAATTTTTTTAGTTATTCCAGAATTTCGTACGTAAAACACAGCTTTATGACTTCACATTAAAATGAGCTCTCTAAGCTTGTTCCAATCAACATTCACGCACTATGTCTTTCACACAAAAAATAAAATTTTCCATTTATTCAGGAATTTTGTTTGCAAGAACACTCTTACCCCACCCCCCCCCCCCCACACAAACACACACACACACACACACACACACACACACACACACACACACACACACACAAACACAGACACACACATCTAAAAGTTCGTCAGCAAAAAAACAGTTACTTCAATTTTTAAATGCATTATAGGAACAATTTGCCTAATCAAATTTAAATACTTTTGCATCATCCTGTATCTAGAACAAACCATTTACCATATCTTTACGCAAAATTCTCCAGCATCATTCACAAAAAAACACCATTATTTATATATTCACATTTCTGTCTCAAAAATATACCTGATCTTCCCATACCCCTATTGGAATAAGCTGTTTGAGCTTGTTCCAATGATGATAAAAAAAACTAATATTTTGGAAAATTTGTGAAAATTTTTGTTTTCTTGCATGCAAATATATACACACACATGTAGCACATGGAAGATATCCACAGTTGGGGAGAGATGTCCAAGGCTATCTCTTCACATTCCTTGTTTGTGCTTCATGCTAAACCAGTTTGTCTGCAGAGATAAATTTGCTTTATTAAAAATCATTGGAGATTGGCCACACACCAATGATTTTAAATAAAACTAATTTTAGGTAACAAATGTTGAACTTCAAACAAAATCTATCACTCAACCAGTTAATGTTGATGAGGCATGACATGGTGAAGGTGACCTAAAATACTTCTTAGAGTCACTTTGTCAGGTGAGCGATTAAGGCCACGTGGGGCCTCTTGTTTCAGTGCTACTTACACACAGTAAGTACACATGTCAATACGAAAATCAGTGCTACTTACACACAGTAAGTACACATGTCAATACGGTTCGGGCTAGAGTCTGTATTTATGAACCGATCTTCACAAAACGTCTTGGGTACCTTTGTTATCACCTTGGGACAAGAACAAGTGTTTCTGGGTGCGGTCCAAAATTCAAGATGGCTGCCAGTGGCCATTTTGTACCGAAATTAGGTCTAATCAGTTTTTTGTACACAACTTCTATACGGCTCAGGCTAGAGGCCGTATTTATGAACCAATCTTTACGAAACTTCTTGGGTACCTTTGTTATCACCGTGGGATGAGAACGAGTGTTTTTGGGTGTGGTCCGAAATTCAAGATGGCCACCAGCAGCCATTTTGTACCAAAATTAGTGCACTCAGTCTTTTGTACAGAACTTCTGTATGAAAGTTCTGATTTGAATAAATTTTTGTATGAATGTTTAGTAACATGGAATACATCACATATAGTACTGGTTTTTTAGTCCACTACGGAAACCGTAAGGGGACTATAGGATTGCACTCCGTCTGTCTGTCTGTCCGTCTGTCCATCCATCCATCCATCCGTCCGTCCGTCCGTCCGATCAAGCTGAGCTAACCTCATCACTCTCCGTCCACCGTCTGTCGTCTGTCGTCCGTCGTCCGTCGTCCGTCAACACCATGTTTTGGTCTTCTCCTCCAAAGCCACTGGGCCAATTCAAGTGAAAGTTTGTGTGAGTGATGGTCCCAAAGGGGCATTTCATTTTTGTTCAACTCAGCATGCCCAGCCCCATAGGGAGGGAGTGGGGGAAAATGCTCCAAAATATTTTAAAAATCTTCTTCTCAAGTACCAGTGTGTACAATGTCATAATATTTGCTATGGGGCTTCCATATGAGGTGTAGAATCAAATTTGTTCAAACGAAGTTCGTGAAGTAATATTTGGCTTTGTAATAGGAGGGGTAAGATTTTTGGCCCCGCCCAAAATTTCTATTTTCTGAACCGATGGTCTGGTATGAACCAAATTTGGTTTGTAGTAGTATTGGGTCATAAGTACTTGACCCATGCAAAAAAAAAAAAATCCCGCATCCCCATGGGAACCCTGGGAGCTAAAAATAGAAATATTTTCAAACGCCCATATTTCCCAAACCCCACGGAACAGAGAGCTTTTATGTGGTATGAAGTATCCTTATGACCAGTAGAAATGAATGGTAAAAAAAAATTGCCATCGGTTATGTTAGGGTGTTCTGTAATGGCCATCGAAAAAATGCGGAGTCAGCATATTTGCAAAAATTTTAAAAAATCTTTTCTCCAGAACCAATCATAGAGTCTTTTGATATTTGGTATACAGCATTCATAGGGGGGTCAGATAAAAGTTTGTTGAAATAAAGCTCATTGGTTCTTATTTGGGCTCTCTGCAGGAGCCCGAAGTTTTAACATAGGGTAATATGGGGAATATTCTTTAAAAATCTTCTTCTTCAGAACCACCAGTCATAATCTTTTAATATTTGGTATACATCATTGTTATGAGGGTCAGATTCTAGTTTGTTCAAACCAAGTCCCTAGGTTAATATTTGGTCTTCCTATGGAAGCCCAAATTTTATCTTTGTTCAGTATGGAGGGTAATTTAAAAAAATCTTCTTCTTCAGATCCATCAGTCAGAATGCTTTGATATTTGGTATGCAACATCTCTATGGGGGTCAGATTCAAGTTTGTTCAAATTAGATCCCTAGGTATATATTTGGGCTCACTATGGTAGCCCAAATTTTTACTTAGTGCAATATGAGGAAATTTCTTTAAAAATCTTCTTCTTCAGATCCACCAGTCGGAATGCTTCTATAGTTGGTATACAACATCTCTAGGGGGGTCAGATTCCAGGTTGTTCAATTCGAGTGCCTAGGTTACTATTTGGGCTCCATATGGGAACATGAAATTTAACTTAGTACAATATGAGGGAATTTCTTCAAAAATCTTCTTCTTCAGATTCACTTGTCAGAATGCTTTCACATTTGGTATACAACATCTCTAGGGGGGTCAGATTCAAGTTTGTTCAAATCAGATCCATAGGTTAATATTTGGGCTTGCTATGGTAGCCCAAATTTGAACTTAGTGCAATTCAAAGAAATTTCTTTACAATTTCTCTTCTTCAGATCCAACAGTCAGAATGCTTTCATATTCGGTACACAACATCTCTAGGGAAGTCAGATTTAACTGTGTTCAAATCAAGAACCTGGGTTAATATTTGCGCTCTATGGGAGCTGGAATTGGCCATTTTGCTGAAGAATTAAAAATTTTGTATTCAGTACCCTCTAGAGGTACTAAGATTAATCCACATAGGTTGTATCAAGGGGCTTCATAGGGGAGCTGTACATTTTACTTATGATCAACTGAAGAAAAGGCATGATGCCCAGATTATTTTTGTCACTCCTGAGGGACTCAAGGATTGACAGTGTAGCCTATGGAGATGGATTGCTTAATGTAGACTCATTCTTGGACTCTGTTTAAATTGTGTTCTGTACAAGATGAGCACTTCAGGCCCCTTGGGGCCTCTTGTTAATGTTACCACCTCTCCCTCCAACATGCTTTAAGCTACACCTTTCATATTTGATACATAGATAAATGGTTCTGAGGGGATGATGCATGCTCAAAATTTTTTTTTCAAAATCCAAGATGGCGGAATGGCGGCCATTTTTGTTGTGTTTTTTAAGCTTTTTTTTCTCTATTTTCATGTTACCACCCCTCCCACCAACATGGTTCAAGCTACACCTTTCATATTTGGTACATGGATAAATGGTTCTGAGGGGATGATGCACGCTCAAATTTTTTTTTTCAAAATCCAGGATGGCGGAATGGTGGCCATTTTTGTTGTGTTTTTTTAGCTTTTTTTTCTCTTATTTTCATGTTACCACCCCTCCCACCAACATGGTTCAAGCTACACCTTTCATATTTGGTACATGGATAAATGGTTCTGAGGGTATGATGCACGCTCAAATTTTTTTTTTCAAAATCCAAGATGGCGGAATGGCGGCCATTTTTGTTGTGTTTTTTAAGCTTTTTTTCTCTATTTTGATGTTACCACCCCTCCCACCAACATGGTTCAAGCTACACCTTTCATATTTGGTACATGGATAAATGGTTCTGAGCGGATGATGCACGCTCAAAATATTTTTTTTCAAAATCCAAGATGGTGGAATGGCGGCCATTTTTGTTGTGTTTTTTAAGCTTTTTTTCTCTATTTTGATGTTACCACCCCTCCCACCAACATGGTTCAAGCTACACCTTTCATATTTGGTACATGGATAAATGGTTCTGAGGGGATGATGCACGCTCAAAATTTTTTTTTCAAAATCCAAGATGGCGGAATGGAGGAATGGCAGCCATTTTTGTTGTGTTTTTTAAGCCTTTTTTTCTCTATTTTCATGTTACCACCCCTCCCACCAACATGGTTCAAGCTACACTTTGCATATTTGGCACATGGATAGAGGGTTGGGAGGGGATGATGTACATTCAATATTTTTTCTTCAAAATCCAAGATGGCGGCATGGCGGCCATTTTTGTTGTGTTTTTTAAGCTTTTTTTCTCTATTTTATGTTACCACCCCTCACTCCAACATGGTTCAAGCTACACTTTTTATATCTGGCACATGGATAGAGGGTTGTAAAGTTCTGATTTGAATAAATTTTTGTATGAATGTTTAGTAACATGGAATACATCACATATAGTACGGGTTTTTTTCTCGTGCAGAAATTATGCAAATTAGATGAACTTTGATTTATTCAGTGCTACTTATACACTGTAAGTGCACATGTCAATACGGCTCGGGCGAGAGGCTGTATTTATGAACCTATCTTCACAAAACTTCTTGGGTACCTTTGTTATCACCTTGGGATGAGAACGAGTGTATCTGGGTGCGGTCCAAAATTCAAGATGGCTGCCAGTGGCCATTTTGTACCGAAATTATGTCCGATCAGTTTTTTGTCACAACTTCTACACAGCTCATATTTGTGAACTGATCTTCACGAAACTTCTTGGGTACCTTTGTTTTCACCTTGGGACAGGAATGAGTGTGTTTTGGGGTGCCTTTGTTATCACTGTGCTATGAGAACAAATATTTTGGGGTTCAGTCAGACCCACTCTGGGACTCAAAGATTTTTTTCTAGTTTAGCATCTGACTGTCACCCACCTTTACAATACTTTACCTATACATTTGTTACAGACAACGGTCAATATTTATGTACAAACCGTTACAATACTTTATATGTACCTTTGTTATCAGGTCATTACCTAGATGTTTGTCATTGCTGTGTCACATACGATACATGTACATGTCTTTGTCTTGACAAGTTGAGCTACAGTGTCATTGACACTTTCTTTTTTGGTTTTAATGTGCCCAAATTCAGGCCTTTGCGGGAATATTTTGTAGAGGAGCGAAAAATCGCGCTTGTTATTTTGCACCCAGAGGCACAATCGCTTCCAAAAAAACTTGCTATGAGCCATGAAGCATGAATTGATAATTGTGATTTAGTTTGCTTAATACTCCCAAACTGGACGGAATAAAAAATTAGGCGTTATTGCTCCAACCAGTCTGCTTGGGGTGGACACACAAGTGCAACACTAGTGTCATGAAAATTGGGTGATTCTGATAACTTGGCATCGTATTTTGATAAATAAACGTTGGTATACCTTGTACCAGTAGGCAGAACAGTAGTGGACCGGGGGGTTGTTTGTCTATGTGAAATAATCCGTCCTCATATTTCACGTTTCCTTCGTGAATTTGAAATATAAAATATATCGAGTCATTTTTGTGGAAGAATTCAACAACGTGGTTTAGAAAGTTGACATTTTGATTTTCCAACACAACCATGTGACAGGGAATTGTTTCAGTTTCTATTGACTGTCCAATCAGATAACCCAAAGCTCAGTGTGCTATGATGCAAACACATTCAGCGTCCTGATTAGCTGAGATATTATAATTTTAGGAGAATTGGATATAATTTATGCGATGTTGAATGAAATAGTTCTCAAAGGAAAATTTCCACAAGAATATCAATACGCAAATCGGATTTATCTCTTTACCTAGCGCAACGGAGAAAACATCCGCCGCTACACACGAAAATCGCTATTGCTTATTTTTAAGATTTCATTTTTTGCTTCCAAAACATAGGTTGTGGCCCCCTCATCCAAACGAGCGTGTCACGCTTGTTCGAATGACGGGTCGTGACCTATGCTTGAAAGCAAAAAATCATAATGTAATTGTATAATTTTGTAGTTACACGAAAATTTTTCTCAAGAGAGCCGTCTGTTCCAAGCATCGAGAATAGGTTTTTTTAAAAAAAAAACACACATTTATGGAATACAACACATGCCTTTTTATTTTAGTACGTAGAAAATTAGTATTGGTGAATGGTTATGCTGTTTAAAACATGCACTCAATAAAACCGTACAGTATAGTCTAGATATCAACAAGAACAGGCTTGTCAAGATGGCAGTTAGTCACTATCTATGGGAAAATGCTTGCTTTGCTTTAGTTTGCACTGTCTGACTCGGTCCCAGATTCAGATGAAGAAGAGTCAACTATGAATGGACTATCTGAATCCGATTCACTCTCAGATGCGGACGACTCCGAATTACTGTCACTGTCCCTGCATTTCCTCTTACACATGTTTGAATGTGACAGTAAATGGAAGGTTGAATTTTCTATTACGGTGACACGTAATTTTGATGCGTACCAATCGCAGGCAGATTCAATTAATTCTTCTAATTCAGTTTGTGACCACACAAAGTGGTTACCCTTTACAATTAAAAGATTTTCCATGGTTTTATGGCTCATGCTCAACCTCCTATCGGACAGCATAGCCGTCAAGTGACTAAACCCTGATTCGACAATACCATTACTGGTGCTCACTACCAATACAATTTCTGCTAGAAGGCAGATGTTGGAAAATTCAGCTTTCTTATATTGAAATATTTGTTTCCACATCTTACTGGCTGCTACGCCACAATAAAAAATTTTAACAGTATGCTTTAAGCCCCTCCATTCCAACTTTACTGAAGTCAAAATTATGAGCCTCTTACGGTATTTTAAAATGGTCGGCCAAAAATTTAATGGACTCCAACTCCTTTTCAGTGTTAACCCAGGTAGCTGGATCTAACCACATCATGTGCTTGTATATATCAGAGTTGAGAATAATTGATTCAAATCTTGTTTGAATACACGATATCAGTGCCAGTACTAGCCTATTCTTAATACCTTCTATGTCACTGCCAACAGTGTCATAGTTTGTATTAACCATACGCTCGTACTTCACATCTGTATACTCCCTATTTACAATTTTTCGGCGTTTGTGACCCTCTTTGAGAAGTGTAGTTGTGATTGTTGAACCATCAACAGCTACTGACACTGCTTTAAAAAATGCCTTGGAAGGTGGCACGGGCGTATTACAGTCACCACTGATCATTTCATTGAGCTCAGAGATAAGTTTATCTATAGCCAGAGTAACTTGTTCTCAAATGCCAATGATAAAAATGTTAGCTGTGTCAATATCTGCTGATAGAACAAACATCGGCAAAAAAATCTAAAATCCCTTAATTTTTTTAAAATCCCTGACAATTTACTTTGCATGTTCTTCACCAAGGGGTCTGCAAGCATATTTTCTAAAACTTGACAGAGAACTGCCCAGTTATTAATCAAGTGATCCAGTCCCCACTTTTGGTGTGCTATAAATCTTGTGCCATGAACTTTGGGAAAATTCAATATCCTAACCCCCAACAATTTGCCGTGGTCTTTTAAGTGCCTCTTAAGTTTGGGTGATTGTTTAAAAGTATAGTAAAGCATTTTAAGGAAGTCTTTAATGCCGCCTAAAGATTTTTCCTTCACGATGACATCTCGGATAGCCAACTCCACTCTGTGCATCACACAGTGGACTGACATCAACCAATCTCGACCATCCTCTCAAAGTCGTGTCAGTACACCATGGTATTCCCCTGTATTGATGGAAGCGCCATCTGTAGTGGCGGACACCATTGACTGTATAAACCTTCAGGGGGGTGAAATTTCAATTTTTTGTGTCAGGGCATCATCAATGCTACGCTTTATATTTTCGGCGTTAGCATCACCATAACTGTCTATGTCCTGTAGAACGGCATAAAAATACTGGGGCTTGCCATCTCTGAGGACACGTAGTAGAATTAGTTCTTTCTCAGAACCCGTTTTGCGGGCCTGGGACCCATCACTTAGAACAGCATAGTAACATATGTCAGAGTTCATTATATCAGTCACTTTACTTCTCACAGCTTCCGCGAGGACATTTATAAGGTCTTGTGCTTTTCTTGAGCTCTCGTTCCCACACAACAATTTAACTCTGTTTGCTTTCTGGCACTGAATTATGGTTTTAAACGAATACAGAGGTAGGACATTGATTGCAAGCATGTAAGCTGACTTCAACAGCTTTTTATAAGTATCTCGGGTTTGTCCTTGTAACATATTGTCTATCTTGGCTTGCTTAGGACCCGACGCTGTTTCAGAACTATTACTGTGAGCATAAGGGTTATTTGCATTTCTATTGGCGGAGCTTGTCTCACGCCCTGGCTGTTTAGCAAAGTCAAATAATGTTTCAGTCTGCGTGGTTGGCGACTCCCTCTCACACTCCGCAGCTAATGCATGGCTTTTGGAATTTAAATGCCTTATGCTTGGTTACAAATCTGTTCCCGCGGCATATCGATCGAACTCACTGACTGCAGATCCCCTCAATCTTGGATCCTTTCGGATTGAGTTTGCATGTCGTGCACATAGTTTACACCATATTTTAGCAATCATAGTTTTTCCATTTTCAAATCTAGTCTCATGTCCAATCTGATTCCCCAGATTCCATTTCAAATATGTTTGCAACTGCACAGTCACACATTTATTTGCGTCTGACATGTTTCTGAATTTTGCATTCAAACTTCCCGCATGGATAACTTAGTTGGGTCAATACAATGTCACACTTGACACACTCGATTGACACCGCAATCCCCTCCGTTCAATTCAAATGGTACCGGTGTCGTGAATTTGATTTATTTTGCCCCTGGGAAACACGGCCCGTAAAGGAGATTGAAATATCATATGGAATACACCCCACCCTGTTCTTGTCTGTTTTGTCAAGGGGCCGAAACGTCTCACAAAGTAAGGGACGAATTGTCCCGGGGACAATACTACCTGAACCCGTTAAGAACGTAATTTTCAGTGATTGTGTGTACGTGGGTTTTTTTTGTTTCTTGTCCAATCTTTAATTCTTAGCATATGATTTCTTTGTTTCATGATATCAAATAAAGGTATTTCAATGAAATATACCACCATTAGTTATTTGTAACACCCACTCTTTACAAGATTTTGTTTTGCGGACAAATCATCCCAGGGACAAAACGTACCACGCATAGGAGACGAATCGTCCCAGGGACGAAACGCCTTATGGATCGATTGTCCCGGGGAGAAATCGACCCTATCCCTTCTTATTGAAACTGGACATATCCATTTTCACATGGCGTTATGGAAATCGCAAGCACAATTGTGACTCGATTATAATTATTATCAACATGTAAAATACCAGGTTTGGGGGTTATTTCATGTATTTAAGCATCAGATTACATATCATTATGACAAACAAGAGTTATGACAGTGAATTTCTTTTATACACAAAGCGAGTTGAGCAATCTGAAAATACTGGTCGGGTCCCGACCATTACGTTCAGATTGCTCAACTAACACAAAGCGCGCACAGGGGCGTGACTTTTAACGCTCCTGGTGTACAATTTAGAGGCACGATGAAGCACGAGCGCGATCGTGCTTCTTTCCCGCAAAGGTCTGCAAATTAGTGAAAAATGGAGTGCCCAAAATAAATGAATTTAATGACCAGGGGTGGGGGAGGGGGTCATATGTCATGGTCTTGTTGAAATTTTTCTAAAAACATTTCACCAACTGCACAATTTGTAAATTATGCAGGTGGATGTTTACAATTTGTTAGTTAAAGGATTAAACAGATCACTCAGTAATGACTACCATTTGTAACACATTTTAGTGTCGAAATGGATCACTTTTCTATCACATTAATTTTTATTTAGGTGAAGTGATATTACAGAATAAAGAAGTTTTTCAAACAACACCTCTACATCTGTATGCCTTAACAGAGAGACTGAAATTGCCAGAACCAACTTGTGGTATGTTTTTCTGCAGTGTAACCCTGTACAATGAATGCTTGCTACCTGCTTCCCGTCATGGTAATATTAGTAATAACATGATTTGTCAGGCATCCTGGTTTATTAATGACCAACAAGCAATGAATAACCAACCCTCTGGCTTATCAATGGTCCTCAGCAGCCTCCAAACTAACGTTATTATATTCATGTTAATTACACTTATGGCTTTAAACTCTGCCTTTGTGGCTGTAACCCTTTATCCTACGAATCGGCCACATCAGCCCACGTAATATGCAAATTCGGCAGCTGCAAAAATATCACTTTAAAAAAATTTCAACAAAACCATATCATGTGACCCCTCTTTGGAATGAGCTCATAGAGATCATTCCAATGAGAGGTCTCATGATATGGTTTGGCTTCAATTTTTTTTTAAATTTAAAAAAATGATATTTAAAATAATAAATTTTGATATCATCTGCATTGGGTAAAGGGTTAAACTTGGCCTCTTGTCCAGAGAATTCTGTTTACTCTTTTCTTCTAATCTGCCCATACTTACAGATATATGTGCCCTTTATCTTTTAGAAAATCTATTTTTGTGTTTGTTGTTTCTTTACCCAAAATTTCTGTTGAAAAATTTTAACTCATTGAGGGCTTGGAGCTACTGTTAAAGCTCTCTTGAAAATTGCAGAAAACTATTTTAGTGGCTTTACACTGTATGCATTAGCTTGTTTGCTTTGCACTTTTAAAAATATTTATATATAAAATTGTGATAACATTTATTGGACAGTGCCAACAGGCACTCTCTAATAAATTAAAACAAAATTATATTTAAATTATTGATAAAGTAAGCCTTCCACAACCTCTAAGACCACCAGTTTAATTATTTATGGAATTCAGTGCTGTTATGGGCTGGAACCTGTCTGGCCCTAATGTAGTCCATTGTTATGGCTAGATTCACTCGTCTGGAATATTTCATTTGTTTGAAAAAGTGAACATACTGTTCAGTTTTCTAACCAGCCGATAAATTCCCGATGATTTAATCTAAAAAATACCATAAACATTCATTTTCTTTGAATGGATGCCAGAAATGTTGCTCACTCAAGACTTGATTTGACCGATTTGTTGATGACTATACCATTGTGAATGAAGACTCACTACAGCCATAGTTTTATGATTATACAATTTAGCCCCACTAATTGTGTTAATGTCTTAATGGTTTCAAGGAAAATTGAATACTTATTGGTGGGAATATCTAGAACTGGAGCATAAAATAATACCTATATATCATGTGAGTGAAGGAACATCACTTTGCATCAGTGGCAGTTGGCATGTGAACACCATGAAAAGTGGATAAATGAACAGCCCATAACAGATTAGATTTTCTTTCAGAATTTGACTGGTGGCCTGAAGTGTTGAGGCTCTCCATGCTGGTGACATAGTGTCTTTGAAAAAAAAACTACTTATGTTCCTAATCACCTTTGAAATTTTTTTTATTCTTCTATTCCTCATGTTATTTGCATATTTTTTCAGATACTGGTGATGTTAAAAAAGATATTGGTCATATTTTGGATTTTATTACAAGATTGAAACACTTGAAGGTAATTATGCTAAATTACTGTCAAACTGTAACCTATGTTGGTGTGTGAAGTCTTCAAGATATTAATGAATTTTGGTTTCATTCCATACGTGCTGAAAATGCCATCATGTTTATGCGGTGAGTAAATCATTTTAAATTTGTTAAGTGTTTCTTTGATAAATTTTTAAAGAATAGTTATACATTAACTGCAGTGTGTGTTTAATAGTTGGAAATAAACCCTCTTTCTAATAGAACAGCCACATCTAGCTAGGTTTTCCAAAAAAGAATCCAAATTTATTATTTTTATGCTCCCGAAAAAAAATTTTCAGGTGCATATAGTGTTTGTCATTTCTGTCTGTCCATCTGTCTGTCCGTCCATCAGATTTTTGCATTCACTCCATAACTGAGATGCTTCATTGGATTTTGTTGAAACTTGGCATGCATGTTGCTTATGGGGAGACGATGTGTCGTGCATAAAAAACTTTTTGTTCAAAGGAGGTCAAGGTCACAGATCAAGGTCATAGTTTGGGGGCATCTGTGGCTGTTAGTCTTGTTTTTTTTTTAAATTTTTGCTTCCAGAACATAGATAACAACCCCTCATTGAAACAAGCTGGTTTAGCTCATTCCAATGAGTGTGGAGAGGGGGAGGGTCTGGGCAGTGTCGCAACATATATTTTTTAGGCTAAAACTGAAAGTATTGAATTGTTCAAAAAGTGTATTTTTTATTTATGTATTGTTTTCTGGTAGGGTTAGCTGAAGAGTTAACTGAATCTTTCCTTGTATTTTGAACATACATTTGATAGTTATCTCCAGGGACCAGCCTACAAGGCGAAGTAGGCGATATCTTCGCCCTTAACACCAGGTCTTCGCCCAACTTCTTTCTCTGGGCGAAGTTGAAGTCGCCTTACAGTTTTGAAAAGTCGCTGAGAAAAGTTATTTCCGGCGATTCTGTTGCTAACTTCGCTTGGAAAAAATAGAAAAAAATAAGTGTAGTGAAAGCAAATAATTGGGCAGGTTAAAGAATTACTAAATATATTGATTTTACTTCCCATAAAACCCCAAAATAATACCAACCACAGCACGATTTCGTCATGACAATTCAAGTTTTCACTAGAGTGAAGTTAGATGACAAGACGAAAAATGCTCAAGTTCTTTTTTAATGTTTCATTTCAAAAGTGATTTCCACCATCAAACTTCGCTATGCAGAGTATTTATTTAAAAACAACATTTTTGGTAATGATAAAAATGTTTAATTTTTAGTTTGCACTTGTGAGTTTGAAGCATGTGATTTTTAAAAATTATTGTTGGGTGTGTTCCATTTGTGGCAGTCACAATAAGGGTCCCACTAAATTACCAAAAAGTAGTAAGTTACAGAAATAAATGGTGTAAAAAGCAAACTGACAAATTCAGTTATCTTCCTTGATAAGAGAACATTTGCCTGGAAGAAATGATTCTCTAAACTGAATTGAAATATTAGGTTGGCAAAAATAATTCACTAAACTGAATTTAACCCCCCACTAATAGCTTTTAAACTGAATTGAACCCTTACCTAAACAGCTTTTTGTGAAATATTATTTGGTTAGCAAAAACAATTTGCTAAACTGAATGTAACCCTTTACCTTACACAGCTTTTTGAGAAAAATTTGGTTGGCAAATATAATTTGCTAAATTGAATTCAACCCTTTACCTAACACAGTTTTTTGAGAATAATATTTGGTTGACAAAAAAATAATTTGCTAAACGAAATTTAACCCTTTACCTAAAGCAGTTTTTTTGAGAAATAACATTTGGTTTCCAAAAGTAAATTTGATAAACTGAATTTAACCCTTTACCTTACACAGGTTCTTGAGAATATTTGGTTGTCAAAAGTAATTTGATAAACTGAATTTAACCCTTTACTTGACATAGCTTTTTTGAGAAATTATATTTTTTTCTCACTTCTCCCTATTTTCACCTCACTTCTCCTTAAAACCTTGGGAGGGAGAAGTGACTTCTCCCTAAATTTAGCCTCTAGGCTGGTCTCTGGTTATCGCCTCGTAAGAAATGCCACTCTGAGACAATTTTGCAAGTAATAACTCTCTTAATGCAGTATTCTACAATTGATGACTTTATGAACACAAGAACCCAGTGGTGTAGTCAGGCTTAATGAAGTTGGGGGGGGGGGGGGGGGTGGGGAGGAGTATAAAAATTCAATTTACTTCGTGCTAGGTAACAGTTCTTCTTCATGCCAACTGCAGCACAGAGTACATTTTAAGGTTGAAGTTCCCACTAAGTGAAACATAACTGTATGTGTACCAAAATGACCCAAGAAATCTGAGGGTCAGGGTCAGGGGCTATGTAACTGTGTAAGGAATTTGACCCTGTTATGGCCTGGAACCAGTCTAACCCTTAAATAGTCCTTGATTGAAACGGGGGAGGCAGAAACAAAGGCATGCTTACAGGCAGTTGTGGGAGTCCATTACATGACTTTTTGCGAAGAGAGAGTTAGGATGTCTCAAGAGCTAGTCTTGTGGCTGCATGTTTACCACTGCACGTTTAGTGCGAGACATTCGGTGGGTCCGACATAGTGTGTATGTGGAGAGGGTGGTACCCCTCCAATACTCTTAGAGTATGCGGTCACGGCTCTCTGCATACTGAGTATATGGGCAGAGAATTGTTATAGATTGTGGTCCATGTTTTGGACACTGATATGGGTGGACTTCCACCCCATGGAGTTATATAACTTTCCACTGCTTATGAAAATGGATTGCGCTCCATCAGCTGTAGGCTGAGCACAGGTATGGGTTACTTATTTAGCACATGATACAGTGTGTTGTTTGTGGTTTTTTGAGTAACTGCTGCGTGTGAGAATACGTGTTTCACTAATTGGGTGCAATTCGATATACTATGTGTACACTGTTTTATTTGTGAGATCGTATCAGTATTTGGTATGCGTGATGGTCGATGGCACTGGTGGAGGACCAAAGGTGGATGGCTTAGCTACCCTTTTCCTCCATTCACCCCTAGACCTCGCTCTAAGGCTCATCTATAATTGCATGCTATACTGTTGAATGCATGTGCTTTCCATGATACGACACCGAGGCCATCAGTGTTTTCAGTAAAATGATCTGGCCCTATTTTTAGCGTGTAAGGCTGTATCAGTGTCGACGCGCAGTATTAAATATGGCCGTACCAAAAGGTTCATCAGCATGTGTGTGCTGTATTGTTGGAGGTATTGTGCTTTCCAACTATTAGGCTGAGTGCATTGCCTGAGTAATTAATTGTCAACATTTCAAAGGATATTGTCGATAGATTGAGAGCAAGTGTGCAGTGTACGCTATTATTTTTCAGTTCATGCCCTTTATTTGCACTTAATTTGTGCTGAAAAATCATGTGGGTGGATTTCCACTCATTGGGATTATATAACCCTTTATTGCCATTAAGAACAGATTAGGCTGTATCAAATGTCAGCACCCTTATTTAAGGGTTATTTATTTGACTATTGGCTGCTTTATCGAGGAGCTTGGCTGCTTTGTCGACGAGCTTGATTGCGTAAGCGTAGCGTTTGGCTGTTTTATAGAAGAGCTTCGCTTATTCATAATTTGAACAGCTCACCTATCATATTTGGAAGAGTTTGATAGGTACCGGTATGAAGTCTATCATTCATACTATTTTATCGTTGTCAGAATGTTTAATAAGATAGGCTTGTGTATATACAGTTGTGTTTTGCTAACCGACCACTATATTTTGTATTTTCTCATTCAGTTGGTTCCGTAGAAGTCACTTGGAATCAACATGGAGATGTTGCCTTTCTCATAGTCAGTCGGATGGTTTTTGACCTAGCTCCCCTTGAGCATTTGGACTGAAGGAGTCTGGGGGAGGCATGTTTCTATGTTTGTCCATTACTGTGTGAGGTAGACTTCTGTATTTGTTTCAGTGAGTTAGAATGTAGAGCCCCATGTTGGGGAAAGGAAATCTCGTAGTATTTGCCCGGCAGAGCCACTGGTATGACTATAGTTTCGACCGTAAGGTCTTATCAAATAAACAAATACATAAGATTTCATGTTTAGATTGTGTTTACATAGACCACTTGGAGTTATGTTGTGGTCAGTTATTATAGCTTGTATGCGCTTGAGAAATATTTCGACTGTTCTGTTGTCTGTAGTGACAAGCTGCTTGTTGAAGCTGTACTGAAGTGCGATTTTACACTGCAGCGGATGATTGATACTACAGAGTGTGGATTATGCTCACTCAGTCATTATGTTTATAGAAGAGAATAGCCTTGTGCTTTTACTCTCTGCAAATCAATTCAGTCTCTAAGAAGACCGTGTACATGACTGGTATCAGTGTGTTAAGAATGGTGTATTATGTAGACTTTGAGGCTACGCTACATATATAACTGATATGATTAGATCAGCTTGTGAAATTCTCATGTACAGTGGATCGTTCAAACCGCTGTTGTCAGCGCATAGAGAAGTTGGTATAAGCCGGTTTTGTTTACACTACGTGCAAGGCTAATGTTGGTATGGTTTTATCAGCTATTAGTACTCGGGGATGGTACCCCGGAATTATGTTGAGGTATTGTTTTCTAAAATTCATCTCGCACAATGGTTGTGGAGGAATCGTTTCGCACAGTAGTTGCGGAGGAATCTCAACTCGCACATTAGTTGTGGAGAAATCGTCTCACGCAATATGTGGAAGTCACCTCGTGCTAAAATCAGAGGATTGTATCGGGTGGGTACCCTGGAATTATGCCGAGGTATTCTTTTCTAAATTTCATCTCTCACAATGGTTGAGGAGGAATCGTTTCACACAGTAGTTGCGGAGGAATCTCAACTCGCACATTAGTTGTGGAGGAATCGTGTCGCGCAATACGTGGAAGTCACCTTGTGCTAAAAGCAGAGGATTTGTAATCATAGAAAACAGACTTGAGAAGTTGATTTTCTAAAATCAAAGTGGGTAGGAAAAACTCGCGCTGAAAAGAAATATCTGTTATAAAATCATGAATGTAAGCACGTGCAGATATAAAACAAAGCGACACCTATCTATTAATAAGCCAATTATAATGAATTAGCGAGATATTAGATGATTCTGTGTAATCAGTCTATCAGTTAGCAGTGGTGGCAAACGTGTTGTTGTAACAATTGATTGAAATGGGGGAGGCAGAAACAAAGGCATGCTTACAGGCTTACATGACTTTTTGCGAAGAGAGAGTTAGGATGTCTCAAGAGATAGTCTTGTGGCTGCATGTTTACCACTGCACGTTTAGTGCGAGACATTCGGTGGGTCCGACATAGTGTGTAGGTGGGGAGGGTGGTACTCCTCCAATACTCTTAGAGTATGCGGTCATGGCTCTCTGCATGCTGAGTATATGGGCAGAGAATTGTTATAGATTGTGGTTCATGTTTTGGACACTCATACGGGTGGACTTCCACCCTGCGGAGTTATGTAACTTTTCACGGCTTATGAAAATGGATTGCACTCCATCAGCCGTAGGCTGAGCATAGGTACGGGTTACTTATTTAGCGCATGATACAGCGTGCTTTTTTGTGGTTTTTGAGTAACTGCTGTGTTAATGTGACATTCATCCTGTTTCCTGACTTAAGTTTCCAGTTCCTGATTTTGGTACTCCAGTAACTCCACTTCTGATTTCATTTCCTGTTCCTATTTTTGACTGCAACCTGATCACTTCCTGTGGATGAAGGTGAGGGCTACATGAGGTGTCTGGAGCATGTGGAAACTAGAGTGTTGTCCAGTGAATAATAAAGTGATGGTCAGTTATGCTACCTTTTATCATTGGTAGCAGAGCGAGGTTGTGGGCTCAGTGAAGACTTTTGTGAAAAATAGATTCCTGTGATTTGTTGACATTTTAAAACAAAATTATGTCTAGTCAGGAAGTGACTTCCAGAGTTCCTGTGTTTTGTCCACCTGCTCCAATTCTCAAAGATGGAATGGATTTTTAAATGTGGTTGAAAGATATTGAAGTGTGGCAGTGTGTTACATCACTAGAAATAAAAAGCAGGCTCCTACTGTGTTTTTGTGTTTAACAGAAAAAACTCGACATTCTTGTGTTGACATTTCTGTGACTAATTTGAATTCTGATGATGGAATGGAGATACTTATCAATAAATTGAGATCTCTTTATGGGTGTGATTCAGCTCAATCAGCTTTCTTGTCGTATGAGCAATTTGAGACTTTCAAAAGACCAGATGAGATGAGCATTCCTGACTATATAAATGAATTTGAGCGATTATATAATAAGATTACCACTCACAAGATGGAACTTCCTGATTCTGTGAGAGCATATAGGCTGCTCAAAAGTGCTAACATATCGGTTGAAAAGCAGCAACTAGCTCGTGCTACTTTGAGTGAACTAACCTATGAAAATATGAAAAGACAGTTGAAAGCTATATTTGTCGACACATCTCTGAATTCAAAAGAGGAACCGTCTGTCAAAGTTGAGTCAACATTTATCTCTAAAGACAACAGTAATGAAAATGATGATACGTTCTACACTAGAGAGAGTCATAGTCGTGGAAGATTCCAATGTGTGATGAGAGGTCGAGGAAGAAGTGTTCGATATTCGCGAGAACAGAATTCCAGGAAGAAAAATCCCATTGATACACATGGGAATGTGTCTTGATGTGCAATTTGTGAGTCAATTTATCACTGGGAAAATAAATGTCCTCACAGCTACGAAAACAGTTCCTCCAAAGAATCTGTAAATGTGACACTACTTTCTGAAGATATCTATCCTTGCTATATAGAAACTCTAGTTGGTGAGACATTGAATTGTGCAATATTGGACAGTGGTTGCACTAAGACGGTTTGTGGGGAATCATGGCTAAATTGTTATATTGATTCCCTCTCTGACACTGAGCGTCGGCAGATAATTTCTTTTCCAAGTGAAACTAGTTTTCAGTTCGGTAATGAGAAAATTTTGAAATCAACTAAAAGAATGAAATTTCCGGCTTGTATTGCAGGAGAAAATTTACTAATAGAATGTGAAGTAGTTACCTCAGACCTTCCTCTTTTGCTGAGTAAAAATTCTATGAAGAAAGCAGAAACTTACATTGATTTTTCAGGAGACAGTGCTTACATGTTTGGTAAACAAGTTCCGTTGAATTTTACCTCCAGTGGACATTATTCGATTCCTCTTCTAAATACTGACATTGAATCTAAACTTCAGAGTACATTTTTAACTTGCTCGGACAAATCCTTGGAAAATCTAGCAATTAAATTACATAAACAGTTTGGACATCCCAGTAGTGACAAGCTAAATAAATTAGTGAAAGCTAGCTCATTTTATGATCCCAATCTCTGTTCGCTTATAGAAAGTACTGAAAAGAATTGTGATATCTGCTTGAAATACAAAAAACCCAAACCCAGACAAGTTGTTGGACTCAAGATTTCTGAAAACTTCAATGATTGTGTTGCAATGGACCTCAAGTATTATCGTGGTAAGATTATTTTGCAGATGATTGATCCCGCGACAAGATTTAGTTCTGCAGTTTTTATATCAAGAAAAAATGCTGAGACTGTATTAGATAATGTGTTTAAATTTTGGATTGCAATTTTTGGTCCCCCCAAAATGTTTCTCTCGGACAATGGAAGAGAATTCAACAATGAACTATTTCGAGACATGTGTGCAAATTTGAATATTCTTGTACGGACTACACCTGCTGAAAGTCCATGGTCAAATGGAGTCGTAGAACGTCATAATGCTGTCATAGGAAACATGCTAGTGAAAATTCAAGAGGATATGAAATGTTCTCTAGATGTTGCACTTGCTTGGGCTATTTGTGCTAAGAACACACTCCATAATGTGTACGGTTTTACTCCCAATCAACTTGTTTTGGGCGAAAATCCAAATTTCCCATCAATGCTCACAGACAAACTACCTGCACTGGAAGGCGGATCATCAAGTCAAATAGTTGCAGATCACTTGAATGCCATGCATGCTACTCGAAGATTCTTCATTAAAAGTGAATCATCTGAAAGAATAAGACAAGCACTTCGGCATAATATAAGATCACATACATCTATGATTTATGAGACAGGTGATGAAGTGTTCTTCAGACGTTCTAATGCAAAATACTGGCAGGGCCCTGGTGTTGTCATTGGAAAGGATGCTCATCAAGTTTTTATAAAATGAGGAGGAGAATTTTACCGACTTAATCCAAGTAATATCAGACACACATGTTCCACAAATAAAGATATCTCTGACAATGAGAAAAATTGCCAGAATCATGCATCTATTGAAGATACATCGATAAAAGCTGAGGACAAAAGTGATGATCAGAATGGTAATACATTGACTGAAAACACTCAAGAGATATTGATAGAAACTGAGGACAAAAGTGATGATCAGAATGATAGTACATGGCTTCATAACTCAAACAATTCAAGTAATTCTGATATTGATGATGTTCATCAGACAGGTGAAAGTATTCAACTTGAAGAACAAGCTGTGAATCCCACAATTCAGAGTGGAATTCTTCCAGAAAAAGACTGCAATATATTATAAAGCTCCCAACTCATCATGGAAAGAAGGAATTGTATTGGGTCGTGGTGGTAAAGCATCAGGCAAATATAAATTTTGGGTCAACATCAAAGATGTTTTAAATGAAGAGACGAAATGTGTAGATTTCGAACAGTTGGAAGCATGGTTTAAAAAGTCGGAAGAGGTTCTGCTAAGTCTTAACACATTTGAATCTGAAGAAATTACAGCAGCTAAGGATCTTGAATTGACTAACTGGGTACATAATAAAGTGTTTTCTGAAGTTCCTGATACTGGACAAAAATATTTATCAGTTAGATGGGTTTTTACTGAAAAAGTCACCCCTTTAGGCAAAGTGATTAAAGCGCGATTAGTGGTAAGAGGTTTCGAAGAAGACATGTCAATTCTTAAAACAGATTCACCAACTTGTTCAAAAGACTGTTTGAGATTAATGTTAGCCATAACACCATGTAAGAAATGGAAAATCAATTCTATTGATTTTAAGGCAGCATTCCTTCAAGGTAAAAAGATTGAAAGGGATGTTTTTGTCAAACCTCCTCCCGAGGCAAAGACCGATTTTTTGTGGAAATTAAACACTGCTGTGTACAGACTTGGAGATGCTTCTAGGATGTGGTACCTCACTGTTAGAGATAAACTCCTTTCACTTGGAATGACAATGTTATGTGTAAATATGATCAAGCTTTGTTCTTTTTCACCCATAACGATGAACTGCACGGCATTGTTGTGTGTCATGTAGATGCCTTTCTTTGGTGTGGATCCCATTTTTTCAAAGAGAAAATCATTGCCTCACTCAAAAGAGAATTTCAAATTAGTAAGGAGTGTTCTGATGTATTCAAGTTTCTTGGTTTGAATTTGAAACAAGAAAGTGACTGTTTAACATTTGACCAAGAACAGTATATTGGCGATACAAAATATGTCAGCATTCCAGTTGAGCGTGCCATTGATAAACATTCATCTTTAGATAATAAGGAAATGCACAAACTACAATCAGTTATAGGACAGCTCATTTGGACAACAAGTCAGAGTCGTCCAGATGTGGCCTTTGATGCTTGTGGTCTGAGAGTGAAATTAAAAGACAGTTCAGTTCAAGATCTTCTAACAGCAAACAAAATTATGAAGAAATT
This sequence comes from Pictodentalium vernedei, assembly GCA_031216915.1. Lineage (NCBI taxonomy): Eukaryota > Metazoa > Mollusca > Scaphopoda > Dentaliida > Dentaliidae > Pictodentalium > Pictodentalium vernedei. The sequence continues at coordinate 439,806,057 of CM062296.1, read as the reverse complement.
GAAATCTAATTCTGTACAATTGAAGTTTAAAAATCTTGGAGAAATAAAAGATACCAGGATTGTATGCTACAGTGATGCATGTTTCAATAATTTACCAAATGAAGAGTCACAGGGAGGTTATATCATATTTTTAGTTAATAAAAATAATACAGCTTCACCATTAACATGGAAATCTACAAAAATAAAACGTGTAGTGAAAAGCACCTTGGCAGCTGAAACGTTATCTCTACTATCTGCAGCAGAGTCTGCATATTTCCTCAAATGTATTCTTCATGAAATTTTCAACTTCCCCATTGATGACCGACAGTATTTTCCTATAACCTGTTTAACTGACAATAAATCAATTGTTGAATCTGTGAATTCATCAGCTGCAGTCAATGATAAACGACTGAGAATAGATGTCAGCATTCTACGAGAAATGTTACTTAAAAATGAGATAGCTAGCATTCAGTGGATAAGCAAAGACGTTCAGCTAGCTGACTGTTTAACTAAGGCCCATGCTTCCGCAATGAAACTTCTGCATTCTTTGGAGCATTCTGAAATTAACCTGTAAAGTCAATTTGAAAATTTGTACATAGTGTATGATATGTCCAAAGAGAAGAAAATAGTGTAAGATACGTTCAAGAAAAAAAACACAAAAAAAACAAAAAAACAGGGAGATTGTTAATGTGACATTCATCCTGTTTCCTGATTTAAGTTTCCAGTTCCCGATTTTGGTACTCCAGTAGCTCCACTTCTGATTTCATTTCCTGTTCCTGTTTTTGACTGCAACCTGATCACTTCCTGTGGATCAAGGTGAGGGCAACATGAGGTGTCTGGAGCATGTGGAAACTAGAGTGTTGTCCAGTGAATAATAAAGTGATGGTGAGTTATGCTACCTTTTATCATGCTGCGTGTGAGAATACGTGTTTCACTAATTGGGTGCAATTCGAATATACTACGTGTACACTGTTTTATTTGTGAGATCGTATCAGTATTTGGTATGCGTGATGGTCGATGGCACTGGTGGAGGACCAAAGGTGGATGGCTTAGCTACCCGTTTCTCCATTCACCCCCTAGACCTCACTCTAAGGCTCATCTATAATTGCATGCTATATTGTTGAATGCATGTGCTTTCCATGATACGACGCCGAGGCCGTCAGTGTTTCCAGTAAAATGATCTGGCCCTATTTTTAGCATGTAAGGCCGTATCAGTGTCGGCGCGCAGTATTAAGATGGCCATACCAAAAGGCTCATCAGCATGTGTGTGCTGTATTGTTGGAGGTAATCTGCTTTCCAACTATTAGGCTGAGTACATTGCCTGAGTAATTAATTGTCGACATTTCAAAGGATATTGTCGTAAGCATGCCTTTGTTTCTGCCTCCCCCGTTTCAATCAAATTTCAATCAATTCTCATTCCAATGAGTGTGGAGAGGGAGAGGGTCTGGGCATTGTCGCAACATATATTTTTTAGGCTAAAACTGAAAGTATTGAATTGTTCAAAAAGTGTATTTTTTATGTATTGTTTTCTGGTAGGGTTAGCTGAAGAGTTAACTGAATCTTTCCTTTTATTTTGAACATACATTTGATAGTTATCGCCTCGTAAGAAATGCCACTCTGAGACAATTTTGCAAGTAATAACTCTCTTAATGCAGTATTCTACAATTGATGACTTTATGAACACAAGAACCCAGTGGTGCTGTCAGGCTTAATGAAGTGGTTGGGGGCGGGGGGGGGGGGGGGGGGGAGTATAAAAATTCAATTTACTTCGTGCTAGGTAACAGTTCAACTTCATGCCAACTGCAGCACAGAGTACATTTTAAGGTTGAAGTTCCCACTAAGTGAAACATAACTGTATGTGTACCAAAATGACCCCAAAAATCTGAGGGTGAGGGTCAGGTGCTATGTAACTGTGTAAGGAACTTGACCCTGTTATGGCCTGGAACCAGTCTAACCCTTAAATAGTCCATCCCCTATCTTTAGATTAAATAGTCTGGAAAATTTCATTTGGTCGGCAAAGTGACGATTTAATCTAAAAATACCATAAAGATTAATTTTCTTTGAGTCAGTACAAGAAATGTTTCTCTATTGAGACTTCATTTGTTGGAATCTTGAATGACTTTGTTAATACTATTAGGCATGCTTGTTAATTAAATGACTGTGTGTGAAGACTTACCATAGCTGTAGTTTTGTGATAATGTCGGAAAGTTCCACCAATTGTGCTAATAGCTTGATGTTTTCAAGGTGAATTAAATACTTGTTTTACTGTGGTAAACAAGCTTGGTTTTTACTGGTAAAATAGGACCAGTCACCAATGCTTGGGGTGGAAGTCCTTTAAAATGGGCAACATGGGTATAAACAATACAGTGTGCAAAATTTGACGAGAATGCTAATTTTGTTTGCTTGGTATTTACTCAAATTTAAATCTAATTGAATGGATGACCGGCTAGTGAAAAATTGCATCGTCAAGATTTATTCACACATTTTCATCTTGTTACAGTTCATTAAAGAGTGCCAATAGGAACTCTCCCATAAATTGTGTAATAAAGCAAATCAGTGGAAATGAAGTAATTTTACTTTCAAGATAATAAGAAGCACATCCACAGAATATGAAGTCTTTAACTTTAGGTGCCTGCAGTTAAGAATAAAGCCCAAATATGGGCTTCTAACACCCTACCAGTTAAGCAAAGTCAAGCTGAGCTATTGCCATCACTTCTCATTCGTCGGTGTATGTACGTACAATCAAATTTGTTAAGTGTTTCTTAAAGAAACACTTAACAAATTTACAATCATTTACTCAGCGAATAAACATGATGGCATTTTCAGTATGCAAGTACGTACATCTGTACGCACATCCACAATTTCCTTTGGCACACTGCACAGGTCACATTTACTATCAGATCACTTTGAAACTTGATCTGCTTGTTTGGGGTGACCTCTAGATGGGAGCTATTAGTTTTCCTCCATTTCTGTAAAAAAATGTTGCCGCTGACAGCGGCCTTTGAACTTAGTTCAGTCAGACTTCAATATTTCCCTTTGACACACCCTACAGGGGGCACATTTATAATCGGATTGCTTTGAAACCTGGTATGCTTATTTGGGGTGGCCTCTGAGCTGTCAATTTTCTTCCATTTCTGTCCAAAAATTTTGCCACTGGCAACGACTTTTGAATTTAGTTTATTCAGGTATCATTATATTCCTTTGGCACGAGGGGCATAAAAATAATAACAATACATACAAAATATACTTTTTGAACAATTGAATAGTTTCATTTTTTTCCTAAAAAATATATGTTGTGACACTGCCCAGACCCCCCCCCCCCTCCCCCTCCCTCTCTCCACACTCATTGAAATGAGCTGAATCAGCTTGTTTCAATGAGGGGTTGTTAGCTCATCTTGACAAAGTCAAGCTGAGCTAATCTCATCGCTCTCCGTCCATCGTCCATCCGTCGTCTGTCCATCGCCCATCAACACCATGTTTTGGTCTTCTCCAAAACCACTGGGCTAATTCAAGTGAAAGTTTGTGTGAGTGATGGTCCCGAAGGGGCATTGCAATTTTGTTCAACTCAACATGCACTGCCCCATAGGGAGGGAGTGGGGGAAAATGCTCCAAAATATTTTTAAAATCTTCTCATGAACCAGTGTGTACAGTGACTTAATATTTGTTATAGAGCTTCCTTTTGAGGTGCAGAATCAAGTTTGTTCAAACAAAGTTCGTGAAGCAATATTTGGCTTTGTAATGGGAGGGGTAAGATAGTGGCCCCACCCAAAATTTGTATTTTCTGAACCGATAGTCCAGTTTGAACCAAATTTGGTATGTGGTATTATTAGGTCATATATGCTTGACTCATGCAAAAAAAAATAATTTCTGCATCCCTGTGGGAACCCTGGGAGCTAAAAATCGAAATATTTTCAAACGCCCATATTTCCCAAACCATACGGAAAAGAGAGCTGTTATTTGGTACGAAGCATCCTTAGGACCAGTAGAATTGCATGGTAAAAGAAAAATTGCCATCGGTTATGTTAGGGTGTTCTGTAATGGGCATCGAAAAAATGCTGAGTCAGCATATTTGCAAAAATTTTAAAAAATCGTTTCTCCAGATTCAATCATCAGAATTTTTTGATATTCGGTATACAACATTCATAGGGGTGTCAGATACAAGTTTGTTAAAATAAAGCCCATTGGTTCATATTTGGGCTCAGTACATGAGCCCAAATTTTTAACTTATGTAATATGGGAGCTATTGGTTTTCGTCCATTTCTGTCAAAAAATGTTGCCGCTGACAGCGGCCTTTGAACTTAGTTCAGTCAGACTTCTCTCTGTGGTAGCCCAAATTTTTAGCTCACCTGACTGAAAGTCAGGGTGAGCTTTTCTGATCACTTTTTGTCCGTCGTTCGCCATCTGTCGTCCGTCATGAAGGTGGTGTTTGGGCCTTTTTCTCCCAAACCACTGGCCGCATATTAATGAAATTTCATGTGAGTAGGGGTTATATAAGGGCATTTTGATTTTTTGTCAAATTAGGTTTCGGCTCATAATGAGCAGAGGGATGGGGCAAAAATGCTCCAGTTCTTAAAAAATCTTCTTCTCAAGAACCAGCAATAGCAGAGACTTGATATTTAGTATGCAGCTTCCTTTTGAGGTGTAGACTCAAGTTTGTTCAAGAGAAGTTTGTGGGGCATTATTTGCCTTCGTTATGGGAGGGGCAAAAATTTTGGCCACGCCTAAAACTTATATTTTCAGAACCGTCAGGTCGATTTGAACCAAATTTGATATGAGATGATAATGGGTCATAAGTAGTTGATTGATACAAAAAAAATTTTCTCATTGCCCCGTGGGAACCTTGGGAGCTAAAAATAGGAAAAACCTTAAAACTGCCATATCTCCAAAACTACACGGCACAGAGAATTCTTATTTTGTATAACGCTTACTTTTATCCAGTAGAATAGAATGGTTAAAAAAATCCCTATCGGTTTGATCACAAGGTACTTTTTTTCAGGACTTTGAAAAAGTGCTGAATCAGCACTTTTTAACACTGTAGGCAATGGGAAAAAGATTAAAAAATCTTCTCCAGATCCAGCAGGCAGAATCTTTTGATATTTGGTATGCAACATTGTAGGGAGGATCTGATTCAAGTTTGTTCAATCGGCCCCCTGGGTTTATATTTGGGCTCAGTATAGAAGCTCGAATTCAAACTTAGTGCATTTCAGACAAATTTCTTAAAAAATCTTCTTCTCCAGATCCAGCAGGTAGAATCTTTCGATATTTGGTATGCAACATTGTGGGGTGGATCTGATTCAAGTTTGTTCAAATCGGCCCCCTGGGTTTATATTTGGGCTCAGTATAGAAGCTCGAATTCGAACTTAGTGCATTTCAGGCAAATTTCTTAAAAAATCTTCTTCTCCAGATTCAGCAGGCAGAATCTTTTGATATTTGGTATGCAACATTGTGGGGTGGATCTGATTCAAGTTTGTTCAAATCGGCTCCCTAGATTCATATTTGGGCTCAATATAGAAGCTCGAATTCGAACTTAGTGCATTTCAGGCAAATTTCTTTGAAAATCTTCTTATCAAGATCCAGCAGGCAGAATCTTTTGATATTGGGTATGCACCATGCTTACAGGGGTGAGATTCAAGTTTGTTCAAGCCAAGTCCCTAGGTCCATATTTGGCCTCACTGTGGGAGCTTGAATTGTAACTTGGTTCAAAATGAGGAATTTTCTTTAAAAATCTTCTTCTTCAGATCCAGCAGTCAGAATGTTTTGATATTGGTGTGCAGCATCCTTAGGGGGATGAGATTCAAGTTTGTTAAAGCCAAGTCCCTGTGGGAGCCCGAATTATAACTTAGTTCAATATGAGGAATATTCTTTAAAAATCATTTTTTTTTAGATCCACTGGTCAGAATCTTTGGATATTTGGTATAATTTTTTCTTAGGAGAGCAGATGCAACTTGTTGAAATCAATTCTCTGGGTTGATATTTAGGCTACCATGTCAGGTGAGCGCCCTCAGGCCCCTTGGGGCCTCTTGTTACTTAGTGCAATATGAGGAAATTTTTTTAAAACCTTCTTCCGATCCACCAGTCGGAATGCTTTCATATTTGGCATACAGCATCTCTAGGGGGGGGTCAAATTCAAGTTTGTTCAATTCGAGAGACTGGGTTAATATTTGGGCTCCATATATATGGGAACCTGAAATTTAACTTATCACAATATGAGGGAATTTCTTAAAAAATCTTCTTCAGCCCCTCTAGTCAGAATGCTTTCATATTTGGTATACAACATCTCTAAGGGGGTCAGCTTCAAGTTTGTTCAAATTGGATCCGTAGGTTAATATTTGGGCTTGCTATGGTAGCCCAAATTTTAACTTAGTGCAATATGAAGAAATTTCTTTAAAATTTCTCTTCTTCAGATCCAACAGTCAGAATGCTTTCATATTTGGTACACAACATCTCTAGGGAAGTCAGATTCAACTTTGTTCAATCGAGCGTCTGGGTTAATATTTGGGCTCCCTATGAGAGCCGGAATTGGCCATGTTGCTGAAGAATTAAAAATTTTGTATTCAGTACCCTCTAGAGGTGTGTAACTAAGATTAATCCACATAGTTTGTATCAAGAGGCTCCATAGGGGAGCTCTACATTTTACATTATGATCAACTGAAGAAAAGGCATGATACCTGGATTATTTTTGTTGCTCCTGAGGGACTCGAGGATTGACAGTGTATCCTATGGAGATGGATTGCTTAATGTAGACTCATTCTTGGACTCTGTTTAAATTGTGTTCTGTTCAAAATGAGTGCTTCAGGCTCCATGGAGCCTCTTGTTATCTATGTTCTGGAAGCAAAAATTAAAAAAAAACAGGACTAACAGATACTGCATGGCCACGGCTGCCCCCAAACTATGACCTTGATCTGTGACCTTTACCTCCTTTGAACAAAAACAATTTTGTGTCGACACATCGTCTCCACATAAGCAACATGTATGCCAAGTTTCAACAAAATCCAATGAAGCATCTCAGAGTTATGGAGCCGACACAAAAATCTTCCTGACGGACGGATGGACGGACAGATGGACAGACGGAAATGACAAACACTATATGCGGAAAATTTTTTCTTGGCATAAAAATGACAAATTTTGATTCCGTTTTGGAAAACCTAGCTAGATATGACTGTTCTATTAGAAAGAGGGTTTTTTTTCAACTACTAAACACAAACTGCAGTTAATTTATAACTATTCTTTAAAATTTAGTAAAAAATAACTTAACAAGTTTAAAATGATTTACTCAGCGAATAAACATGATGGCATTTTCAGTACGTAAGTATGTATGTCTGTAGTACGTCCACAATTTCCTTTGGCACACCGCACAGGTCGCATTTATGGTCATATCACTTTGAAATGTGGTATATTTGTTTGGGATGACCTCTAGATGGGAGCTATTGGTTTTCTTCCATTTCCATCAAAAAATGTTGCCGCTGGCAATGACCTTTGGACTTAGCCGAGTCAGGCTTCAATACACACCCTACAGGGCACATTTATAATTGGATTGCTTTGAAACCTGGTACGCTTATTTGGGGTGACCTCTACATGGGAGCTGTTAATTTTCTTCCATTTTCATCAACGACCTTTGAACTTCGTTTAGTCAGGCATCAGTATATTCTTTTTGCACGCCCTACAGGGCACATTTATTATCAGATGGGTTTAAAACTTGGTATGCTTGTTTGGGATTACCTCTAGATGGGAGCTCTCGATTTTCTTCCATTTCTGTCCAAAATTGTTGCCACTGGCAAAGACCTTCGATGAACTTAGTGCAGTTATGCATCAGTATTTCCCTTTGGCACACCCTGCAGGGCACATTTATAATCGGATTGCTTTGGAACTTGGTATGCTTGTTTAGGGTGGCGTCTAGATGGGAGCTATTGATTTTCTTCCATTTCCATCAAAAAATTTTGCCGCTGGCAACAGCCTTTGAACTGAGTTTCGTCAGACCTCAATATTTCTGTTTGGCACACAAACAGGACACATGTATGATCTGATTGCTTTGAAACCTGGTATGCTTATTTGGGGTGACCTCTAGATGGGAGTATCGATTATCTTCCATTTCTGGCCAAAAACGTTGTCGCTGGCAATGACCTTTGAACTTGGTTTAGTCAGCCATCAATATAAAACTTTGGCATGCCCTACAAGGCACATTTATGATCAGATTGGTTTGAAACTTGGTATGCTTGGTTACCTCTAGATGGGAGTTATATATATACTACCACTTCAGTCAAAAAGTGTTGCCACTGGCAATGACCTTCGATGAACTTAGTGCTGTTATGCATCAATATTTCCCTCTGGCACACCCTGTAGGGCACATTTATAATCGGATCGCTTTGAAACTCTGTATGCTTCTTTGGGGTGACCTCAAGATGGGAGCTATCAATTTTCATCCATTTCTGTCAAAATATGTTGCCGCTGGCAATGGCTTTTGAACTTAGTTTAGTGAGGCATCAATATATACCTTTGGCATGCCCTATAGGGCACATCTATGATCAGATCGGTTGCTGCTGGCAACAGCCTTTGATGAACTTAGTGCAGTTAGGAATCAATATTTCCCTTTGACACACCCTACAGAGAACATTTATGATTGGATTGCTTTGAAACCTGATATGCTTGTTTCGGGTGACCTCTAGATGGGAGCTATGGATTTTCTTCGATTTCTGTCAAAAATGTTGCTGCTGGCATTGAATGACCTATGAACTTAGTCAGGCATCAGTATATTTCTTTGGCATGCCCTGAGGGGCACATTTATTTTCAGATCAGTTTGACACTTGGTATGCTTGTTTAGGGTTACCTCTAGATGGGAGCCATCAATTTTCTTCCATTTCCATCAAAAAATGTTGCCGCTGGCAGTGACCTTTGAACTGTGTTTAGTCAGACCTCAATATTTGCGTTTGGCACACACTACAGCATACATTTATGATCAGATTGCTTTAAAACCTGGTATGCTTATTTGGGGTGACCTCTAGATGGGAGCTATCAATTTTCTTCCATTTCTGGCAAAAAATGTTGCTGCTGGCATTGACCTTTAAACTTTGTTTAGTCAGGCATCAGTATATTCCTTTAGCATGCACTGCAGGGCACATTTTTGGCTCAACTTTGACATTATGTCAAATCTGAGCTTATGCCATGGCCAGTCGTCCATCTGGCCGTCTGTCCGTCTGGCCGTCTGTCCATCAACAATTCAATATGGCTCGAGATAAAGGCCGTATTTATGAACCGATCTTTACGAAACTTCTTGGGTACCTTTGTTATCACCGTGGGATGAGAACGAGTGTTTTGGGGTCCGGTCTGAAATTCAAGATGGCCACTGGCAGCCATTTTGTTCAAAATTAAGTGCAATCAGATTTTTGCGCAGAACTTTCATATGAACACGCTGTTTGAATAATTTTTTGTGTGAATGTTTAGTACCATAGGATACATCACATATAATACAGGTTTTTTTCTCATGCATAAATTATGCCAATTTGACTAACTTTGATCTATGTTGTGTTACTTTCAGCACTGTAACTGCAAATGCCAATAAGGCTCGGGCTAGAGGCCGTATTTATGAAACGATCTTTACGAAACTTCTTGGATACCTTTGTTATCACTGTGGGACGAGAGCAAGTGGTTTTGGGTGCGGTCCAAAATTCAAGATGGCCACCAGCAGCCATTTTGTACTTTAGTTCGTGCAATCAGTTTTTTGTACAGAACTTCTGTATGAAAGTTCTGATTTGAATAAATTTTTGTATGAATGTTTAGTAACATAGAATACATCACATATAATACAGGTTTTTTTTCTTGTGCAGAAATTATGCAAATTAGATGAACTTTGATTTAATCAGTGCTACTTATACACAGTAAATGCACATGTCAATACGGCTCAGGCTAGAGTCTGTATTTATGAACCGATCTTCACAAAACTTCATGGGTACTTTTGTTATCACCTTGGGATGAGAACGAGTGTTTCTGAGTGCGGTCCAAAATTTGAGATGGTTGCCAGTGGCCATTTTGTACCAAAATTAGGTCCAATCAGTTTTTTGTACACAATTTCTATACGGCTCAGGCTAGAGGCCGTATTTATGAACCGATCTTTACGAAACTTCTTGGGTACCTTTGTTATCACCGTGGGACGAGAACGAGTGTTTTTGGGTGCGGTCCAAAATTCAAGATGGCCACCAGCAGCCATTTTGTACCAAAATTAGTGCAATCAGTTTTTTGTACAGAACTTCTATGTGAAAGTTCTGATTTGAATAAAATTTTGTAGGAATGTTTAGTAACATGGAATACATCACATATAATACAGGTTTTTGTCTTGTGCGGAAATTATGCAAATTAGACGAACTTTGATTTGTTCAGTGTTACTTATACACAGTAAGTGCACATGTCAATACGGCTCGGGCTAGAGTCTGTATTTATGAACTGATCTTCACAAAATTCTTGGGGTACCTTTATTATTACCTTGTGACAGGAACGAGTGTTTTTGGGTGCCTTTGTTATCACTGTGCTATGAGAACAAATTTTTTGGGGTTCAGTCAGACCCACTCTGGGACTCAAAGATTTCTTTTCTAGTTTAGCATCTAAGTGTCACCCCACCTTTACAATACTTTACCTATATATTTGTTACATGCTACTTTCAGCATTTATGTACAGACCGTTACAATGCTTTACATGTACCTTTGTTATCGGGTCATTACCTAGATGTTTGTCATTGCTGTGTCACATACTGTACATGTGCGTGTCTTAAACAAGTTGAGCTACAGTGTCATTGACACTTTAATTTATCAGATCGGTTTGAAACTTGGTATGCTTGTTTGGAGTTACCTCAAGATGTAAGCTATCAATTTTCTTCCATTTCCATCAAAAAATGTTGCCGTTGGCAACGACTTTCGTTGAACTTACTGCAGTTATGCATCAATATTTCCCTTTGGCACACCCTGCAGGGCACATTTATAATTGGATCACTTTGAAACTTGAAGTGCTTGTTTGGGGTGACCTCCAGATGGGAGCTATCAATTTTCTTCGTTTTCCGTCAAAAAATGTTGCTGCTGGCAACAGCCTTTGAAATTAGTGTAGTCAGACCTCAATAATTCCCTTTGGCACACCCTACAGGGAACATTTATGATTGGATTGCTTTGAAACCTGGTATGCTTGTTTGGGGGTGACATGTAGATGGGAGCTATCAATTTTCTTCGATTTCTGTCAAAAAAGGTTGCTGTTAGCAATGACCTTTGAACTTAGTCTAGTTAGGCATCGGTATTTTCCTTTGGCAAACAGGGCACATTTATGATCGGATTGCATTGAAACTTGGTATGCTTGTTTAGGGTGACCTCTAGATGGGAACTGTCAATTTTCTTCCGTTTGTGTCAAAATATGTCAGGCTTGTCATTTTGAAAATTGCAGGAGGGCCATTATGGTTCGCCTCAAATAACCCTAGGAGGGCCATTTTGGGTTCGCCTAAAATGACCCCAGGAGAGCCATTTATGGTTTGGGGTGACCATTTTGTTTCAGCCTGCTGGGTAGACCAACTAATTTCATTTTAAGGTACATGGTTTGTGTAATTATGATGTACGTCATCACGTAATGTATAGATGCAGGCTTGAATATTTGGATGCAAGATACCAGGTTACCCATAACACTCACTGACAGTGAGTGTTACAGTTATCTTGCATCCAAATAACCAAGCACGTATCTATACATTACATGATAACTGTACAAGTCAGTGCACTGTGCTTACCACCAGATGCTGATAACTTGGGGCGAATCAATTAGATTTGGAGGACGAATCGTCCCAGCTTTGATTTTGGGACGAAACGTCCAAGGCGAATCGTCAGGGGTCGAACTGGCTTGGGGAAGACACATCTCGTAATCGCGCGTGACACAAGAGTTATGACAGTCTGATGTACAATGTAATAGCTTATTACAACTTTGGAATTGGCAGACCTCTCGCTCGTATTTGGAATGTTACGTGTACTTACTGTCTTTGGGTGACTGAGTCGACGACACACTACAAACTTCACATATTGTGCTTTGTTACCTCCTTCAATCTGTGAAAAATTGCTCTTTGAGACGGCCTATTTTGAGGTGCCTTCGACCGAATTAATGGGCCGCAGAAATTGGGGGTTAGGCGGACATTTACCATCTGCGTAATTTTGAACTCCGGCGGGAGATTGCAGCCTGGGGCAATTGCCCGCCTCAAAATAACATGCCTGATATGTTGCCGCTGGCAATGACCTTTGAACTTTGTTTAGTCAGACCTCAATATTTGTGTTTGGCACACCCTACAGCATACTTTTAGGATCGTATTGCTTTGAAACCTGGTATGCTTATTTGGGGTGACGTCTAGATGGGAGCTATCAATTTTCTTCCATCTCTGGCAAAAAATGTTTCCGCTGGCAACGACCTTTGCTCTGACATTGTGCACACTCAATGCTGTTATGTTGAAGTTTCACCAAATAACATTTGTACCAGTGATCTTCAATTTTGCCATTTTACTTAAAACTTTCCAAGTTCAAGTTTGTCAAGTTGAGCTACAGTGTCATTGACACTTCCATTGAAATTTTGCACACTGACAATTGGCCGGACTATAAATAAATCAGTATTCATTGATGGGAATATCTATAACAAGAGTATGAAATATATTTGTATATCTTTATGAGTAAAGGAACATCACATTGTATCAACTGTAGTCTGTTTGCAAACTCCACAAAAAGTGGATAAACAAACTGGCCATAACAGCATCAAATCCAAACAGAATTAGACTGGTGGTCTGACAGCTTGGGCTCGAGTTTTTTAACCATTGTCAGGGATTTTAGGCCTGAGTGGTATTTACGGTTGATATTTTTCCTGAAAAGTTGGGGGTAGAGAGATGGGTGTATTGGTAGTATTAGAATTTTGAGTTTGGTATTGGTTTTGGTATTTTTAAGGGGTTATACCTCGGTATTGGTTCAGTATTCGGTATTTGACTTGACTGATATTTACTGATAGTACCAAAAGGGAATTCACACCAGGAAAATACAGTATAAGTTGTTCTTCTATCATTCTACGACAGCACTACAAATGCCACTGCCAATGAGCTCAACAGTTGCATTCTTTTACAAAAATCATACCTTACCCTTTAAAGGCCTATTTCAGGCATATGCAATCTCAGAACGTGTGACCTGACCATGCCATCTTCAGGACGTCCTGCTGACAATAGAAATATCACCTGGGCAGTGATTTATAGTCCAGTCTTGGCTGCCTAATAGGCAGTCAAGACTTTACTAGAAATCGCTTCAAAGCAATTGGACATACACAGGTTGTAGTCTCATGGGAATTCAGGACAATTATCCAGGTCCTTAAGGGTTAACAAAACTGAAAAGAAATTAGTCACTTCTTTCATGAAAATGAATAATTCAACTGGTTTTCAAGCCGCAGAGGCCTTATATAAAGTGAATGTAGGCAAATTTTGAAATTCAGACGGTTTCTTCAGTATTCAGTGATTGGTACGGTTGGGGTTTTTTTTGGTATCCCCATGCTATTGGTATCGGTTTGGTTTTCAGTATATAGCCCATCACTAGTTGGGTGTGGAGAAGGATGAGTCACCTCCGCTTCAAGAACCTCATTTCTGCAGTTATGGTACTTCATATTCTTTATTACAGGTTTATGGAAGCAGAGATCATGTTGGAAACAGCAATATAGATATGAATGAACTAAAGTTTGATTTAGTGCTATTCAAGTCACTACAAAGTTTAGAGGTAAGTCACGCAACATGGTGTCAGTAGGATGTCAGTAGTCATTGCCTCTACATAGCCATATAAATTGGATTAATGCTTTTGTGCTTCCAAAACCTACCTTATGAAAGTTAACAAGCCATTCCAGTGAGGATGGGGGCGGGGGCATAGCGGTAACCTGTTCTCGTCAGATCACCGAAGTTAAGCAACGTCGAGCCCGGTTAGTCCTTGGATGGGTGACCACCTGAGGCATCGATTCGGAATCTGGCATTGTGTCCTTGGGCAAGGCACTTAACCGCGATTGTCCACATGGGGCACGATGATGTTGTGTACAAAGGCGTACTGCATGTCGATGGTACGCATGTCTTCAACCAATCTAACCCTGCCTGTGCTACAGCGTGGAGTTATGATGTTGGGGAGCTGGCAGCTGCGCATCATTGCTCGGTGGCTCTCTCCGGCTTTCTCCACCCATAAAACTGTCACTGACACAATTTAAACTTGGCTGTTAAAGTGTCTAAAACTATGAGCAAAAATAAAATTTATTTCTAATTCAAGAAATGGTTTTGCAAGTGTCTGGGTTCCCACTCAAATGAAAAGTCCTTGAATTTTGGATCCTGCTTGAGTTGAGTTAGTATGTTGGTGAGCTGACAGTTGCTCGCTGTTGCTTGCTGGTTCTCTCCAGGTATTCCGGCTTCCTGCACCCGTAAAACTGTCGAAGACATAATTAGCCATTGTGCAGAAATATGTGACCTTAAACACCAATAAATAAATAAAACTTGAATTTTGGATACTTCCTTGAAAAGTGCTTGAATTTGTTTCTATCCTTGAAAAGTACTTAATTTTCCACCACCTTCCTTGAAAAGTACTTAAATTTAGTTTAGCTATAACTCCGGAGACGAGAAGTTTCATGACTACCCACCCCACATGCATGTCATGTCACAAAAATGATTAGGAACCACATGTCTCTGTCCCTTGAGTGCAATAAGGTGCCATCTGCAATGCTTAAGGTACCTTATATATCCAACAAGTTGGGTTTTCCAGAGTCAGGCCCTCGAGGCAGAAAATTTTGTGTTGTTCATGGTATTGTAAGTTCATATCAAAATTACAATAACCCTTGAAAATCAAGTCTCTCGGTTAATATACGGGCTCCCTATATTTTCTTCTTCAGATCCACAAGTCAGAATCTTTTGTGATTTGGTATACAGCATCTCTAAGAAGGTTAGATCTAATTTTGTTCAACCAAGTCTCTGGGTTAATATTTGGGCTCTTTGTTGGAGCCCAAACTTTAACTTAGTCCAACATGAGGAATAATCTTTAAAACTCTTATTCTCCAGAAACTCCAGTCAGAAACATTTAGTATATAGCATACAGAAACTTTACAGAGGTTGGATTCAATTTATTCAACTCAAGTACATTGGTTGATAACTGGGCTCTCTAAGGGAATTTTAACTTAGTGCAATATGATGGAATAATCTTTGAAAATCTTCTTCAGATCCTCCATTCACAATCTTTTGATATTTTGTATACAGCATTCTTAGGGAAGACAGATCTAAATTTGTTCATATCAAGTCTTTGGGTTAATATTTGGGCTCCCTATTGGTGCCTGAATTTTACCTTAGTTCAATATAAGCTTGAATTTTAACTTAGTGCAATCTGAGAAATAATCTTTGAAAATCTTCTTCTTCAGATCCACCAGTCAGAATCTTTTGATATTTGGTATACAGAATTCTTAGGGAACTCAATCAAAGTTTGTTCAAATCAAGTCTTTGGGTTAATATTTGGTCTCCCTGTTGGACCCTGAATTTTAACTTAGTCCAATATGAGGAATAATCTTTAAAACTCTTCTTCTCCAGAAATACCAATCAGAATCATTTAATATATAGCATGCAGAATCTTTACACAGGTTGGATTCAATTTGTTCATCTCAAGTACATCGGTTGATAACTGGGCTCTCTAAGGGAATTTTAACTTAGTGCAATATGATGGAATAATCTTTGAAAATCATCTTCTTCAGATCCACCATTCACAATCTTTTGATATTTTGTATACAGCATTCTTAGGGAAGTAAGATCTAAGTTTGTTCATATCAAGTCTTTGGGTTAATATTTGGGCTCCCTATCGGTGCCTAAATTTTACCTTAGTTCAATATAAGGAATAATCTTTAAAAATCTACTTCTAAAGATACAATCAGAATCTTTTGATATTTGGTATACAGCATCCTCAGAGGGTTCATATTCAGTTTGTTCAGATAAAGTCCCTGGGTTGATATTTGTGTTCCCTAAGGAAGGGAGAGGGGGTAAATTTTAACATAGTGCAAAATTGGTAATCCTCTCAAAATCTTCTACTCCCAAACCACGAGTCATAATCTTTTGATATTTGGTATGCAACATCCTTCTAGTGTCTTCAAGTTAAGTCCCTAGGTTGATATTTGGACTCCCTAGTTTTGCATTACTGAAAATCTTGGCACTATTTCTCTGGTTGCATCCCAATACCAGAAAAAAATCATCTGGCATGGACAACAGAGTTATAAATAATTAAATAGCATTCCTCTGTAGTGTTAACTAGCCGTAGATGCTAATTAAATCCTTCTTTATACAACTATGGTCAGGCTCAGGTCCCATGAGGCTTGTTGATAAATTTGGTTGTCCTTTGGTATGCTTGTAGACCAGCATGAGAAAAGGATCTTCAAATACGATGGGTTCTGTCCGCACATTTTTGCCAAAGTTGTGTTCTTTTTGTAGTATTTCTTGTTCATACCAAACATTTCACCTTGCAATTTGGGTGTGCATGGTTAATCGAATTTGGTTGGTAGGCTGATAGACCGGCATTGGGAAAAGTATCTCTGTGCAGAACAAATTCTGTCCTCACTTTCTTATGACAGTTGTAACCCATATGTGGTATTTCATGTCTGTACCAAGCTTTCACCTGTAGCTTGGGTGTGGATAATCAGATTTGGTTGTTCTTCAGTATGCTGATAGATCAGTATGGGGAAAGGATCTCCACATAAAACAAATTCTGTCTGCACTTTCTTGTTGGACTAAGAAAATTAGAAAATACTGTTACCACCCATCCATCTGTTCTAACATTTAACCTTGTATATATAAAGTTAGTACTGCTGATGATTGGGCAGTTGCATTTGCTGGTCCACAGCTCCTGAATTTTCTTCTGATCCACTTATAAAATAGGTTGGCATAAAAATATACCTTTTTCTTAAGGTATCTTTTCTTGTGGTTTAAACGGGTATGTATATGTGTTACTTGTGTGTATGTATTCAAAAATGTATATGTGTGTGTGTGTGTGCATGCTTGAATGCGTGCGTGCGTGCGTGTGCACGCGCGCTATGTATGCTTAATATGCATTTCATTGTATAGTCATAAAGCACCCTGGTGTAGATTTTAGGCTATAAAATTATTATTATTATACCCCCACTTCAGAGAAGTGGAGGCTACTTTGTCGTCACTTTGTATGTCTGTTCATACATCTGTCCATCTGTCCATCCATCTGTCCATTCATCCATCTGGTCTGTCAGGCCAGTCATCCATCCATCCAAACTTGTGTGCAACTCCCACATTATTGAACCGATTTCAATAAAACTTCTCAAACATTATGACTAGCAAGTGGGAGTGTGGTGGCTTAGTAGGTAGAGGTGCAGGCTGCAAGCCAAGAGGTCCTCTGTTCGAATCCCACCTGTGGCAACTGCGTTGTGACCTTGGACAAGACACCTCATCTCCATTGCCCGCGTGGGGGCACGACGACATTGTGTACTAAGGCATACTGCACGTCGATGGTGCACTTGTCTTCAACCAATGCTAACCCTGCTTGTGTGGAGTTAGTATGTTGGGGAGCTGACAGTTGCTCGCCATTGCTCGGTGGTTCTCTCCAGGTACTCCGGCTTCCTCCACCCTTAAAACTGTCACGGTCATGATGAACCATTGTGCATAAATATGTGACCTTAAACACCAGTAAATAAATAAATAAATAAATAAATAAATAAATAAATAAATAAATAAATAAATAATATGACTAGCAAGTGAACATGCTCATATTCTAAAATTTTCATCTGCGAAAATTTTAATCAGGTTATCTTGGATTTATTATGGATTTTCTAATGAGATTCTTGTGTGTGCAACTCCTACATTATTGAACTGATTTTGATGAAAGTTCTCAAACATTATGACTAGCAAGTGAACATGCTCATATTCTGCAGTGTTCCCACGGGTTCTTAAAAGGGTTGAAAAGTCTTGAATTTGAAAAAAAAATAATTAAGACCCTTGAAAAGTTTTGAATTCAAAGTTCCAGTCTTGAAAAGTCTTAAATTGACAGAAGTCGGGAAATACGTCTGAAATGCTGTATATTGTGAACATTGACTGTCCGGAATCGGTGTTTTGCAATGCTGTCATTTAGAATGAAAAGTCTTGAATTTTTTTTTTTTTTCAGGTTGAAAAGTCTTGAATTTGCCCCTCCTCAAACTGCAGGAACCTTGTTCTAAAATTTTTCATCTGCAACAATTTTAACCAGGATATCTCCCCTGAACTTTATTTTGGATTTTCAAATGAGATTCTTGTGTGTGCAACTCCTCCTACAATATTGAACCGATTTTTTCGAAAATTCTCAGATATTGTGACAAGCAAGTGAACATGTGCATATTCTAAAATTGTTCATCTGCAAGAATTTTAACCAGGTTATCTCGCCTGAACTTAGATTTATTATCATGGATTTTCAAATGAGATTCTTGTGTGTGCAACCTCTCCTACATTATTTAACCAATTTTGATGAAACTTCTCAAACATTATGACTAGCAAGTGAACATGCGCAGATTATAAAATTTTTCATCTGCAACAATTTTAATCAGGTTATCTCCCCCTAAACTTAGATTTAATATGGATTTTCAAATGAGATTCTTGCGTGTGCAACTCCTCCTACATTATTGAACCAATTTCATGAATGAATCTTCTCAAACATTATGACTAGCAAGTGAACACGGGCATATTCTAAAAGTTTTTATCTGTGACAATTTTAACCAGGTTATCTCTCCTGAACTTAGATTTATTATGGATTTTCAAATGAGATTCTTGTGAACACAACTCCTATTACATTATTGAACTGATTTCGATGAAACTTCTTAACCCTTTACCCAACACGAAATGCAGATGACACTTGCAAATAAAATACTTGTATAACTAATTTTTTTTGTTTTTTATCACATAAATATAGCTTATGACCCCTCATGAGCTCAGCAAGATCATTCCAATGAGGGCCATAAGCTATGTTTTTGTGATAAAAAATTAAAATTGTTGTATTTTTTGTGAATAGCTGGCCGATTTAAGCCATTACATAAGTTAGTTAAAGGGTTAAACTTGGCAACTAATGAGTGAACATGTGCATATTTTTATACTAAAATCTATGGCCCAGACTTAGCTGGTGCAAACTTGATATTATCGAGGGTCAAACACAAATATAGAACCCCCCAATCCCCAAAATTTGCATACAAATCCGAAAAATAAAAGTCCTATCTGGTCCTCCATTCTTTTGTGTAGTCCGCATGCACTGTAACCAGGAAGGTACCAAAATTGTCGCCAAGCATCATTCCTTTGTTCGGTCCAAGTCAGTAAACAACTGAACTGACATCTGTTCTTTAAAATCTCATTTTTCAAGATGACACAAATCATTAATGGATATTTTGGATTCAGAGTTGTAACAGGATGCTGGAAGGAAAATATGGTGTTTTTTGGATGTTCAGGGCTGTTACTTTAAAATAATTATATAAAATTATTCATGTTTCCCAATTTTGGTATAAATGCCTGAACGTGCTCATTCTTGCTAATGATAAAACCTACTGTTTATTAATTGTTCCTTCCCAATCCTTCCATGAACCCTCCTGTTAAACTCCCAAGCTATTTTGGCTTTTTTATCGAAATTTTTTATTAAATTTCTTGGGAGTTTAACATGTTTTCACGGAATGTTTATTCTGTTTATCCCCATGGTTATGTCCCCACCCTAGGGGTGTTTGCACATTTGTAGTCTTGCATCTTTTACCAGATGCATTGTTTTTTCTTCCTATGAAGATCTTGCTTTGCATCAGGTAGTAATTGATCGGTTACTGACTTTGGGCCTGTTTTGTGCCTGTTCTTTAGTTTCCGTTTTTTCCTGTTGAAGTTGTTTTCATTTAACAACATCTTAAATATGTATTATTTCAGTAGTTAAGTATTGCACAGTTGTTGTAATTATAGTAGGATACATTTCATTTAGTACTCCAGTAGTGGAGCTTTATGTAGTGTTTGTCCACACTTAGGCTCTATCGGGATGCCCTTGGGCTCTTGAGGTTCCCTTTGGGAACTTAGGCATTTTTCAAAAAATATTGGAAACAATATTTTTTATTACTTTCGAATAAATTTTGATTGCCAAATTATTGTATCCTTATAATGTATAATTGTATGTTATGTTTATAGGTGTGCAGTGGACTTTGATTTTGGCTTGAAATATTAATTATGAAAACTTTCTGCTCAAAGTGTAAGTCGAGGAAGTCTGCCTCAGATTTACGTGCTTATTGTCTTGTAGTTGCTGCACTCCTAATGATACATGTGCTACTTGTGTACTTGGGGATTCCAAACGTTGGAAGCGGGTGTCGAGCTATGTCATGCGCAGTGAAGTTCCGATGCTGGAACTGTCACCACAAGCTAATTCTAGCTTCTCAGTCTCTATTTCAGAGGAACAAGAACATGGTGATGGTATATCGATACCCATCCATAATGTGCTGCAGATGAGCAAACAGAACTAGCTGCAAAGGTGCTCATGAATATCAAACAAGGGATAAGGCCTCTTATTCTTGTACAAGCAGCTAGATCAACCAGTAAAGCGGTTACCTTGTTAGTGGGAGCCTGCACCCTGGGTAAGTCTGCAGGGGTCGAGGAGAGTGTAGATTTGGGTAGCACAAGCACCTCAAAAATAAAAGCTCACCCAGCGATGACGGCAAAAGGGAAGAAGCCTGCAAGTTTCTCATCAGGACGTTCGGTGAGATCTGGGGTCAGCAGTCGGGGTCGACTGTCGCAGTTGCGAGAAACGTGAAGGAGTCGGAGGTTATGGCCTCGCTGGCCATGTGGTACGTTTCTTCTGCACTGCAGCTGTGGTTGGCGGCAGTTACAGCTTCTTCCTCGGCTCTGACAAAGCACATTAGACCGCTTACTTGCTGTCTGACTTCAGATGTTCAAGCTGTTCTCTGAAGATGCTCCCAGTCTTTGCCACTGAAGTCAACCCATCCGATAGCTAGTGGTTCGAGGCTTGATAATGCGGGACGGTCTTCGAAAAGATCTGGAGACAGATCTCTGTGTCGCGTGCAGCATGTGGCTTATAAACATAAGAGCCCTGCTCCACAAGCCTCAGTTATGGACCTGCTGTCACAAATGGCAGCAAACACAGGTTCGGCCATCAACAGACTCCGGGAGTGAGCTGTTGGACGGTGCTGGGTCGGTCCGGTCATCTGTTCATTCAGATGGAGTTGACTGTAATTGACAGTTGGACCAGCCAGATGGTGAAAGGGAGCTGGAGGAAGATTCTCCGTCCCTTTTGGAACAACATGGAAGCTATGAATTTTATTCATCAGTTTTTAGCTCACTGAAGGGATCTCAACTTATCACTTGCCGTCCGTCGTCGTCGTCCGGTGTCCGTCGTCGTGAACATTTTTCAAACGACTTCTCCTCTGAAACCACTGGTCCGATTTTCACGAACCTTCATGTGGATGTTCATTACTATATGGCAATTCATGTTTGTTCAAATGAAATGGCCACGTCCCTTGGGGGCTCTGTATGGGGCATAACTCTAATAGCACCGTATGAATTATAGAAAAATTATTAAAAAATCTTCTTCTCCACAACCAGTAGGCAGAATCTTTTGATACTTGGTATGCAGCATCTTGGTATGGGTCTGATTCAAGTTTGTTCAAATCGGCCCCCTGGATTCATATTTGGGCTCACTATAGAAGCCCAAATTCCAACTTAGTGCATTTCAGGCAAATTTCTTAAAAAATCTTCTTCTCCAGATCCAGCAGGCAGAATCTTTTGATATTTGGTATGCAACATTGTGGGGTGGATCTGATTCAAATTTGTTCAAATCGGCCTCCTGGATTCACATTTGGGCTCAGTATAGAAGTTTGAATTCAAACTTAGTGCATTTCAGGCAAATTTCTTAAAAAATCTTCTTCTCCAGATCCAGCAGGCAGAATCTTTTGATATGTGGTATACAACATTGTGAGGTGGATCTGATTCAAGTTTGTTCAAATCGGCCCCCTGGATTTATATTTGGGCTCAGTATAGAAGCCCGAATTCAAACTTAGTGCATTTCAGGCAAATTTCTTTAAAAATCTTCTTCTCAAGATCAAGCAGGCAGAATCTTTTGATATTTGGTATGCAACATTGTGGGGTGGATCTGATTCAACTTTGTTCAAATCGGCCCCCTGGGTTCATATTTGGGCTCAGTATAGGAGCCCAATTTGAACTTGGTGCATTTCATGAAAATTTCTTTAAAAATCTTCTTCTCAAGATCCAGCAGGCAGAATCTTTTGATATTGGGTATGCAGCCTGCTTAGGGGGGTGAGATTCAAGTTTGTTCAAGCCAAGTCCCAGGGTTCATATTTGGGCTCACTGTGGTAGCCCGAATTATAACTTAGTTCAAAATGAGGAATTTTCTTTAAAAATCTTCTTTCGATCCAGCAGTCAGAATGTTTTGATATTTGGTATGCAGCATCCTTAGGGGGTGAGATTCAAGTTTGTTCAAGCCATGTCCCTAGGTCCATATTTGGGCTCAATGTGGGAGCCCGAATGATAACTTAGTTCAAAATGAGGAATTTTCTTTAAAAATTTTCTCCTTCAGATCCAGCAGTCGGAATGTTTTGATACTTGGTATGCAGCATTCTTAGGGGGGTGAGATTCAAGTTTGTTCAAGCCATGTCCCCAGGTGCATATTTGAGCTCACTGTGGGAGCTTGAATTGTTCGAAATGAGGAATTTTCTTAAAAAATCTTCTTTTTCAGATCCAGCAGTCGGAATGTTTTGATATGTGGTGTGTAGCATCCTTAGGGGGATGGAATTCAAGTTTGTTAAAGCCAAGACCTTGGATGTATATTTGGGCTCCCTGTGGGAGCTTGAATTATAACTTAGTCAATATGAGGAATTTGTCTTTAAAATCTTCTTCTTCAGATTCAGCAGTCAGAATGTTTTGATACTTGGCATGCAGCATCCTTAGGGGGTGAGTGAGATTCAAGTTTGTTCAATCCACGCCCCTGGGTTCATATTTGGGCTCACTGTGGGAGCCCGAATGATAACTTAGTTCAAAATGAGGAATTTTCTTTAAAAATCTTCTTCTTCAGATCCAGCAGATGAATGCTTTTGATATTTGGTATGCAGCATCATTAGGGGGTAAGATTCAAGTTTGTTCAAGACATGGCCCTAGTTCCATAAAATTTGTCTCATGACTTCATTCCTTTGTAGTGTTGATGAACCATGTCTAACTGAATGTGACCCCCAAATACTTCTTTGAACCACTTTGGCCGGTGAGCGATTAAGGCTCCTTGGGGCCTCTTGTTTCCAGATCTTCTTCCATCTGGTCAACAAGCTACGTCAGCTAGACAGAAACCGTTATCGTCCCTAGTTAGGGACACCCTGCGGAAGAAAGATGATGTTCTTTCCTTAATGGGTCAGTCTGTTCATGTGTCAGAGGCCTTTTGCCAGATTGACGACTCAATCTTTAGCCTAGCGTATTCAAGAAGAAAAAGCAGTTTCTTATCTTCATCTTCTATCCATATACCGTTTTCTGGCCTACACTACTTAAAAACAGTAGGAGAAGATGTTCAGAGAGCTCCTTTGCATCTGGATGAGTGGGCTTTAGATCTAGATATCTCATTACCCACATCATTCAATGTCTGCTCCGACTTGTTGGAATCTTCCATTGATTCTAGTCGGGCAGTTCTGGACGCTATGTCCTACACAGACCATATTACCAGGGCTCTGACTCAACGTCTTAGTGGGAAAGAATTTGACGATATTAATCTGTCTCTCAAAGTTCTCTCTAGGGCAGTTATGTATGCCACATATCACTCCACCCTTTCATTGGCTAATATGGAGTTGATAAGACGTGATGGAGCCTTAGCATTGTCATCATCAATAGACGATAGAGTGAAAAGCTCTCTCAGAGTTGCTCTGGATTCTGGTCATACCTTGTTTGATGACAAGGTATCATTTGTGTATGATGAAGCTACCAAAAACGTGGACGTGGTAGGCGCTCCAATTTGCAGTCATCATAAAGGGGTTCCTCTCAGGGTCCTAAGAAACCCTTGTATGGACACTCGGGAAACCATCAGTATAGCGACTCTGGAAAGGGGCATAAGTCTTACAGAGACTTTTAAGTCGAAGCCCCTAAGCCGACAGCACGAGGTGCTTCATGGGGAAGATGTAGATTCTCTTCCAGAAAGCCTCAAAAATCATACAGGTGATAGTCTAAACCTCTGTTGCTTTCCAGTTGGCGAAAGGTTATCAAACTTTGTGAGAAACTGGATGGAGATAACTGAAGATCAGTGGGTAAGGAATGTAGTCAGAACAAGTCTTCAGTTATCATTCCAATCAAAACCTCCACTTACGAGAAGTCTGCATTAGACAGATCGTTTGGTGGATCCTTCAAAAAAGGAGTCTCTTCTTGCAGAAGTTCAATCTCTCTTAGTAAAGGAAGCAATAGAGGTCATGAAAAATCCAAATTCTCCGGTATTTTACAGTAACCTGTTTCTTGTGCCGAAGCCAGACGGCTTGTTCCGACCAGTGATAGACTTGAGCTGGATAAACAAATTAATATTAGCTCCAAAGTTCTACATGGAAACCATTCGGTTCGTAAAAGCAAGCTTTTGAGTGAACGATTTTGCGGCAAGCATAGACCTAAAGGACACATACTTTCACGTCTTGGTCCATCCAGCTTTCAGAAAATATCTGTGCTTGCCGTCCAAGGAAAGGTTTGCCAGTTCAGACCAATGTGCTTTGGTCTGAACCTGGCTCCTTGGGCTTTCACTCGAATAATGAACTAGGTCATGTCATACTTCCGAGCTCATTGGGCAGTAGTAACGTCGGCTCACTTTGACGACATTCTTCAGAGATACAGCAACAAAATCACACTACAGAACAACATGCAGAGTCTGCTGCTGTTACTCCGACATCTTGGTTTCATTGTAAACGAGAAGAAGTTGGATTTAGCTCCATCCAAGTCCTTCATTCACTTGGGAATGAGCTTCGAGACTCACTACAATCTGGTTCGTCTGCCGGTAACCAGAGTGAAATTAGTCGGTTGTTATGCTCATTTTTGTCTAAACTCTCTCACATTGTCAGCGAGGGAGTTTATGTGACTGATGGGACTGTGCGGAGTGGCTGCAGACCTGATTCTGCTAGGTCGCTTATGCACGCGTCCTCTCCAGATTTTCTTCACTCAAAACTGGAGAGTCAAAAACACATTTACCCGATACACAGATTGGTTTAATGGACCTGGTAAAACAAAAAGATTCAGATTTGGGCTGATCTCCAATGGCTGTCTTAGGGAGTTCCGCTTCAATTACCTGATCTGGTCTTCATTGATATGATGGACGGTAGTCTGATGGTTGGTGCGCATCCCTGATTCCCACAGACCTGAAGTGTCCGGATCTTTGGGACCCTTTGTTCCTAGAAAAGCACATAAACATCAAAGAGATGATGTCTGTTTGGCTAGCATTGAAACTTTGGATTGCTCACGTAGCAAATGTCCATGTTCAGATTCTGTCGGGCAATTCCACAGTAGTGGCGTATCTCAGGAACCAGGGCGGCACTCATTCAATTCCTCTATTCGAATTGACAGAGAAAATTCTCCTATTTGCTCTGAGTCATCACATTCATCTCTCAGTCCGTCATTTTCTGGGTCATCAGAATGTAGTAACAGACTTGCTCTCACGGAAAGGTCGCCTGTTGCCATCGGAGTGGACTCTCAACAAATGAATATTCAGGCAGATTTGCTACCAGTGGGATCGTCCCATGATAGATCTCTTTGCCACGAACCTGAACAATCAGCTTCCGAATTCTGTGTCGCCGTGTCCGGATCATCGACCATACACAGTAGACACTCTATCGATCTCATGGAATGGAATAGTAGGATATGCTTTTCCTCCAACTCCGCTGATTCAGCAGATTCTGTTAAAATTCAAACAGTCTCATTGCAGAATTCTGCTGGTAGCACCTCTGCACCATGGATCAATCTTGTCAGGTGTCTTCCTCCTCCCAGGGACCTTCTATATCAGAGGAAGTCACTGCATCACAAACCAGAAGGTCTCAACCTTCACATATTTCAATTGTGCGATCCTTCTTGAATGGAAAGCAATTTACACGATGAGCAGTGGACACAATTTCTAACTAGGAGGACCTCCTCTTTGCTGAATTTCGCAGCGAAGTGGAGAGTTTTCTTTTCTCGCGAACTCTGTGAGAAAACGATTGCTGGGGTGAACACATGTTCTGTGAATTCCAGATTGTGCAGATGATCGCAGCATGGTATTGTGACACCCACCAAAAGTGCTACCATCGCCGCGCACTGATGAGCAAACAGTGCTATCTGCAAAGGTTCTCAAGAATATTAAGCAAGGGATAAGGCCTCTAGTTAGTGTTCTTAATCCCTTGTAAGCAGCTAGCTCGACCGGTGAAGCGGTTACTCTGTCCGTGGGAACCGTGACACCGGGTATGTCCGTTGCGGTCGAAGGAAGTGTAGATTTGGGTAGAGCGAGCACCTTAAAAACAAAAGCTCACCCAGCGATGGCTGAAATAGGGAGGAAGTCAACAAGTTTCTTTTCGGGAGGCTTGGCGAGGTCTGACAAGGCCAGGAGCGGAAGAGGTCCCTCTCTAACACAACAACATCTGAGGCCAAAGGTTGTTTTGAGAAACTTGCACGGACCGGAGCATACTTCCACACCTGACACTCGGGACGCTCCGTCTAGACTGCAGCCGGCCTTAGCTACAGTCATGGCTTCCTTCGGTATGATTCATAAGCACACACGACCGCGTCCTAGCTACCCGACTTCGGATATCCAGCCAGCTGCGTGGGGGCTGAGACAGTCTTCGCCTGTGAAGTCAGACCATCCGGTAGCTAGGGAACTGAGGCTTTGATCATCGGGACTTTCGGAGAAGAGATCCATCTCCGGAACACCGTCCCAGGAGCAACAAGCGGCTAAAAAACAGAAAACTGCTGCTCCTCAAGCCTCGGTGATGGACTTGCTGTCACAGATTGCGCAACTGATTGCTGCATCCCAGCAAGTGCATGAGCAGCCTCCCGCAGACTCCAGTAGTGAGCTACTGGATGGTGCTGGGTCGGTCCAGTCATCTGCACATGCAGATGTAATGGTCTGAGAATCACAGCTGATTCAGTTGGATGGTGAAAGGGATAAGGAAGAAGATTACCCTTCTTTTTCAGAACAAAGGTATGGTAGTGATGGGATTTATCCATCAATACTATCCTAAATTTGTTTCACCCAATCAGCAAGCTGCGACAACAAGGGAAAAACCGCTGTCGTCTTCAGACGCAGACTTTGTACGGAGGAAAGAAGAAGTTCTTTTTTTTCCAGTACAGTCCAGACAGGTGTCGCAGGCCTTCGGCCATGTCGACGACACCATATTTAACCTCTCTAGTGTGAAGAGGAAAGGCGGTTTCTTATCAACATCTTCCATAAATATACCATTCCCTGGACCACGTTCATTTAAAACTGTTGAAGAAGATGTTCAGAGAGCTCCTCTGCATTTTGATGTGCAGGCCGGGGATTTAGATATGTCTCTAACTGCTTCATACAACATTCGCTCGGATGTGATGGAATGTGCTATTTCATCAAATAGAGCAAATCTGGATGCGATATCCCTGTGCAGATCACTTTACCAGAGCTATGGCACAACGTCTTAATGGGAAGGAATTTGAGGACGTTTGTTCCTCGCTTCGAGTTCTTTCCAGGGCAGTCATGTATGCCATGTATAACTCCGCCCTGACAGTGGCAAATCTGGAGTTAATCAGACTGATGCTGCCCTTGCGTCATCATCACTTATAGATGACAAGGTGAAAAGCTCTCTCTGAGTTGCTCCGGTCTCCGGACATACTCTGTTTGACGACAAGCTTCCGTTAGTCTATGAACAGGCTACTAAGAGTGCTCTTCTTTTCAAGTCGACGTCTCAACAGCACGCTTCAGCAGACCGGGGTAAGCGAGGACGTTCTAAATCAAAATCATCTGAACAGATCTCCCTGTGAGGGTTCAAGAAACCCTCATATAATTACTCCGGAGGTCGCCAGTACAACGACTTGGGAAAGGGGCGTAAGTCTGATTGAGATTATCGGTCAGATGCCCCTAAGCCGACGGGACAAGGATCTTCGCAGGGAGGACGTAGTTTCTCCTCCTGTAAGCCTTGCAAGTCCTACAGGTGATGGCCAAGACCTCTATTGTTTGCCAGTTGTCGGAAGGTTATCAAACTTCACGAGAAACTGGATAGCAGTCACGAAAGATCAGTGGGTGAGAAGTGTAGTCTCAGATGGCCTACGGCTATCATTCCGAGCAAAACCCTCACTAACAAGATGTCCGCGTTGGACAAATCTTCCGGCGGATCCTTTGAAAAGAGAGTCTCTTCTAGCGGAGGTACAGGCTCTCTTATTAAAGAAAGTAATAGAGGTCGTGAGAATAAAAATTCTCAGGTTTGTTCCTCGTACCGAACCCAGACGGCTCGTTCCGATTGGTAACAGACTTGAGCTGGATAAACAAGTTAATCATGGCTCCAAAGTTCTATATGGAAACCATTCGGTCGGTAAGAGCGAGCATTCGAGTGAAAGACTATGCGGGCAAGCATAGATCAAAAGACCGCTTAATTTCATGTCATGGTACATCCAGCATTCAGAAAGTACCTGCGGTTTGCCATGCAGGAAAAGGTTTATCAGTTCAGAGCAATGTGTTTTGGTCTGAACTTGTCTCCTTGGGCTTTCACTCGAATAATGAACTCGGTAATGTCATACTTCCGAGCTCATTCGTCTGCGGTAACGTCAGCTTACTTGGACGACATTCTTCAGAGGTACTTCAACAGAATTATTCTTCAGAATGATGTTCAGAGTCTGCTACAATTGCTCCGACATCTTGGTTTCATAGTAAATGAGAAAAAGTTGGATCTAGCTCCGTCCAAGTCGTTCACTCACTTGGGAATGAGCTTTGAGACACACAACAATCTGGTTTGTCTGCCGTTATCAATAGCGAAATTAGTCAGTTGTTATGCTCGCTTTTGTCTAAACTCAGACGCAATAACGGTGTATGCGACTGATGGGGCTATGTGGAGCGGCTGCGGATCTTATTCCGATTGGCATCCTGCGCACGCATCCCCTCCAGATATTCTTTACTCAGAACTCAAGTGTGAAGACGCATTCGCTCGAAACCAGTATTGTTTTAACGGACCTAGTAAAACAAAAGGTTCAGATTTGGGCAGATCTTCAGTGGTTAGCTCAAGGAGTTCCACTTGAACTGCCAGATCCGGTTTTCACGATTATGACAGATGCAAGTCAGACGGACTGGGGTGCATCCCTAAGTCCCACAGACTTGAAGTGCCAGGGTCTTTGGGACTCTCAGTTCCTAGAGACACACATAAACATCAAGGAAATGATGTCAATCTGGCTAGCACTACAACATTGGATTCGTCAAATAGTGAATGTCCATGTTCAAATTCTGTCGGACAACTCTAACAGTAGTTGCTTACCTCAGGAACCAAGGCGGCACTCACTCGATTCCGTTATGCGAATTAATGGAGAAGATTCTCTTATTTGTTCTGAATCATCACATTCATTTCTCAGTCCGTCATATACCAGGTCGTCAGAATGTATTAGCAGACTCGCTCTCTCAGAAAGGTCGCCTGTTGCCATCGGAGTGGACTCTCAACAAACAGATAATCAGACAGATTTTCTACCAGTGGGATCGTCCCATGATAGATCTTTTTGCGACACACCTAAAGAATCATTTACTAACGTTTGTGTCGCCATGTCCAGATCATCAAGCGTACACAGTAGACGCTCTGTCCTGTTAATTCAGCAGATTCTGTTAAAAATCAAACAGTCTCACTGCAAAATCTTGCTAGTAGCACCTCTGTCGTCACAGAAACCCTGGATCAATCTTCTCAGGTGTCTGTTATGGGACGTTCCTGGGAAGCTTCCTCTTCGAGAGGATCTTCTATATCAGGGGAAGTCCTGCGCACTGCATCACAACCCGGAAGGTCTCAACCTTCACGTATTTCCATTGTGCGGTCCTTCCTGTACAGAAAACATTTTACAAGACGAGCAGTGGACGCAATTTCTAACTGTAGGAGGACCTCCTCTTCATTGAATTACACAGTGAAGTGGAGGGTTTTCTTCCATTGGTGTAGAGATCAGTCTGTCGACATATATGACCCGTCCATTCCACAGATTGCCAATTTCTTGGTCTACCTGTTTGATGAACTCAAACTGCAGCCCGTCACAATTAAGGGCTATAGGTCTGTGTTATCAGACACATATGGTCATCATCATAACTTGGCTATTGGATCAGATACTTCTTTATCCAAGCTTGTTATTAGAAATATTTCTATTAATAGACCTAGAACCCTCAGATTAATTCCTAAGTGGAATTTGTCTTGGGTTCTGTTTAAGCTTCAAGAAGCTCCTTTTGTGCCGTTAGATGTTGTAGAGTTCAAATTCTTGACCTATAAAACAAGCTTTTCTCTTGGCCTTTGCGTCTGCTAGAAGAGTCAGTGAAGTTCATGCATTATCTGTTGATGAATCTCATTACAGTGGTGTGGGTAATACTATCACCCTCACTACGAAAGTGGGGTTTTTGGCAAAGAATCAGATTCTGGATAAGCGGCCGGAGCCTATTGTTATTAAGGCTTTACTGTCCTCGGATAACCATAGACCTTTCCTGTGTCCAGTCAGAGCCATATGCATTTATAAACGTCAATCAGATTTAATTAGAAAGGGAAGAAAACGTTTCTTCCTTTCTTTGGTTCCTAACAGAAAAGATAGTTCTGTTCATTCTGTAGCTAGATGGATTCAGTTGGCAATACGTATTGCCTATGGAAATCTATCTTCGGATCAACTTTCTGTCAACAAGATTTCAGCGCTCAAGGTTAGAGCACTGTCCACTTCTTGGGCTTATTTTAACAGTATAGCCATTACTGATCTCATGAAGGCTGCTTACTGGACACAGACCTCTACATTTACCAAGTTTTACCTGAGAAATTTAGAGTCCATCTCCGGTGACCTTAGTTCTTTAGGTCCTCTTTCTGTTGCTCAGAATATCGTCCACTAATGTTACATCTATAAGGTCTTTAGGCAGTCTGCTCGAGAACTGACGCTGTTCCGCTACCCTCTTCGTTCTTAGGAAATTTACCGAGAAGGTGGGGGGGGGGGGGGGGGGGGGGTTCCCTTATGATTATCTGGCTTTACATTAAAAAGCAAGGGAATACCTCCTCAAGTGACAGTAGTCTTGCGTCAGTGCTGGGGTGGTTTTAATGTGTAGCTCGGTGTGAAGCAATTGCTATGTCTGATTTATGTACTATGTTTAAAGTGTATCTCACTGTGAAGCATTTGTATATGTTACGTGTCAAACGAGCGTTAATATACAATACTCAAACACTTTTAAATGAGTATAAAGAGTCTCATTCTCTGGACTATCTTTATACACTGCTCAAAAAAATTGAGGGATCACATATATAATCTTATTGGGTTCACTTAATATAGATGGTAACGACTTGTTTACTTGTACACAGGTCAGTTGATTGTTTTGTTTGGTCAGCACGAGCAAATTGAGACTTCAGTGTCTTATTGTGACGTTCTACAGCTGTGTTGGGCGACTAACTCCATAAATAGGGTCAATTTTATGCATGGTGACATTTCGTTAATTGTTACTGACATGTACACAATGCAGATTTTGTTTAGAAATATTGTTTTCCTATCAATTCTCATTAGATTAGAAGGTGTTCGGCGCCACTTAGAAGTTGCTGATGTTGCGAGAGCGGTGCAAATGCTCGAGATGAACTCTTCACAGCGGCAGGTGGCTGAAGCCTTCGGTGTGTCGCAGAGCGTATTGGCACGGCTATGGAGACGGTACCAGGAGACAGGCCAGTACACCAGGCATCCAGGTCAAGGTCGGGGAAAATGCACAACAGCTGTACAAGATCGCTTTATCTGCACAACTGCACTGCGAAACCGTCAAAGCACTGCAACACGCCTCCAGACAGAGTTCCAGATCGCTACAGGGCACCGCATTTCCACACAGACAGTTAGAAGCAGGCTTCATGAAGATGGTATGAATGCAAGACGACTTCTATCAGCCCAGTTTTGACCCGAAGGCATCGCAGAAACAGACTTGATTTTACTCAAAACCACCTTCACTGGAGACTGTGTGACTGGAGTTCTGTACTTTTTACTAATGAAAGTAGATTTCATCTTTCGTCTTGCGACCGCCGTGTGCGTGTATGACGAAGGAGAGGGGAGCGCTATGCAGACTGCAACATAGTGGCAACCTATTGTTTTGGTGGTGGTGGTTGCACGGAGTTGCACGTGCTGGATAGAGGTACCCTGAATGCTGTGCATTATAGGGACGGGATTCTACATCCTATTGTGAGATCTTTTGCCGGTGCAATAGGTGACCAGTTTGTGCTAATGCATGATAATGCCCACCCACACACTGCTAGAGTGACCATGGACTATCTTGCTTGAGAGGGTATTGACGTCATGGACTGGCCGGCAAGGTCTCCCTACTTGAACCCTATAGAACGTGTGGGACTATCTCTACAGGTGGATATCTCAAAGGGAACCACGCCCATTGACCTTACAGGAGCTCACACAAGCGATCATCTTAGAGTGGCAAGCGCTTCCAGATCGATTCATGAGGAATTTGACAGCTAGCATGCCTAGGCGATGCCATGAATGTGCAAACAACCGTGGTGGGCATACACATTATTAATGTGAACAGGTATGGTCAGAAGAATAATGTGGTTCAAAATACAGACTTTTAAAGTGTTAGGAACTGAAACTTCTTATTTTGACATTTCTTGTTCAAGCTCAATAAATGTTACATATTCGGACTCCATTTTGGACTTTTGTTTACGTTCGCTTTTGGTTATGAGCGTAAAGACATTATAATAAAAATAATTTAGTTCTCAGTCTAATACTATCATTAAAACTGGAAAAAAAGTATATGATCCTTTAATTGTTTTGAGCAGTGTATATTGGTATTCCTTAACCCAATTAGCATAACGGGTTATGCTGGCATTAAATGGAGAAATTATATATTATGTAATACTCAATTACATTGTTGTTGTTATGGCTTTCTCTTTTCTCATAAAAGAGAAAGACATATATAATTCCTATATCTTCTCCTGTTCTCCTGTAGGAGCTATTCTTTACTGAAGTAATTGAGAGATTGGATTTTTCTTTAAGACCTAGGCCCTCCAGCCTTTTTGCGATTTTGCTAGCCTGGGCCATTGGTTGTAGTATAAAAATATGATAAAGTAATTTGTACATTTTTTATACTTACCAATGGCCCAGATGGTGATGGCCCTCCAATGAGTAGGCACTCATACCTCCCCGCTGTTTATAACATTTAGCAGGCATCTGTAGAAAGAATGATGGTTGGCGCCAATTTTGGTACCTTCCTGGATACTGAGCAGATCTCAAAAGTATGGAGGACCATCTAGGACTTAATTTTTAGCTCAACTTTGCCGGCAGCCATTTTGTACCAAAAATTAGTGCAGTCAGTTTTTTGTACAGAACTTCTGTATGAAAGTTCTGATTTGAATAAATTTTTGTATGAATGTTTAGTAAAATCGAATATATCACATATAATACAGGATTTTTTCTCGTGCAGACATTATGCAAATTAGATGGACTTTGATTTATTCAGTGCTACTTATACACAGTAAGTACACATGTCAATACGGCTCGGGCTAGGGGCTGTATTTATGAACCGATCTTCACGAAACTTCTTGGATACCTTTGTTATCACCTTGGGACGAGAACGAGTGTTTCTGGGTGCGGTCCAAAATTCAAGATGGCTGCCAGTGGCCATTTTGTACCGAAAATAGGTCCAATCAGTTTTTTGTACACAACTTCTATATGGCTCAGGCTGGAGGCCGTATTCATGAACCGATCTTTACAAAATTTCTTGGGTACCTTTGTTATCACCTTGGGATGAGAATGAGTATTTTGGGGTGCGGTCTGAAATTCAAGATGGCTGCCAGTGGCCATTTTGTACCAAAATTAGGTACAATCAGTTTTTGGTACAGAACTTCTATATGAAGGTTCTGATTTGAATAAATTTTTTAATGAATGTTTAGTAACAAGGAATACATCACATATAATACAGGTTTTTTTCTCGTGCAGAAATTATGCAAATTAGATGAACTTTGATTTATTCAGTGTTACTCTTACATAGTAAGTGCACATGTCAATACGGCTCGGGCTAGAGGCTGTATTTATGAACCGATCTTCACGAAACTTCTTGGGTACCTTTGTTATCACCTTG
Source organism: Pictodentalium vernedei (assembly GCA_031216915.1). Lineage (NCBI taxonomy): Eukaryota > Metazoa > Mollusca > Scaphopoda > Dentaliida > Dentaliidae > Pictodentalium > Pictodentalium vernedei. The sequence goes on along the minus strand of CM062296.1, from coordinate 439,771,801 downwards.
GGACAGGAACAAGTGTTTTTGGGTGCCTTTGTTATCACTGTGCTATGAGAACAAATATTTTGGGGTTCAGTCAGACCCACTCTGGGACTCAAAGATTTCTTTTCTAGTTTAGCATCTAACTGTCGCCCACCTTTACAATACTTTACCTATACATTTGTTACAGGCTACGGTCAGCATTTATGTGCAGACTGTTACAATACTTTATATGTACCTTTGTTATCAGGTCATTACCTAGATGTTTGTCATTGCTGTGTCTCATACTATACATGTACATGTCTTACACAAGTTGAGCTAGAGTGTCATTGACACGTTCATTTCGGTTTTGCATGCAAATTTTGGGGACTGGGGGGAAAATTTGTGTTTGTCCCTGGATTAATTTGAGTTAGTATAAAAAGTAAGTATAAAAAATATACAAATTACTTAAAATTTATCATTTTTCGGATTTGTATGCAAATTTGGGGGATTGGGGGGGGTTCAAAATTTGTGTTTGGCCCTGGATAATATCGAGTTTGCACCAGATAAGTCTGGGCCATTGGTAAGTATTAAAAATATACAAATTACTTTAAATTTATCATATTTCTGAAGTTTCCATATGTGGTGATTTTTACGAGGTAATCTCCCCTTCAACTTAGAAGATTTAATATAGATTTGTACATGAGATTTTTGTGGGTGGAACACTTCCTTAATTAATGAACCAGTTTTGATCAATGTTCTCAAACATTATGGCTTACAAGTGGTATATGCATATTTCCAAGTTTTTGATCTGTGACAATTTTAACCAAGTTATCTCCTATGAACTTGGATTCATTATTGGTTTTTCAACCTCGACATTCAGAGGTGCATTCTAGTTAGCTTGAAGTGGGGGTATTAATCACCTTTAGTTATAGTTCAAGTTATTATCATCATACAATTATTATTATTGTAGTTCAGGTGTTGATAATTGAATTTGGTTGTCCTTCATGGCAAAGGATCTCCATAAAGGTCAGGCTGTGCCACGCTTTCTTAGAATATCAGTCGATATGTACCACCGCCTGTATGTACGAGTCGCTATGTACCACATCGTCGGTCGATATGTACCACGCAAAAAGTTGATATGTACCATGCAAAAAGTCGATATGTACCACTCAAAAAGTTGATATGTACCACATGAAAGTCGATATGTACGATATGAATTTAGTATTTTTACTGTACGCAAATTAAGTCAGTCGTCCTTCTTTTATTTTCATCCTCTCTCTATCCCATGTACAAATTTTATTTCATTTAATTCATGATATTTTGTAATTATTTATTATAAAACTCACCACTTGGTGCATTTTATTAAATAATTAAAAAATAACAAGAATTACTGTACACAACCAGAGTTTCAATAAATGTTTCCATAAAGTTTTAATAACTAGTTACAAAATAAGAAGTATTTTTGTAGATAAATCATGGTCACTCATTTTTTCAATCACCCCTGAAAACAAATTGCTAAATTAATACTTGTATGTTTTCTTGTGTTACTTCATTTTTAGCTCACCAACTTTAGTTGTGTGAGCTTATGGCATGGCTCGATCGGTCGGCGTCGGCGTCAGCGTACGTGTCCAATAATGTTGAAGTTTCTGTTTAGGTCACTTATTCGCCCTATTTCCATATCATGGCTTTTATAATGCTGCTATATGATGATTATTATCATTTTACCATGATTTAACCCCTCATACCCAACATTTTAGCCATTTTTCTTGACATTTTTAGTTGCGTTTAGTTTTCTGTTTAGCTCAGAATTTCATGTTTAACTAAGTGTTTAGGTCAGCTGCTGTGCTCCTTCTCTTCCAATGGCACTTATATTCATCATACATGTTCCTCAGTATCATTGTTGCATGATTAACCCCTCATACCCTGCATTTTAAACATTTTTCTTGACATTTTTAGTTGCGTTTAGTTTTCTGTTTAGCTCGGAATTTCATGTTTAACTTAGTTTTTAGGTCAGCTGCTGTGCTCCTTCTCTTCCCATGGCACTTATATTCATTATACATGTTCCTCAGTATCATTGTTCCATGATTAACCCCTCATACCCTGCATTTTAAACATTTTTCTTGACATTTTTAGTTGCGTTTAGTTTTCTGTTTAGCTCAGAATTTCATGTTTAATTAAGTGTTTAGGTCAGCTGCTGTGCTCCTTCTCTTCCAATGGCACTTATATTCATCATACATGTTTCTCAGTATCATTGTTCCATGATTAACCCCTCATACCCTGCATTTTAAACATTTTTCTTGACATTTTTAGTTGCGTTTAGTTTTCTGTTTAGCTCGGAATTTCATGTTTAACTTAGTGTTTAGGTCAGCTGCTGTGCTCCTTCTCTTCCCATTGCACTTATATTCATTATACATGTTCCTCAGTATCATTGTTCCATGATTAACCCCTCATACCCTGCATTTTAAACGTTTTTCTTCACATTTTTAGTTGCGTTTAGTTTTCTGTTTAGCTCAGAATTTCATGTTTAGCTAAGTGTTTAGGTCAACTGCTGTGCTCCTTCTCTTCCCATGGCACTTATATTCATCATACATGTTCCTCAGTATCATTGTTCCATGATTAACCCCTCATACCCTGCATTTTAAACCTTTTTCTTGACATTTTTAGTTGCGTTTAGTTTTCTGTTTAGCTCGGAATTTCATGTTTAACTTAGTGTTTAGGTCAGCTGCTGTGTTCCTTCTCTTCCCATGGCACTTATATTCATCATACATGTTCCTCAGTATCATTGTTCCATGATTAACCCCTCATACCCTACATTTTAAACATTTTTCTTGACATTTTTAGTTGCGTTTAGTTTTCTGTTTCGCTTGGAATTTCATGTTTAACTTAGTGTTTAGATCAGCTGCTGTGCTCCTTCTCTTCCCATTGCACTTATATTCATTATACATGTTCCTCAGTATCATTGTTCCATGATTAACCCCTCATACCCTGCATTTTAAACGTTTTTCTTCACATTTTTAGTTGCGTTTAGTTTTCTGTTTAGCTCAGAATTTCATGTTTAACTAAGTGTTTAGGTCAGCTGCTGTGCTCCTTCTCTTCCCATGGCACTTATATTCATCATACATGTTCCTCAGTATCATTGTTGCATGATTAACCCCTCATACCCTGCATTTTAAACATTTTTCTTGACATTTTTAGTTGCGTTTAGTTTTCTGTTTAGCTCGGAATTTCATGTTTAACTTAGTGTTTAGGTCAGCTGCTGTGTTCCTTCTCTTCCCATGGCACTTATATTCATCATACATGTTCCTCAGTATCATTGTTCCATGATTAACCCCTCATACCCTTTATTTTAAACATTTTTCTTGACATTTTTATTTGCGTTTAGTTTTCTGTTTCGCTCAGAATTTCATGTTTCACTTAGTGTTTATGTCAGTTTCTGTGTTTTACTTTTACGAGGTTGTGTTTAGGTAAGCTTTGTCGCATGTTATGACCCTGTTTGATACAGTTCTTGTGTTTGCCAAAGTTACTATCAAAGAGGAATGTTGGTGAGCTATAGGGCGTTGGCGTCCTTCTTGTTGACACTTGTTGTCAAGTCAATTAAAGTTTCATTTTGTGATTAATGAGCTTAACAGTGCTATTTATTTTAAAGATATCTTGTCAGATTAATAGCATCAACACCAAGTAGGATTGTTGGGTTTCCTTTATGGAAATAGGTGGGCGCCACAAGCGACATTTCATTTTCTGCTACTATTTACTGTTCACATTTCTATTGAAATATATTAAATAAAAAATAAAAACATTAGTTTAGTTGTGTTTGATGAAAATTCTGATCCCGACATCTCACTCTCCCGGCCCTCCGTAACGTGAATAATACAAACTATGACCCAAGTCTGTAAAATAATTCTTGGTGTGTTTTGTACCACAAAGAGTAATTATATTACAAATTTTGGGTCGATTCCTTTAATGGTACATATCAACTTTCAAGTGGTACATATAGACTTTTTAGGTGGTACATATCGACTTTCTTCATGGTGCATATCGACCGACGGTTGGTACATATCGATCGTGGTACATATTGACCATGGTACATATCTACCATTCCCCCTTTCTTACCAGGGTTTTGGCTCTTGTTGGTCTTAGAAAATACTGATATTACAATGGGTGCTTGTGTATATGCTTCACTTCATTAACTCATAGCATTCAGGCATTTGATATAATTGGTATATAATAACTTCAGTATTATTTTGTAATGTTTTACAGCTAGTAAACTACAATCCATTTAAAATTGGTGGCCTTGAGACAATTAAACAGACTGTGGAACGATTAAGAGTTCATCGGAGTGTTTCGTCCATACGTGTAAGTCTTGTTCAAGATAAGTTAATCACATATTTTGCTGAGGAGTGTCCAGCCACACACCAATTACTTTGTTGGAAAGTTATTGTTCTGTCCCAGAATATATTCTTTGCCAGCATGTGTTGATAGTGAAGCTCATTCTTTTAGACTGTACAGATTTAAATCATGTCAGTATTTCAATATTATAAGTTCTTGTGATGAATTGATGGTAACATGGTTTAAGGTTTGCAGCTGCAAACTTCTGACCATGTTACCGTCAATTCATCACAATAACGTTTGTGTTCTAATAAGACCCTACCCAACGCCTGAAATACAAATAGTGAAATAAACAAGGCAACTTCACTGAACAAGACTACTTGAACAATAACAAATTTAGTAAATAAACCTCTCGTGCACCCCATGACATCACTGGACAACAAAAATAAAAAACTTAGATGAAGGTTGAAGTTTCCCGAACTCAGTTCAAATCATGAACAAGTTCATGATTTCAACTGAGATGGAGTAACCTCGACTTTTTTATAAGTGGGTTGTGAGTATACATTCATAGAATGCTCATTGGCCTCGAAAAATATGATTTTATAGGCCGTATGCACTTTGAATATCCTCCAATTGTTATCATCTTTTCAAATATTTCACTTGGTGACATCAGATGGTAACATATGCCACGGGAGGCGGGAACATAAAAAAAAACTTAAGCGAGCTCTCATCTAATCAGATGGTGAGGATTTTAGTCTTATTGTACCAAAGGATCTCTTGGAGATTTATTTTACAATACCAGTACACATAAGATTTTAATCCATTGCTTTAAATTAAACAGATGACCTTTTGTGCCATGAAAACAAATTGTTCTGTCTATTTTTTATCCTCTGACAAAAATGGGGGGGATACAGTGATCAGTCTTTTGTCCATCTATCCATCATCAGTCATGCCATCTTTTTGTCCATCCATCCATCCCTTTGTGGACAAGAAATAAAAATCACCACAACTCAATTATTTCAAGGCCAATCGTTTTGAAACTAGTTACAATGGCGTATATCATTGAGAGGGAGAGGATGTCACATTTTGGGTTTTCACAGTCATCAAAAATGCTTGCAGTCAGCCATTTTGTTCTAAATATAGCTATTTCACTTTTTATTTGGAAATAGATGAAAGTGGCTTTTGGGCAACAAATTAGATTGAAAAGACAAAATTGCTTTAAAGGTCTATGCTGTTATGTACTGTTTTAGCTCAACTTGACAAAGTCAAGTTGAGCTATTGCCTTTACTTCTCGTCCATCGGCGTACGTACATCCATAATTTCCTTTGGCACACCCCACAGCTCACATTTATGATCAGATCACTTTGAAACTTGGTATGTTTGTTTGGAGTGACCTCTGGATGGGAGCTATCGATTTTCTTCCATTTCCGTCAAAAAAAGTTGCCACTGGCAACCACCTTCAATGAACTCAATATTTCCCTTTGGCACACCCTGCAGGGCACATTTATAATCAGATCGCTTTTAAACTTGGTATGCTTGTTTGGGGTGTCCTCTAGATGGGTGCTATTGATTTTCTTCCATTTCTGTTAAAAAAGGTTGGCACAGGCAACAATATTTCCCTTTGGCACACCCTACAGGGCACATTTATGATCGGATTGCTTTCAAACCTGGTTTGCTTCTTTGGGATGACCTCTAGATGGGAGCTATCGATTTCCTTCCATTTCCGTCAAAAAATGTTACCATTGTCATCGACCTTTGAACTTAGTTTAGTCAGGCATCAGTATATAACTTTGGCACTCCCTACAGGGCACATTTATTATCAGATTGGTTTGAAACTTGTTCTTCATTTTTCTAATAATGTACATTGAATGAACAGTGTTGCCAGCAATACTATCACAATCATCTTTAATTTCAGTTCACTAATGGGGAGTTTCTCTAAGAGACAAATATGACAAGGTGGGGCAAAAAACACCCTCACACCTAATTGAGCCCAATGAATTTAAACAATTGGTGTGGAAAATTAAAATTTCAATTGGAGATGGAGGGGGAACATTTTCTTCATTTCACTCTGCAAGATAAGTTTATCTCTGTCAGCTCAGTTTGAAGAATGATAGAACACAGAGTGTGACGATTCAGAAATCAAGTTAACAGACAAGTGTCCCAATAATTTCATTCAGCATGGACAAAATCAATGAAGCATGTAGCTCTCTTCACACAGATTTCAGAGCAACACTTGATTAACCCATCCATGCAGCTCTTACTCAAATTACCTGTATTTCCACATAAAATTAACCATCATGCATCATGGGTTTTGCTTTTAAGCAAGAACCCCCGATCGTGATTGATTATTTTGAGGATAGAAACAACTAACACTTTTTACATAACATAGTATAACAGATTTTTCTCTTCTGAGTAAATGATGCACATCAGGCCTAAAAATGCTCTCTTTTTATAACTAACTTAAAATAAAAATTGAATGGTTTATGTCTGATATTTTTTTTACCCAAGTTAATAAAATTGATAAATTTGTCTCCTCAGTGCAACAAGGCTTTGCAGTGCTTCAGCATTGCAAAGCCTTCTTGCACTCAACGGATGAAATACACCACCAACCATGCTATTCTGTAGTTTAGGAGGGTTAAAACATAAAACAAACTAAGATACATGAATTTTTGATGGCAAAGAAATAATTATAAAATTAAAAAATAAAATAAAAAAAACGATTGCCCACAAACAATTTTACAAAAAAATAAAATAGCCTGAGAAACAGAACATCTAATTTGTGCGGCCTTAGCTGGCCTTCTTTTTAAAACTCCTTCTGTAAATAAAAATTACCTAAATCTCCCAAACTCAATTAATTTATGGCCAATTGCTATGAAACTTAATTCAGTGTTGTTTATTGACAAGAGGAAGAGGATGTTACAATTTGTGTTTTGACAGCTGTCAGAAAAGGCTGCCATTGGTCATTTTATTCTAAAAAGAACAATTTCACTTTTTAAGCAAGAACTTCCTCGTGGTAATTCAGATTTTGATTATTTTTGTTATAGGAAATAACTAGCACATATTTTGCAGGTTTTTCTCTCATGCATAAATTATTCAAATTGACCAGCCACATTAGATTTTAAAACTGTCCATCTGTAGACAAAAACCCCCAAAAATCATCCAAGTCATAAAATCTCAATTAATTCTTGTCAAGACCAATTATTATAAACCTTAATGCAATGGTGCATATTGACAAGAGGAAGAGGATGTATTGAAACTCACCATTGCATAAATAAATATGAACACAAGTCAAGAACATGAAATTTTCCATGTACAGTGGGAAGACCTTCCAATCGATTCATTAAATTTGTGTAGCTCAACCACAGTGGACAAATTGCGGTAACATTATCATATTTGTTTTGTTTCAAGCATGTTGATTTTTAGCTCACCGAAGGGAGCTTAACTTACCACTTGCCATCCGTAGTCATCGTCGTCTGTCGTGAACTTTACATTGTTGACTTCTCACAGACTACTCGACCATGTTGAAACAAATTTTGTGTGCATGTTCCTTATCATATGTCAATTCAAGTTTGTACAAATAAACTTGCCGCGCCCACAGGGGGCACCAGAAGGGGTATAAATCTGATAGCACCCATAAATTTTTTTCAAAAATTCAAAAAAATCTTCAGATCCACCAGTCAGAATCTTTTCATATTTGTTATACAACATCTCTAAGGGGGTCAGATTCAAGTGTGTTCAAATCGAGTCCCTGGGTTAAAATTTGGGCTCTCTATCGGAGCCCAAAGTTTAACTTTGTGCAATTTGAGGAAATTTCTTTAAAAATCTTCTTCTTCAGATCCGTCAGTCAGAATCCTTTCATGTTTGGTATACAACATCTGTAGGGGGTCAGATTCATGTTTCTTCAAATCCAGTCCCTTGGTTAATAATTGGGCTGCCTGTAGGAGCCCAAATTTTAACTTACTGAAATATGAGGAAATTTCTTTAAAAGTCTTCTTCTTCAGATCCACCAGTCAGAATGCTTTCATATTTGGTATACAACATCTCTAGGTGGGTCAGATTTACGTTTGTTCAAATCGGGTCCCTGAGTCAGTATTTGGGCTCTCTATTGGAGCCCTAAGTTTAACTTGCTGCAATTTGAGGAAATTTCTTTAAAAATCTTCTTCAGATCGGCCACTCATAATCTTTTCATGTTTGGTATACAACATCTATAGGAGGGTCAGATTCAAGTTTGTTCAAATTGAGTCACTGGGTTAATATTTTGGCTCCCTATGGGAGCCCAAATTTTAACTTTGTGCAATGCGTGGAATATTCTTTAAAAATCTTCTTCTTTAGATTCACCAGTCAGAATCCTCTCATATTTGGTATACATCATCTCTAGGGGGGACCAGATTCAAGTTTGTTCAAATCGAGTTTCTCGGTTAATATTTGGGTTCCGTATAGGAGCCCGAATTTGAACTCAGTACAATATAAGGAAATTTCTTTAAAAATCTTCTTCAGATCCACCAATCAGAATCATTTCATTTTTGGTATACAACATCTCTAGGTGGGTCAGTCAGATTCAAGTTTGTTCAAATCGGGACCCTGGGTTAATATTTTGGCTCCCCATTTGAGCTCAAAGTTTAACTTAGTGCAATGTGATGTGTTTTCTTAAAAAACCTTTTTCATATCCACCAGTCAGAATTCTTTCCTATTTGGTATATGACATCTCAAGGGGGATCAGATTCAAGTTTGTTCAATTTGAGTCCTTGGCTTAATATTTGGGTTCTATGGGCAGGGGTGGGAGGGTGGGGATGTTACGTTCAGGTTTGTTCAAATCCATTCCTTAGTGTTTTTCCATAAAATTTGCCTCTCATGACTTCATTCCTTTGTAGTGTTGATGAACCATGTCTAACTGAATGTGACCCCAAATACTTCTTTGAACCACTTTGGACGGTGAGCGATTAAAGCCCCTTGGGGCCTCTTGTTTGTTATGGATGTACCATTGAACTCTCCAAGGTATTTTGGGGTTCTTTAAGTCCTTCAAAGTTCTTTAATTCAGAAATCAATTTTCAAGAGATTGAAAGTATTTGAAAATGGATTCTAGACCACAGATATTTGTGAAAGTGCTTGAAAAAATGTTGCAGTTTGCTGCTGCTCTTGTCTGGAAAACATTTTAAATGGAGGAAAAGTAAATTTGACAATTTATGAATTGTTATATAGAGCTCAGTGAGCTTGTTAAGCTTATTGATCTCTGTCAATACATATCTAATGGATTGAATGGTCAGTTCTCCATCAAAGTAGCTCTTCTGACGGGAATGTTAACATTACACTTTTAAATGAAAACATTAAAGATAATTTTTTTATAGATGCTTGTAAGTTTATGGACCTCACCAACTTGCACAAACTCTTCAGTGATCACTCATTCTGCGTGTGGAAGCGTCCATCCATCTGTCCGTGTGATTTGGTTTCCGAACACTAACTTAACAACGCTTCCACCTGGGATCATGAAATTTAACAAGCCCACTGTCTTATTCAGAGGGATGAACCCTGTTTACTTTGGGATCAAAGGTCAAGGCCACAGGATGCTTTAATCTGAAAACAGTTTCAGGACTATAACTTGACAATGGTTGGGCCTAAGATCATGAAAAATCACAGATACCTAGAGGAAAAGCATGAACTTTGTGAGGTTGGGGGGGGGGGGGGGGGAGGGGGCAAAGGTCATGAGGTATTTATAACCTGAAAATGGTTTCCAAACTCTAACTTGACAATGCTTTGGCCAAAGATCATGAAACTTCGCAGTATACCGCTTTGGGGAAAGGTGTGAAGCTATTGATTTGTTTTTTCGAAAAGTCTAGGGTCAAGGTCAAGGTTGCAAGTTACAGAGTATTTTAATTTGACAGTTTCCAGAATCTAACTTGACAACGCCTTGGCTTAGGATCATGAAACTAAACAGATATAGAAGGATAAGGTTAATCCTATCAATTTATAGATTAAAAGGTTAAGGTCACAGGGTGCTGTAACCTGAAAATGGTTTGCAGACTCTAACTCGAGAATGCTTTGACCAAGCATCATTTGCAGAGCTGCAGGTCTCCATTACAAAAGTACATATTTGAATTTGGTCTCCAAGCATCTTTGGGAATACTTCAGAAATTACTTGCTATTCCTTGAATTTAGGTTCTGAAATTTTAGAGTGCATGGAGAGATATCAGTATATACTGGTGAAATTGCATTGTGAGTTTGTATACTTTTTCCAGGAATTTCTATTACAAAGCATTGCACACTGGCGAGCTGATGATGGGATGCTGCTTGTAGCATATTGGGAATTGGTACGGCATGCAGACTTCAGCTATAATTCTATTATTTCTATTGATGACAGTGTGGTAAGCAGCAATATTTCCAGTTAAATTATGTAATTGCATGTCTGAAAGCATTGATTTTGGACCCAGTAAGGAAACTACTATATTGATTTGCTGTAGGCATTGTAAAATCATTAGTGACAAAGTTTATGTGTTGGGTTTATTAACACTTAGAATTCTGGATCACATCATGTCAGACAGTTTTATAGGTAGAGGAAGCTGTAATATGAGAAGAGTAACCCTGAGAAGTGGCAAGTAACTGTTAAGACTCTCAGTTTACTGACTTGACACAAGCAAGGTAAGATTTGGTTGAATGCCATTATACCATCAATGCACTGTGTGTTTTAAGCACAGGGCACCACCTTGCTACCGCTTAGCCAGTTAGGATTAAGTGTATTGCCTCTAAAAACATAATGAAGATGGCATGTGTCAAGATTGAGCCAACAAACTGAAATCTGAAGTTCATTGTGTGAACACTGTCAAAATTCTCTATCCATTTTTACAATCACAGCACTGCATGTTATTTTCGATTATCCCCTTAGCAATGCTTTAACCTTCTTGCACTGAAGGGATGAACTATACCACCCATGCTATTCTGTAGATTATGAGGCCTAAAACATAAAACAAAGCAAGAACATGAACTTTTGATGGCAAAGAAATAATTACAAACATAAAAAATAAAATAATAAAAAACTGCCAGCCCACATACAATTTTACACAAATGGCCTGAGAACCAGAAGATCTACTTTGTGGGACTTAACAGGTCCAATTTATACTAAAGGAATGATAAATTAAGGGATAACTATCTTACATTTTATTATTTGGGGAATGTGATACATTGTTTTGCTGTTGTAAATGATGTGTCTGCCATAAAAAAGATACACTGGAACCCTTTTAACTAAATACCCACTTTGCCAGTGGCAAGTATATGTTTAGCAGGGGTATTCGATTAAAAGGGATTTGATAAGGTTCCTATATTGTAGAGATAAAAAAAGCATTTATTCTATTTTTTCTAGTTTGACAAAGCTCAAAGAGCTCTGTCAAACAATGTATAATAGATTAAATGCCTGTATTTGATACTCCCAATTAAAAATGCAGTGTTTCTGATGTCATTGGGGAGCTTACTGACCTAAAAACAGATAACTGATGTGTGTTGAAATTTTGCTGAAGTATCTGAAGCTGTTCTTAACCATGAACACAGATGAGAGGAAAGCCTGAATAGGATGTTGAGGGATACCAGAATGTGAGCAACTATTGACTGATTGTATATCGGATTGCATTTATGCTAAAGGCATCACAGGAAATAACTACTCTATCTATATCCTCATTAACACCCTGCCAGTTGATATGATGGCACTCACAGCCCACGTGAATGGACGGAAAGAACTTGCTGATGTATTCTCAATAATAAATCCAGGTTTGTCATGATCTCCATGCTTAAATATTGGGCTGCACATTGAAAATCTTGATTGGTCTACCCCACCTTTAACTTAGCAGGCATCCTACTTAATGAAAGTATGACATACCATGTCCCTGGGCTGGTAAAGCGGCCATCGTGTTCAAAGGGTTAAGAATGTCTAAGATAGGATATGATTTTATAGATTCATGTATGTGTGAAAATGATTGTATGGATGAAATATTTCGTTATTGGCATTCACCACATTGCTGACAAATTTTCATAATGTCATTGATACGAATTGTTCATTACCAAAATAGAAATAGAAATACAGGTTTGCCAGAATCATTTATAATTTCGTTATTTGAGCTATATTCCAGGTATAAACAATATTTTAGTGACAAAATGTGGGTAATGTGTGGAATGTAAGTTTCCTCAGCATTCATTAAAAAAGTAATGCATAGTAAGGTAATTTCCAACTTTCAAACAACTGTCATTTACATTGTAAATTATATGTTTTTTGTTGTTCTGATGTTGTTTGTCCATCTCTACGTGCACATCATACTTCAAGTGTGTTCTATTGAAAGGGGGAGGTTGAAGTGAAGGTATGTTTGCATTCATTGGAGTCTATGGTTTGTACTAACAGGAAGTTTGATAGCCCCTTGATGCACTTTTTTTGACAACTGTGCCAGGGACCAGCCATGAGGGTGACTAGGGCTTTTATATTGCTCTTCTAAGCCCAAAGTCACCTAGAAAAATAGTCGGGGCGCTTACAAGTCGCCCTATAAAAATTGTCCAAAATGAGGAAAGGCTGAACTGAGTGATCCAAGGTTTACATAAAAATGATCTTTTTCAAGAATCGAATGTGCTTGAGTGTGATAAATGGGCCTTTTCATTCGTCAAATAAGCGACCATTTGTTTGAAATCACAGGAGAATTGATTGTCCATTGTCGCTTTTTACATATTTTTTTAATTTCTATTTTGTTCCGTTTCAGTCGGAGCTTCAAGTGTCAAAACGAAAATAGGTGCCTTGCGTGATTTAACAAAATAACCCCGTTTGAAAGTAGGTTACGTCGCTCAGGATGCCGAAAATTCTCTGCTGAAAATGTATACACAACGGACGTATTTTCTAACACTGTATTTTTATTTCGTTTTGCTGACGACTGTTAACTGTTGGGCTGTCGATTCCAAGAACAACATGAATGGAATTAAAACACGTGGAAAAAAAAAAGCTTTAGTGATGACAAGAAAAGCTTTGTACAGGGTACAAGTGTGCATAAGAAGGATCTTGAAAAAGTACCTTCCAAGCAACCTTCTTACATCTGGTCCTGTTCACACTTTCAGACTTTGGAAATTATTAGCTTAGTAGACTTTGGTGAAAGGCAATCACAGGAGGGCGCTGGGTGGAATGGCACGAAGAAGAGGGGAGGGGTCATGAAGGAGAGGGTAGTGGTGGGGGATTTTTAATCAATAATTACTTTTTTAACCTGGCATAGATGCACCATAGACAACTGGACCTAGATTAATCAGGCATTAATGGAGGACCACAAGCTGAAAATATGAAGGGGTGGCTGGGGGTGGTACATAAATATTCTTAATTTTCCCCACTTGCCTATGATGTCTCTCTACTTGACTCTGCAGTCTCCCTATTTTTTCTGAAACATGAAGTCTCCCTAAAATTCCCCCTAGTCTGGTCCCTGAACTGTGCTATCAACATGTGAACCACTTGTTGATCCCAACACAATGTTAGTGTTTGTCCTAACTTGTGGAATAGAAGAAAGTAATACTTGGTATGTTCAATGTGTCAGTGAAGTGTTGTGTCCTCAAGTGTGTTCACTATTATCATACAAGACAAATATTACCTAATTTTAGGAGAAATAAATGCTAGTGGTGATACATTTTAGACTCTGTTCATGGAGTTTCACATGTAATCCTACATGTACTTCTACCTGTGAGTAATACAATGTATATGGAGATAGATTGGTCTCTTCTTTAAAGCCACAGTCAGTGCATGCACTAAATCATTGCAGTTTTATGTCCGTCATCCAAATAGAGTTCTCTGAGATTTCATAATGACAAATCCGGAGAGCCGCAGTAAATTTGTTTGAAATCACAGGAGAATTGATTGTCCATTGTCGCTTTTTACATATTTTTTTAATTTCTATTTTGTTCCGTTTCAGTCGGAGCTTCAAGTGTCAAAACGAAAATAGGTGCCTTGCGTGATTTAACAAAATAACCCCGTTTGAAAGTAGGTTACGTCGCTCAGGATGCCGAAAATTCTCTGCTGAAAATGTATACACAACGGACGTATTTTCTAACACTGTATTTTTATTTCGTTTTGCTGACGACTGTTAACTGTTGGGCTGTCGATTCCAAGAACAACACGAATGGAATTAAAACACGTGGAAAAAAAAAAGCTTTAGTGATGACAAGAAAAGCTTTGTACAGGGTACAAGTGTGCATAAGAAGGATCTTGAAAAAGTACCTTCCAAGCAACCTTCTTACATCTGGTCCTGTTCACACTTTCAGACTTTGGAAATTATTAGCTTAGTAGACTTTGGTGAAAGGCAATCACAGGAGGGCGCTGGGTGGAATGGCACGAAGAAGAGGGGAGGGGTCATGAAGGAGAGGGTAGTGGTGGGGGATTTTTAATCAATAATTACTTTTTTAACCTGGCATAGATGCACCATAGACAACTGGACCTAGATTAATCAGGCATTAATGGAGGACCACAAGCTGAAAATATGAAGGGGTGGCTGGGGGTGGTACATAAATATTCTTAATTTTCCCCACTTGCCTATGATGTCTCTCTACTTGACTCTGCAGTCTCCCTATTTTTTCTGAAACATGAAGTCTCCCTAAAATTCCCCCTAGTCTGGTCCCTGAACTGTGCTATCAACATGTGAACCACTTGTTGATCCCAACACAATGTTAGTGTTTGTCCTAACTTGTGGAATAGAAGAAAGTAATACTTGGTATGTTCAATGTGTCAGTGAAGTGTTGTGTCCTCAAGTGTGTTCACTATTATCATACAAGACAAATATTACCTAATTTTAGGAGAAATAAATGCTAGTGGTGATACATTTTAGACTCTGTTCATGGAGTTTCACATGTAATCCTACATGTACTTCTACCTGTGAGTAATACAATGTATATGGAGATAGATTGGTCTCTTCTTTAAAGCCACAGTCAGTGCATGCACTAAATCATTGCAGTTTTATGTCCGTCATCCAAATAGAGTTCTCTGAGATTTCATAATGACAAATCCGGAGAGCCGCAGTAAATGCCTGCTTGCAGGTAGGTAGGTGTGGAATGCAATGGTATGCTCTCAGATACAAGAGTATCATTGTCCCATAGTGTGTATTGCAGTAGCATACACACCACTGTATCAGTATCATCTGTGTGGGTAGTGGCCGCTTGTTTGCTAGGCCATTGGAAGAAATCTGTAATGACTGAAAAGATTGCAGGTGCCAGTGTACCCTGACCTGAGGGGAGCTAAAAAGACTGGGATAACAACTGAGTGTGGAATAGGAGAGTGGATGGGCAGAGGAGAGGGTTCATTTTCGGGTAAAAGTATCTACAATTCACTGAGGTCATCGGACCCCAGTGAGATTCAAGGTCGGATACCCAGGTCAGTAGTTGGGTATGCGAAAGCCTAGTGGCCTAGGTGACATTGCCGCAGAGATGAGTACTGATTGACTTCAGTCAACAAATCAGGCCACAAATATTGTCTCAAAAATGCAAGAGAAAAATGAAGATCCTGTCCCTTAGATATCAAGGTGAGAAAACATCACTATCAAGTTGGCCAAACAGTGTTGTGTAAAACATATACATGTATACAAGGTCACCAGGATGAGTCTTTGAATGCTGCTTACCTCTCAGTCAATGTTCTCCACTAGACCCAGGCCAGATATCATAGATCTGGGATAGAGGCCTAGTTCATTACAACTCCAGGTGTGGGGCAGTCAGTAAAACTCGGTGCAGTTGGTTTGATATATTGTTGGAAATAGTATGTTCTGCTGACCATCTAGTGGCTATTAGTCTAAACAATATTTATTTTGCAAAATGCATGCTGATGCAGCAAGACAAATATTAAACACAGTGGTACAGTAGATATATTATAATAATCAAAAAACAAGTTATATGCATGCAACTACCTATAACTGAGACCAATGGAAGATAGGGATTTGACAGTAAGCTTACAAACTTATAAATGCCGTTTCACAATACTATATATCATCTGATAGAATGGATGTCAAAGATATGTTTACCATTGGCAGTAACAAACCATAAACATGGTTGTTTACAAAACAGGAACAAAATTTGAAACAAGAATAATTGGAATAGTACAGATTGAACAGAGTTCCTTTGGAGGCCACAGGTTACAAAACCAGACTGGATGTATGCAGCAGCTAACATCCATTATATTGCCTCAAAAAGGCCATAGCCCAAGCAGAATAAAGTAATCCATATATTTCTTTGGATGACTCCAACCAACTGGCCCATCATCTTTGAGAATGCCCAGTGTTGGGACACTTCGTGAGGTGATGTCCAAGTGGCACCTTCGATACATTGTGATTGCTCATAAAATTCTTATGTGCTAATTCTACAACCCATTTACGGTGATAATGTAAGTTTAATTAACTATGGATTAACATGTTGTGTTAACTAATGAGAAACTATCTTTAAGAAATGAAGTTCAGATCGGTCACTTTGGATGTTGCTCTCCATGGCATGAGGTCTGTTTCTCACACAATGGGATACATCCCCCAAAGCGTCCCATCAAGATAATATATTCCTGAACATCACTTAAGATCAGCTGATTAGCATCCTTACTCAAGTTGGGGGAGTCAAACTAAAGCACTTATTAATCCCGATGGGAACCCAGGGAAGTGAAGGAGTGCTTGTTCACTGTGGTAAACTAGCTCAGTTTTACTGGTAAAATAGGACCCAGTCACCATTACTTCGGATGCAAGTCCTCTAAAATGGGCAACATAGGTATAAACAGTTGACTTTATCTCCATGTTATGGTCACTTTTAGCCATTGTGCAGAAATATGTGACCTTAAACACACGTGCACAATGGAACACATTGTTTGTTATTGGACTGGAAATTGCAGTCTTGATTGACTGCAGAGATAAGAGGCGATATTTTTGTACCTATGTATCTGAATATTATCTGGTGATGATCGATTTTGTAAAATTTGATCAATTTGTACTTTTTGTGACTTTCCTGGAGTGATTTCCAACAAATCTATGCATATAAAAGAGTTTTACTGGTGTTTAGAGAAGCTCGAGTGACTATTCTAGCAGCCACAACCTGAATATTTTTCTACTGTACCAATGGCCCAGACTTAGTTGGTGCAAACTCTTAAGGGCCAAACACAAATTTTGAACCCCCCAGCCCCCAAAATTTGCATAGAAATCCAGAAATTTAAATTCTTATATGGTCATCCATATCTTTATACACTGCGCATGCGTAGCAAGCAGGAAGCAACGGAAATTGGTGCCAGCCATCATTCTTTTGTTTGGCCATACGTCAATAACATCTACCTGATTTGTGTGCTATAAAACTTATATTTTTATACTAATAACCAATGGCCCAGACTTAGCTGGTGCAAACTCGATATAATTCAGGGCCAAACACAAATTTTGAAACCCCACCCCCCCCCAATCCCAAAATTTGCATACAGAACCGAAAAATTGAAGTCCTATCTGGTCCTCCATACTTTTGTTAACTGTGCATGTGCGGTAACCAGGAAGGTACCAAAATGGGTGCCAAGCATCATTCTTTGTTTGGCCCTAAGTCAGTAAACAATGATCTGACATCAGTGATTTAAATCTCCTTTTTTGAGGATGCCAGACACAAATCAATTAAAGAATTGGTGGATTCAAGGCTATAAATGGATGATGGAAGTGAACAATCATCATTCTTGCTATTGAATTACCTACTGTTTGTTAAGTGTTCCTTCCCTATCCTTCTATGAACCCTCCGGTTAAACTCCTAAGCTTTTTGGCTGTTTTTATTGAAATTTTTTATCAAATTTCTTGGGAATTTAACATGTATTACAGAATGTTTATCCTGTTTATCCCCAGGATTACATCCTCACCCTAGGGGGTGTTTGGTCATTTTGGTCTTGCATCTTCCATCCTATGTATCGTTTTTTCTTTGTATGAAGATCTAGCTTTGCATCTGGTAGCATTTAAATCTGTTACTGACTTTGGGCTTTTTTGTGTGCCTGTTGTCTTGTTCCGTTTTTTAGTCCCCTTCGGGAACTGTAAGGTGACTATAGGATTGCACTCCGTCCGTCTGTCTGTCTGTCTGTCTGTCTGTCTGTCTGTCTGTCTGTCTGTCTGTCTGTCTGTCTGTCTGTCTGTCCATCCGTCCATCTATCCGTCCATCTGCCTGCCTGCCTGCCTGCCTGCCTGCCTGTTTTTTATGTTACCACCTCTCCCTCCAACATTCAGATGCTGTTGACCGAAATTCTCTGCTGAATCAGTCAGATGGTGAAAGGGAGAACTAGGAAGATTACTCTTCCCTTTCGGAACAACATATGGTTGCGATGAATTTCATTCATCAACACTATCCTGACCTTGTTCCACCTGATCAGCAAGCTGCGTCTGCTAGGCAGAAACCGCTGTTGTCTCTAGACAGAGATGTCATGCAATGGAAAGATGATGTTCTTTCCTTCCCGGTACAATCTTGGCAGGTGTTGGAGGCCTTTGGCCACATTAACAACGCTATATTCAGCCTAGCAAGTTCAAATAAGAAAGGCGGTTTCTTATCTGCATCTTCAATCAGTATACCGTTTCCTGGATCACGTTATTTTAAAATGGTTGGAGAAGATGTTCAGAGAGCTCCTCTGCGTCTGGATGAGCAGGCTGTGGATTTGGATATATCCATGCCTACATCATTCAATTTACATTCGGATGTGATGAAATCTATTTCATCTAATAGAGCGATTCTGGACGCTCTGTCCTACGTAGATCATGTCACCAGGGCTCTGGTGCAGCATCTAAATGGAAAGGAATTTGAGGATGTTAGTTCCTCACTAAGAGTTCTTTCCAGGGCAGTCTTGTATGCCATGCACCACTCCGCCTTTTCAGTTGCAAATTTGGAGATTGTTAAACATGATGCAGCCCTTGCGTCTTCATCAATTATCGATGACGGTGAAAAGCTCTCTTCGAGTCGCTCTGGTCTCCGGACTCGCACTGTTTGACGACAAGCTTTCCTTAGTCCATGAACAAGAGTTGGCAAGGTTGTTCCAGTTCCCAATCATCAAAAGGGAGCTCCTCGCAAGGGTCTAACAAACCCTCTTACAGTTACTCTGGAGGTTGTCAATATAGCGACTCGGGAAAGGGGCGCAAGTCTTATCAAGACTATAAGTCAGACACCCCTAGGCCGACGGGACAAGGTTCTTTGTGGGGAAGACGTAGTTTTTCCTCCCACAAGCCTCGCAATTTCTACAGGTGATGGTCTAGACCTCTTTTGCTTTCCAGTTGGTGGAAGGTTATCAAACTTCGCAAAAAACACGATGGAAATTACAGAAGATCAGCGGGTGAGAAATGTAATTTCGGCAGGCCTATGGCTATCATTCTGAGCAAAGCCCCCACTTACAAGAAGTCCGTGTTGAACAAATCTTCCGGTGAATTCTTCCAAAAGAGAGTCTCTCCTTGTGGAGGTACAGGCTCTCCTCTCAAACAAAGCAATAGAGGTCGTCGAGAATCAAAAATTCTCCAGGTTTTTACAGTCATCTGTTTCTCGTACCGAAGCCAGACTGCTCGTTCTGCCCGATAATAGACTTGAGCTGGATAAGCAAATTGATCATAGCTCCAAAGTTCTATATGGAACCATTCAGTCGGTAAGAGCGAGCATTCGAGTGGATGACTATGCGGCAAGCATAGATCTAAAAGTCGCTTACTTTCATGTCCTGGTACATCCGGCATTCAGAAAGTACCTACGTTTTGCTGTGCAAGGAGAGGTTTATCAGTTCAGAGCGATGTGCTTTGATCTGAACCCAATTCCTTGGGCTTTCACTCGAATAATGAACTCGGTAATGTCATACTTCCGAGCTCATTTGGCTGTGGTAACGTTGGCTTACTTGGACGACATTCTTCAGAGATACGGCGACAGTATTATTCTTCAGAACGATGTACAGAGTCTGCTTCAGTTGTTTCGACGTTGCGGTTTCATAGTAAACGAGAAAAAGTCGGATCTAGCTCCGTCCAAGTCCTTCATTCACTTGGGAATGAGCTTCGAGACTCACAACAATCTGGTTCGTCTGCCGTTACCCAGAGTGAAATTAGTCAGTTGTTATGCTCGCTTTTGTCTAAACTCCCCTGCAGTCACTGTGAGGGAGTTTATGTGACTAATGGGGTTGTGAGGAGTGGCTGCAGATCATATTCCGATGGGCCGCTTGTGCACGCGTCCCCTCTCCAGATTTTATTTACTCAGAACTAGAGTGTGAAGACGCATTCGCTCAAAACCCAGATTGTTTTAACGGACCTAGTAAAACAAAAGGTTCTGATTTGGACGGATCTCCAGTGGTTAACTCAGGGAGTTCCGCTTCAGCTGCCGGATCCGGTCTTCACGATTATGACGGATGTGTGTCAGATGGGCTGGGGTGCGTCCCTAAGTCCTGCAGACTTGAAGTGTCAGGGTCTTTGGGCCCCTCGGTTCCTAGAGAAGCACATAAACATCAAGGAGATGATGTCTATCTGGCTAGCACTACAACATTGGATTACTCAAATAGCAAACGGTCATGTTCAGATTCTGTCGGACAACTCAACGGTAGTGGCTTATCTCAGGAACCAGGGAGGCACTCATTTGATTCCGTTATGCGAATTAATGGAGAAGATTCTTCTATTCGCTCTGGGTCAGCACGTTCATCTCTCAGTCCGTCATATACTGGGTCGTCTGAACGTACTAGCAGATTCGCTCTCTCGAAAAGGTCTCAACAAGCGAGTATTCAGTCAGATCTGCTACCAGTTGTATCATCTCATGATAGATCTTTTTGCGACACACCTGAACAATCAATTACTGACGTTCGTGTCGCCATGCCCAGATCATCGAGCGTACGCAGTAGACGCTTTATGGATCTCATGGGACAGAATAATAGGATATGCATATCTTCCTGCTCCGTTGATTCAGCAGATTCTGTTAAAAATCAAACAGTCTCACTGCAAAATCCTGCTAGTAGCACCTCTGTCGTCACAGAAACCTTGGATCAATCTTTCAGGTTTCTGTTATGGGACATTCCCCAGAAGCTTCCTCCTCGAAAGGACCTTCTATATCAGGGGAAGTCCTGTGCACTGCATCACAACCCAGAAGCTCTCAACCTTCACGTATTTGCATTGTGCGGTCCTTCTTGCATGGAAAACAATTTACAGAAAGAGCAGTGGACGCAATTTCCAACTGTAGGAGGGCCTCCTTTTCATTGAATTATGCAGCGAAGTGGAGAGTTTTCTTCCGTTGATGTACAGACCAGTCTAGACATTTACGATCTGTCCATTCCTAAGATTTCCAATTTCCTGGTAAACTTGTTTGACGTATTAAACTTGCAGCCCATCACAATTAAGGGCTATAGGTCTATGTTATCAGATACTTATGTTCATCATGATAACTTGGCTATTGGATCAGATTCTTCTTTATCCAAGCTAGTTAGAAATTTCTCTATTAATAGACCTAGAACCCTCAGGTTAATTCCTAAATGGAATTTGGCTTGGGTTCTATTGAAGCTTCAAGAAGCTCCGTTTGAGCCATTAGACGATTTAGAGTTCAAATTCTTGACCTATAAAACGGTCTTTCTCTTACCCTTTGCGTCTACCAGAAGAGTGAGTTAACTTCATGCATTATCTGTTGATGATTCCCATTATGGTAGTGTGGGTAATTCTGTTACCCTCACTTCGGAAGTGGGATTCTTGGCAAAGAATCAGATTCTGGATAAGTGGCCGGAGCCTATTATCATTAAGGCTTTACCATCCTCGGATAACCGTAGACCTTTGCTGCGTCCAGTTAGAGCAGTGTGCATTTATAAACGTCAATCAAGTTTTATTAGAAAGCGAAGAAAAAGATTCTTTCTTTCCCTGATTCCTAACAGAAATGATATACCTGTTCATTCTATCGCTAGATGGATTCAGCTGGCAATATGTATTGCCTATGAAAGTCTATCTTCGGATCAACGTTCTGTCAACAAGATTTCAGTGCATGAGGTTAGAGCACTGTCTGCTTCTTGGGCTTATTCTAACAATATAGCCATTACTGATCTTATGAAGGCTGCCTACTGGACACAGCCCTCTTCATTTACCAAGTTTTACCTTAGAAATTTAGAGTCTATCTCCAGTGACCTTAGATCTTTATGTCCTCTTTCTGTTGCTCTGAATGTCGTCCGTTAATCTTACATCTAGTAGATGTCTTAGGCAGTCTGCTCAAGCGCTGACGCTGTTCTGCTGCCCTAATCATTCTGAGGAATTGTCCTTCAGAACAAGGGGAGGGGGGACGTTTTTTCCCTTATGTTATCTGGCTTTATGGTGAAAAGCAAGGGAATACCTCCTCCAGAGACAGTAGTCTAGCATCGGTGCTGGGGTGGTTTTAATGTTATCTCGGTGTGAAGCAATAACTATGTCTCATTTATGCACTGTTTTTAAAGTGTAGCTCACTGTGAAGCATTTGTATATGTCACATGTCAAACAAGTGTTTCTATACAATACTCGGACACTTTTAAATGAGTATAAAGCATCTCATTCTCTGGACTAGCTTTATAATTTGTTTCCTTCACCGAATTAGCATAAGGGGTTATGCTGGCATTAAATGGAGAAATTATGTAATTATGTAATTATGTAATTCTCAATTACATTGTTGGTGTTATGTCATTCTCTTTTTTTTATAAGAGAAGGACATATGTAATTTCTCTGTCCTTTAAAGTCCTAGACCCTCCAGCCTTTTTGCTCTTCAGCTAAGTCTGGGCCATTGATTATTAGTATTAAAATATGATAAATTTAAAGCAATTTGTATATTTTTTGTATTTACCAATGGCCCAGATGGGGATGGCCCTCCCACGAGTGGGCACTCAGACCTCCCCGCTGATTATAACATTTAGCAGGCACTATAGAAAGAATGATGCCTGGCGCCAATTTCAGTACCTTCCTGGTTACCGTTCTTGCGCAGTTAACAAAGTATGGAGGACCAGATAGGACTTCAATTTTTTGGTTTTGTATTCAAATTTTGGGGATTGGGAGGGTTCAAAATTTGTGTTTGGCCCTGAATTATATCGAGTTTGCACCAGCTTAGTCTGGGCCATTGGTAAATATAAAACATATACAAATTACTTTTAGAGTGTTCAGGGCTGTAACTTTTAATTTGTTGATGATAAAAATTATGTTTCCCGCTTTCGGAATATACTCCTGATATGTTCTTATGATAGCACTAGTATTGTTTAGTGTTCTCCCCTGTCCTTCTATGAACCAAATTGTTAAGTTCCCAAGTGCCTTTGGCATTTTTTAAGAGATTTATTTTTCAAAATTTCTTGGGAATTTGATCTTTTCTCTTGGAATATAGTTCTGCATACCCTCTTGTTTACGTCCCGGTCGGTTCGACCTCCGGGGACATCTTAATCTTACATCTTCTACCAGCTTCATTATTTTATCTTCCTGGGAAGATTTAGTTTTGCAGTTGGTAGTTTTATACGCCGCTTACTGACTTCTAGCCATTCTTTATATGCCTGTCTTTTTCTTAAAAATTTTGGTAAGTACTGTGACGGTTTACTGTAGTACAGTTATTATATTAGTGTGTTACTTTACATGGTAGGCCCTAGCCTGATGTTCTTGTCCTAGTTGTGGAGTGGCATATCCACACTTATGCTCTATTGGGGTGCCTTTGGGCTCATTAGGTTCCCTTGGGGTACTTGGGCTGTCATCAACATTTTAGAAAATTTTTTTTTTTCTATTATGTTGTTTTATCCTATAATGTATAATGTAGTTTTTTTTATACATTTTAGAGAGTGTTGTCAATAGTGATCTACAGTGAAGATTCATTCTTCATGTTGGTCCATTAGGTCCTCTTCTGATCTACAGGCCTGCTGGGCTTGTAGCCATTGCACCTCCTCTAATTCTTATGCAAGGTGTTAATCTTGGATAG
This sequence comes from Pictodentalium vernedei, assembly GCA_031216915.1. Classification (NCBI taxonomy): domain Eukaryota; kingdom Metazoa; phylum Mollusca; class Scaphopoda; order Dentaliida; family Dentaliidae; genus Pictodentalium; species Pictodentalium vernedei. The sequence continues at coordinate 439,747,654 of CM062296.1, read as the reverse complement.
ACGTTCTAGATGGGTGTCTACATTCATTGTGACCGGCACGGTTCCGATACGGAGCTGTTGCCATGGGTTATTTATTTCTTTTTAGTTTCTTTTTCAGAAGAACAAGAATGTGGTAATGGTTCATCAACACGTATCCATTCTGTGCAGCCGTCGTCGCACTCTGATGAGCCCCGCTCTGATGAGCAAACAGAGCTAGCTGTAAGGTGCTCATGATTTTTAAGCAGTAATTTAAGGCCTCTAGTTAGTGCTCTTATTTCTCTACCAGCAGCTAGCTCGACCGGTGAAGCGGTTCTCCAGTTAGAGCCAGGATGCTGGGTAGGTCCGTTGAGGTCGAGGAGAATGTAGAATTGAGTAGAGCGAGCACATCAAAATATAAAGTTCACCCAGCGACAATGGCACGGAAGGGGTGGAAGCCTGTCCGTTATTTATCGGGAAGCTCGGGTTCGAGCTGGAGAGCCCTTTCCATCCCGATAACAGTCAGCGTCGATTGTGGCAAGTGTAATTAGTCGAGGCATTCGTCCTAACAAATGGGAGAGCCCTCTCCTCCCCAATAGCAGACGGGGCCGGCTGTTTAGCTTCCACCTCTTCTGCCATGCAGACAAGGCACAGTAGACCGTAAGCAAGCTTTCCGACTTCTGATGTTCTGCATTTCCACGGATCCAGGTCCATTCATCTCTACCGAAGTCAGACTTCCAAAGCTAGCTCATCGAGGCATCTTCAGTTGGGGCATGCATCGATAAAACCTGGGGTCAGGTCATCGTCCCGAGAGCAGCAAGCGGCAAAATTTCTTAGATAGCTGCTCAAATAAGCCTCGATATCAGTCCTTTGGCAGCATGCTGACACACATATTGTCTGTGCAGCTGTATCTGCACACATGTGAGTCTAGTGTGGAGTCAGAGGGTGCTCATATTATAGCAGGAAGTAGGCCCTTTCGTGCCTTATTTCCTTGACAGCAGCTAACTCATCTGGTAGTGCGTTTTTCCAATATCACCGGGTTGGTCCGTTATGGTTGAGATATGTGTTGGGGTAGAGCGAGCACCTCAAAAATAAAGCTCACCTAATGATGACGGCACACAAGAGGATGAGGCTGGTTGGTGTCTGTTGGGACACTCATCGAAATGAGCAGGAGAGTCCTCTCTGTCCCAATAGCTGTCAGGATCGACTGCTTAGGCTTCAGCAAAGCACAGTGTGTCGGGGCTTTCGTCCGTGTGAAAGGGAGAGCCCTCTCCTTTCTGACAGCAGCCAGGGCCGGCTGCTAGTTCCACTTCCCCCACAAGCCTGAATATAAGCAACCTGTCATTTGCAAAATGGGGTCCCCAGAGGGTGAATTTGCTGATGCTATCCCATACAGTGGGCCAATTTATCCTCTAGATACATCTTTCTGTTTTGGCTTGAGACCTCGATTCAGACTGAGGTTCACAGAGGGTAAATTTTGTGATGCTACCCTGTTGTGCAGGGTAGCATCACTAAATTCACCCTCTGAGGACCTCATTTTGCAGTTGACAGTCTGCTTATTTTCAGGCCTGCTTCCCCCCCCCCCCCCCCCCTTCCATTGTAAGTACTATGCATATTCGGCTGCAAGCTAGCTTCTGATTTCACTTGTTTCTGCAGTTCCATGTATCCAGTTCCATTCATCACAACTGAAGTTGGGTAACCGATTGCTAGCTCATCGAGGCACATTCAGTCGGGAGACGTTCTGATATGATCTAGGGTCAGGTCATTGATCTGTCTACAGCAGATGGCAAAGCTACTGTAGTTTATAGTGATGAGCCAATTATCGGTACGGGTTATCGGTATCGGCCGATAAATGACTTATCGGCCGGGTATCGGTATCGGCAAAAAATACCAATTTTGCCGATATTGGCAGCCGATATGTCTTTTTTTCCAAATCAAGTTCTCAGGCAAATCACTGATAATCTCAACTAAATAGTACTTGTTACTCAGATTAGGGCTTTTTAGAAAACATATTTTTGGGGTATCGCCCAAAATAAGCCCACCCCATATTTCTCTGAATAAAAGTTTTTGTCTACCAGTACAGGTGAAGCATTTTTCAACACACAGGTCATCACGAAAATGAGAACGAAAATTTCAGTTGTTCAATCAAAATAAAATTATGTGAATGTGTTTTGGAGTTGTTTTTTGGTCAATTTAATCTTTTCACATTTTCAGCTAAAAAAATAAAATTCCCAAACTACATACATTTGTGTTATTTATTATTGTCAGCCCTCGTGTTTATCAACTTTATGTTGAAGACATTTAAATGGGAAATTCCCAGTTCTTTAATTATTAATGACGGCGTGTTCAGTGACCCAAATTGTTCATATTACTTTAGAAAATGAGTTTTTACCTGATGTGATCTCTGCAAAAATAGCTAACCCAAAATAAATATGAATTAATACCCTGAGTTGTAATATCCAGTTTGATCCATGCTACTTGAAAGGCTGTTTTGAAAACAAAACAAGGGAAAGCCAAAGCCATATTGTTTACAACAATGGGGACACATTATGTACATCAGGGCGGTCAGTTTAAATATAGATTTTTTATTTATGAAACGTGCCCACGTGTTTTTATCAATGCATTGCAGAATTCAGTAACCCCCTCCGCCCACTTCTACAGGCAGCAGATCACGGACAAGTGACAATGATTCATGATTTTTTTTTTTTTTGGTAAATGCAGTACCACTATGGCATTACCACTACGGGTGCTGGTCAAAACGTCCCCAAACCAAAACGTCCCCAAGAGTTGGTTAAAACGTCCCCAACAACTGGTCAAAACGTCCCCAAGAGTTAGTCAAAACGTCCTCAACAATTGGTCAATTCACTACCAGTGAAAATGCAAATATGTTGCACAATACCACAAGGAAATTTTCTCCGGATTTTCCATCACTGAAAACAAAACATGGGAAAGCCAAAGCCATATTGTTTACAACAATGGGGACACATTATGTACATCAGGGCGGTCAGTTTAAATATAGATTTTTTATTTATGAAAACGTGCCAACGTGTTTTTATCAATGCATTGCAGAATTCAGTAACCCCCTCCGCCCACTTCTACAGGCAGCAGATCACGGACAGGTGACAATGATTCATGATTTTTTTTTTTTTGGTAAATGCAGTACCACTATGGCATTACCACTACGGGTGCTGGTCAAAACGTCCCCAAACCAAAACGTCCCCAAGAGTACGTTAAAACGTCCCCAACAACTGGTCAAAACGTCCCCAAGAGTTAGTCAAAACGTCCCCAACAATTGGTCAATTCACTACCAGTGAAAATGCAAATATGTTGCACGATACCACAAGGAAATTTTCTCCGGATTTTCCATCACTGATGCTTTTTGAAAGAATCCATGATGAAAAAATGTGAGGAAATTCGTTGTGACTATCTTGCAATGTATTGGCCTGTCTGACCCCCCCCCCCTTCCCCCCTGCCCCCCCCCTGCAGCCCCCCCCCCCCCCCCCCCCCCCCCCCCGCCAATTTTTTTCTTCTCTGTCAATAACAGGCAGGTTCAGTGTCGATACGTCAATAACTGGGAAATGGAAATGGACAGTGCAGATAGTTATCCGGTGCCAACAATGTTGGCTGCGAACTGCCCCCTGTTAATCTTGCACTTGGAGAAAGTGAATGCAAAAGAATTTACTGAGAAGCGATCCACCAATGCATGTACATGTAAATGCTCACACGTGAATGGATTATTTCATTTGTTTTTTTCACAATGGATGGGAGTTTTGAATACTGAATACTGAGGGCACCTTCTCTTGCGTGAGTAATATAAAACACAGTTCAAATACTTTTTAATAAACACAATTCAAAATGGAAATGTAATGACTGAACGAACATGTTTCAGGTTAAAACAAATTGACCACGTGCATTTTTACCTCATTTGTTAACATTGATGTTTTGTTGATGTTTCGTGCTGATTTTGTTGATGTTTTTCTACTGAAATGTATTTTCGAATGATTGATGATTCCGATGGAAAAAATGAATAAATCAAACACATAAAACTTTGTCAAGTTTTCATTTTACATTCAGTCTCATTCATGGATAAGCCCACCCCCATTTTTTTCACATGCCTGGGCTCACTGACGGGTCGGTTTGGAAATGATATTGAATTTGATACATCACAGATTACGTTACGTCGAGTTACGCTGACTGCTGAATAACCCCATGTCTCGTTAGTCAGTCCTGTCTGAATGTCATTATATTTATACACAAGCTTGTGTCGCCACAAAAACTAATATTGGTATCGGTATCTGTCCGATATTGAATTCGAATATCGGATATCGGCAATACCGATAACACCCATATCGGCTCATCACTAGTAGTTTACTCCAATATTTTGCTTCGAGGACAGACCTGCTGCTGTAATTCTACACCTTATTGTTTCTTCACATCAGCTGTAGCGGCTTGAGTCATAAGTCTCCTTTCAGTGAGCTTTCTGAGGCCGCAGATTACACTCAGATTCGGTCTTCACGAATAGAAAGATCGCTAGCTGCGTTAGCTAGGCTGAGTCTGCTGTCTTGTTTGGAATAGGGCCGTTAGAAGGAAAAAGTATGTTTTTTCCTTCTCGGTGTTGTATTCTTAGGCGCCATAGGCCTTTAGTCCTATTGTTGACACCATAGTAGCCTTATGTGAATTAAGAGCATTTTTGTTCTATAAGAATTGTGGCTAACATCATAGGTCTCCATTAGTGAGCTTTCCAAGGCTGCAGGTTATACCCAGATATCTATCTTCACGGAGATGAAGACTTATAAGCTTTGTTAGCTAGCCTGAGTCCACTGTCTTTTTGGAATTAGGGCCGTTAGAGGGAAAGAGTTTATTTTTGCCTTCTCGGTGTTGTATTCTTAGGTGCCTGAGGCATTTAATTAGTCCTTTTGTTGATGCCATATTAGTCTAATTAGTATTAAGAGCGGACTTTTTTCCTTAGGGCTGTTAGAAGGAAAGAGTATTTTTCCTTCTCGGTGTTGTATTCTTAGACCTCACAGGCATTTAGTCGTATTGTTGATGCCAGAGTAGCCTCATGTGAATTAAGAGCGGTCTTTTTCTATAACATTAGCAGTTAACATCATAAGTCTCTGTTTAGTGAGCTTTCAAAGGTCACAGGTTACACCCAGATATCTGTCTTCACAGAGATGAAGACTTCTAAGCTGCGTTACCTTGGCTAAGACCGCTGTCTTTGTGGGAATAGGATCGTTAGAAGGAAAGAGTATGTTTTTTTTTTTCCTTCTCAGGGTTGTATTCTAAAGTGTCTCAGACATTTAGTCTTATTGTTGATGCCATAGTAGCCTAGTGAGCATTATGAGCAGTGCTTTTTCTCTATCATTAGTGGCTAGCTTTGTAAGTCTCCATTTAGTGAGCTTCAGTGGCCGCAGTTTGCACTAAGATAATTGTCTTCACGGATAGGAAGACCTTAAGCTGCATCAGCTAGGTTGAGACCACTGTCCGCTTGGACAGGGTACCGTTATAAGGAAAGAGGTTATTCTTTCCTTAATGGTGTTTTTGTGTTAGTTGTCTGAGGCATTTAGCCCTATTGATGATGCCATATTTGCCTATTGAGAAATTATGAGCGTTTTTAGTTCGTCAACACCATATTTTGGTCTTCTCCTCCAAAGCCACTGGACCAGTTCAAGTGAAAGTTTGTGTGAGTGATGGTCCCAAAGGGGCATTTCATTTTTGTTAGCTCAACTTTGGCGAAGCCAAATTTGAGCTTTTGTCATGGCCCGTCGTCCGTCTGTCCATCTGGCCATCTGTCCGCCTGTCCATACGTCAACAATTGGATATGGCTCGGGCTAGAGGCCGTATTTATGAACCGATCTTACCGAAACTTCTTGGGTACCTTTGTTATGACCGTGAGACGAGAACGAGTGTTTTTGGGTGCAGTCCGAAATTCAAGATGGCTGCCAGCTGCCATTTTGTACCGACGATGCAGAAATCTGTTTTTTGTACAGAACTTCCATATGAAAGCTCTGATTTGAATAATTTTTTGTATGAATGTTTAGTACCATGGGATACATCACATATAATACGGGTTTTTTTTCTCGTGTGTAAATTGTGCAAATTAGACTAATTTTGATGTTTTTTGGTGTTACTTTCAGCACTGTAAGTGCAAATGCCAATACGGCTTGGGCTAGAGGCCGTATTTATGAACCGATCTTTACGAAACTTCTTGGGTACCTTTGATATCACCGTGGGACGAGAACGAGTGTTTTTGGGTCCGGTCCGAAATTCAAGATGGCCGATGGCAATCATTTTGTACAAAATTAGGTGCAATCAGATTTTTGCACAGAACTTCCATATGAAAGCGCTGATTTGAATAATTTTTTGTGTGAATGTTTAGTACCATGGGATACATCACATATAATACAGGTTTTTTTCTCGTGCAGAAATTATGCAAATCAGATGAACTTTGATTTTTTCATTGCAACTTGCACACAGTAAATACACATGTCAATACGGCTCGGGCTAGAGTCTGTATTTATGAACTGATCTTCACGAAATGTCTTGGGTACCTTTGTTATCACCTTGGGACAAGAACGAGTGTTTCTGGGTGCAGTCTAAAATTCAAGATGGCTGCCAGTGGCCATTTTGTACCGAAATTAGGTCTAATCAGTTTTTTGTACACAACTCTATACGGCTCAGACTAGAGGCCATATTTATGAACCAATCTTTACAAAACTTCTTGGGTACCTTTGTTATCACCGTGGGATGAGAGCGAGTGTTTTTGGGTGTGGTCCGAAATTCAAGATGGCCACCAGCAGCCATTTTGTACCAAAATTAGTGCAATCAGTCTTTTGTACAGAACTTCTGTATGAAAGTTTCGATTTGAATAAATTTTTGTATGAATGTTTAGTAACATGGAATACATCACATATTGTAAGGGTTTTTTTTTCCGTGCAGAAATTATGCAAATTAGATGAACTTTGATTTATTCAGTGCAACTTACACAATATAAGCACACATGTCAATACGGCTCATGGTAGAGGCTGCATTTATGAACCGATCTTCACAAAACTTCTTGGGTACCTTTGTTATCACCTTGGGACGAGAATGAGTGTTTCTGGGTGCGGTCCAAAATTCAAGATGGCTGCCAGTAGCCATTTTGTACCAAAATTTGGTCCAATCAGTTTTTTGTCACAAGTTCGATACAGCTCGTATTTATGAACTGATCTTCACAAAACTTCTTGGGTACCTTTGTTTTCACCTTGGGACAGGAACGAGTGTGTTTTGGGGTGCCTTTGTTATCACTGTGCTATGAGAACAAATATTTTGGGGTTGAGTCAGACCCACTCTGGGACTCAAAGATTTCTTTTCAGTTTAGCATCTGACTGTAGCCCACCTTTACAATACTTCACCTATACATTTGTTACAGGCAACGGTCAGTATTTATGTACAGACCGTTACAATACTTTATATGTACCTTTGTTATCAGGTCATTACCTAGATGTTTGTCATTGCTGTGTCACATACTATACATGTACATGTCTTTGTCTTGACAAGTTGAGCTACAGTGTCATTGACACTTTCATTCAACTCAACATGCCCAGCCCCAGAGAGAGGGAGTGGGGGAAAATGCTCCAAAATATTTTTAAAATCTTCTTCTCAAGAACCAGTGTGTACAATGACTTGATATTTGCTATGAAGCTTCCATATGAGGTGTAGAATCAAGTTTGTTCAAACGAAGTTTGTGAAGTAATATTTGGCTTTGTAATAGGAGGGGTAAGATTTTTGGCCCCGCCCAAAATTTCTATTTTCTGAACCGATGGGCCGGTATGTACCAAATTTGGTTTGTGGTATTATTGGGTCATAAGTACTTAACCCATGCAAAAAAAAAAATTCCCGTATCCCCATGGGAACCCTGGGAGCTGAAAATAGAAATATTTTCAAACGCCCATATTCCCAAACCACACGGAACAGAGAGCTGTTATTTGGTATGAAGTATCCTTAGGACCAGTAGAACTGAATGGTAAAAAAAATTGTCATCGGTTATGTTAGGGTGTTCTGTAATGGGCATTGAAAAAATGCTGAGTCTGCATATTTGCAAAAATTTAAAAAAATCTTTTCTCCAGAACCAATCATCAGAATCTTTTGATATTTGGTATACAGCATTCATAGGGGGGGTCAGATAAAAGTTTGTTGAAATAAAGCTCATTGGTTCATATTTGGGCTCTCTACAGGAGCCCGAAGTATTAACATAGGGTAATATGGGGAATATTCTTTAAAAATCTTCTTCTTCAGAACCACCAGTCAGAATCTTTTAATGTTTGGTATACAATATTGTTATGAGGGTCAGATTCAAGATTGTTCAAACCAAGTCCCTAGGTTAATATTTGGGCTTCCTATGGAAGCCCAAATTTTATCTTTGTTCAATATGGAGGGTAATTTAAAAAAAATCTTCTTCTTCAGATCCACCAGTCAGAATGCTTTGATATTTGGTATGCAACATCTCTAAGGGGGTCAGATTCAAGTTTGTTCAACTCAGATCCCTAGGTATATATTTGGGCTCACTATGGTAGCCCAAATTTTTTACTTAGTGCAATATGAGGAACTTTCTTTAAAAATCTTCTTCTTCAGATCCACCAGTCGGAATGCTTTCATATTTGGTATACAACATCTGAAGGGGTGGGGGGGGGGGGGGGGGGGGGGGGGGTGGGGGGGTGGGTATTCAATTTGAGTGCCTAGGTTAATATTTGGGCTCCATATGGGAACATTAAATTTAACTTAGTACAATATGAGGGAATTTCTTCAAATATCTTCTTCTTCAGATCCACTCATCAGAATGCTTTCACATTTGGTTTACAACATCTCTAGGGGGGTCAGATTCAAGTTTGTTTAAATCGGATCCATAGGTTAATATTTGGGCTCGCTATGGTAGCCCAAATTTGAACTTAGTGCAATTCGAAGAAATTTCTTTACAATTTCTCTTCTTCAGACCCAACAGTCAGAATGCTTTCATATTCGGTACACAACATCTCTAGGGAAGTCAGATTCAACTGTGTTCAAATCAAGAGCCTGGGTTAATATTTGGGCTCTCTATGGGAGCCGGAATTGGCCATTTTGCTGAAGAATTTGAAATTTTGTATTCAGTACCCTCTAGAGGTGTGTAACTAAGATTAATCCACATAGGTTGTATCAAGGGGCTTCATAGGGGAGCTCTACATTTTACTTTATGATCAACTGAAGAAAAGGCATGATGTACAGATTATTTTTGTCACTCCTGAGGGACTCAAGGATTGACAGTGTAGCCTATGGATATGGCTTGCTTAATGTAGACTCATTCTTGGTCTCTGTTTAAATTGTGTTCTGTTCAAGATGAGTGCTTCAGGCCCCGTGAGGCCTCTTGTTTCCTGTGCCTGTCATTAGTTCCTTTTTTCAGAAATATGTTGCCTGCAAATAATCAGGACGAGGCACAACGAGTTCATCTAGGTTTCTATGATCGGGTGCCGGAATTCAGTTTTTCGTTGCCCGCTTCCTTTTATGTCCAATCTATCGTCGTGGATTATGATTCTACTCGGAGGATTATGGATATTACGCCTATGGTGTATTCTTTTGGACCCTGGTATACTGCCTTGATTTCAAGGGATATGGTGATGCTATATTGTCGGGTGTATTCCTTTCAATAGTGCCATGTTCATCACGTTCCTCTCTATCCTTTAGTGGCAATATGGAGTTGGTCAGACGTGATGGAGCCCTACGGTTTTATACCATTCTAGATGACTAGGATGAGAGCTTAACGAGTTGCGCCGGGTCAAAAAACTGGTCATGCTTGGTTATTTGACCAGTTATTTTGTTATGATAAGCTTCTATTCACTGTTATTGCACTTTTATTGAGAATAGCAGCAGGAGCATAACTTCGGGAATGTATTGTGAGGTTTCCTTTTTCCTATAGTTGAAGAAAGGGATTTTTCACAGTTTCAAGCTTTAGTATTACTTCACCAGCCATACTTATCTAGCAATTCAAGTAATGTGGGTGGGGTTCGATATATGATTTTACATTGAACCCCCCCTGCTCTCCGCCTCCATCCCCTCCCACCCACCACCACATCATGTTAAGGGACAATTACAGGGCAGGACGTAATTCTCTTCCCGTAAGACTCGTATTCATTCAATTATATTCAAGTCTTTCATTGCTCTCCAATTGGCAGGAAGTTATTGTTCTAATGACTAAGCGACTTCAGGGGCGCAACCATTCATTAGTTGGTTTGCATCCTGCAGTAGTTTGATCATAGTTCGTATCCGAGCATATGATTTTTGGATAAGTAACTGTTTTTGAATTCTGAATTTTTTCATGAAATACATTTGTTTGGTATTGCTAGCCTTCGAGTAACCTGTGCGGTAGGCATGTCAGCTTATCTAGGCGACTTTCTCCAAATATGGCAATTAGTCCACTTTTGAGAAGTTTCGTTCAGAGACGACTGCTTCTGTTATGGCTTACGAGCTTATTCCTCATGTTATAAAATCGCATAAACGTTGTTTTATTCCTTCAGTTTCCTGGTTATATATCGCTCTGATTACGCCGATGATACAGGCTGTATTCAGGTGAGGGGAGATGTGGGATTCCGTTAGTTGCATGGCTTAATATGTATTAATCATTAGGCAGACGTATCTCTTGAATAGATTCTCTTAAATTCTTGCTCGGTGTCAGTATAAGAGCTTATGAGATTTATGTGCTATTTGGATCAGTAATGGATATTCCTACAGGCCGTCTAAGCATATGTCCTCTCTATTTTTCTTCATTATTCGGAGTTGTATATTCATTCTGCGAACAGTCATTGGGTTTAATGGACCTAGGGAACAGTGATTCAAATTGGCAATGGTCGTTGATAGATTTTTTAATCATATCCCATTACAGGTTCTGAATCCAGTCTTCAACTGGAAGCGGTACACAAAGGGGAATCCTACACTCTCATTCTCATAGATTTGAATGGTTACAGTTTGGAAGTTTATTTATTGGGATTTACTTGTTCACCGGGATGTGGTCACCTGTTGGTTGGCTCTGAAGCGTCTGAGTTCTCTCAGATAACTTTCCATTGGGATTCGATTGTTTAAGGTTGTACATATTAATATCACCGGTTCTCGTCTGATCTCCGTATTAACAATGTTCTGCCCAGTCAGTACTTTGATGTTTTATTGCTTGTGTATTCCGGATGCGGTATGCATTTTAGAAGCTTTCGATTTTATTATAAGATCTCCGCTAAGGAAGTTGGAGCTTTATCTTCATCTTGAGTCTTTAACAGATGATTCTCTTTAGCTCTAGATGCCTTAGGAAGGTGACGTATTGGTCACAACAGATTAAATTTTGCTTGTAACCGGGAGCCTTTAAAGCGATTATGTATACTTCCGTCTGCCTTTTTTTGCTCAGAGTTGGAGGGGATTCCTATATTAGGTTTCTTTTCTGATGTTCTTCAGTACCGTTTTATCACTGATTCCAGGCCGCTTTCCTCTTTGTTTTAAAGGTTAATTCCCTTCAAAAAAGAGGTGTGGCGGGTGGTTTTCGCCTTACCTTTTCTGGCCTTATAGTATGTGTGTAACTTGGGGTGAAGCTGTTATTGTCTATAGATAATACAGATCTTTTACGTACAGCTCAGTGTGTTGCATTGTATCCGGCGTGTGTCTGCGGGCATTAGTCTCAAACTGGACATGCTTTCCTAATTTTAAGCATCTGGTGATCACCGTATGGTGCACAACAAGGGCTTCACCAACCGGACGATGGGTAGTCCCTTGTTCCCCCCATTCCTACAGCCCGCCACATTTCATGTCTTTTTACATTTGCATTCACCATATTCAATCATCAAATCACAAGTGTTTGTGTTGAAATGAAGTCTGAATACCCTACACATGTCATGAACATGTAGACAGTACACGAAAACTTCATGAAAATCAAGGGTTACATGCTTTTCATGACTGTCACAAAACATGTCGTGTACGCTGCCCATATGAACACAGAAATTGAGACCCCACTAATTACACTACGAGGTGGGGTCTCAAAACCCCACCACATGACTTCAGTTTGTCTATAATTAACTTGTGTTTTTTGCAAGTGCGGTAATCAGGTTTATTCTTCCACCAAAAATAGTTTCAGTCCATTGTTGTTTAGTGATTGTTAGGTATTGCACTTAAGTATAAATTGAATACGTATGCTCCATACATGTTTTTTGATAATAAAAAGCATTAATATGGCAGAAGAAACGATCAAAATATGGAGTTTGAATCGTGTTTTTAATCTCGCATGAATATGTCAAACTGTGTGATGGGATGTTCGGCTGACGTCGGTTTATCTTTTGATCTCTTAAGTCACCGGCTCTTAATTAGATCAATTTTTTTCACAGTCAGTGAAATATTTCTTTTACTTTTACTTGAAATATTAAAAAGATAGTTCAATATTTGAAAAGGTTATTGAAAGCTATTGCGATTCGGAATGTTGTTCATCAAAATCGATTCAGAACTCAAGGAATTACGAAAAAATTAATATTATACCGTACTGAAATCATGGATGTAAGTTGAAAAAATTATAACTTGACCAGCACAATATATCTGGACATTTCCCCGACGGTCTTTTACCTAACTGTAGCTATTGACGGAGAAGAATCATGTTACCGGTGCTGAATTTTGGATAAATTGTGGGTTGGGGAGGAAGGGAATCCGATTTACGATTTTAATAGTTAAGTTCAAAGTGGAATGTTAAAATGTAAATGTTGAGAGTGGAATTAACAAAAATAAACTACATTAACGAAAAAGGAATGCTTGTGGTGGCCCTGGGACGTTTCAGTCCAAGATGCTTCGGAATCCATATATTGAAGCGCCTGCATGCACTAGCAAGGAAAACTGGCCAAGATGGGGGTGGGGGGGGGGGGGGGGGGGGGTGGGGTGGGGGGGGGGGGGGGGGGCAGATGGGCAATCGATCAATGATATCGGCCTATTTGTGCGTATGGGTTTTTGGGAGTCTAGGGTCCAATTGCCTCGTTTCGAGGATGGGGAGGGAGAGGGAGCGCTATTTACTTGACCATTTAGGAATGGTATGGATGACCGAATCTTACACTGCCAAGACACTGAAATTTTTGATGTGCTGGCTGCACGCAAAAATCAGGGGTGGTGCCAGAAAATCTCCGATAGAGGAACTAAAATCTCCCGTCTGAAAGACCTATTTTGATTTTTGGGGTTTCAAGACACGTGTGGGGGGACAAAACAAAAAAATTATAATACGAAATTTCGGGGCATGTTTGAGCTATGGTTACGATGTATGGTGGTCTGGATTGTCGATCGGCATGTCATTATTGGAAATAAAAAAAAATGTTATTTTCTATTGATTTTATTTACATATGGTTATAATTATGATTACTGAATTAATAAAAAGTAATTGAAAATATTGATTTGTCTCTTATTTTTTCTCAAGCTTGTCATGTGCAGAGGTGTTAAAACAGATGTTGGTTTTGAAGGACAGCTCTGTGCTTTGTCGCACCACTCAAATGTCATTTCACACCTTGTGCAAGTGGTAGTTTAATCTACTGCACCTAATTAATCATGTCAATCCTGACTACTTTAATGTAGTAGCAGTAGAATAATATTTTATTTTAGTGTCACATTTCAATACACATGCATAATATACATAGAGTATTTTCAAAATATTTATATGAAATCCAGCCTATGGAGGCTTATGAGACACATTTTCATCAGAGGTAGGTCTTTTTTACAGTAGTTCATAAAAAACAAAAAAAAACAAAACCCAAACCCGAAAAACCAAAACACATGCACGCACACCAAAATACACACCCTTGCGGACCCCCCCCCCCCCCACACACACACACACACACAAACACACTTCTGTTTCTGTTTCCTCTCCTGCTTCTGTTTCTTCTCCCCCTTCCCCTGCATCTAGTGTGGTTCAACCAGGTATATCGTACTCAGAGAAAGTCAAATCACCGAGCCGCAACTCGGGCCGCTCATTTGATTCTAAATTCTCCCAGTTTCGGCATAAAAGCGGAGTTAATTTTGACAAAAGGAATTGGCGCCTCCCCGATGTTTGTAAAAACATCCTTATGATTGGAAGTTCAAATTTAGGACGCATTGATCGAAATCCCCATCCGGACATCCAGGTGGAGTGTTACCCCGGCGCCAAATTCAATCATCTGCGCTCTATGTTTAAAGGGCACAGGGGCCAGTCCAGTCCCCAAAAAATATTATTAAATATTGGCGTGAATTCTCGAAACGATAATTCTGATCTCGTAGTTAAGCAGTTGCGGAATATGCTTAGCGATATCAGGGTCAAGTTTAGATCAGCAAAAATTTATTTCGCTGAACTAAACTTTTCGCAAAAACTCCCTCAGGCTGAGAGGAGAACCCTGAGCATCATCAACGAAACCATTCGGAAAGTGAAGGACGTTAACGTGATACCAAAAATTGATGACGCAAAGTTTGATGTTGCTCAGGATTTAATCCATTGGACCACGAGAACCGCCAATATTATGTACGATCACTGGTTGAACCACCTAAATTTAAACTAAGTAAAGGCAAAGGTAACAGCCGCCTAACAGATGTGGGATTAGGAACTAATGTGGTTAACCTGTCTGGCACCAATGACCTAACAACCCAAGAAAAATCTCTTTTAGATCGCGGTTTAACTTTTGTACCAGCACCAAAGCCTAAAACTGATAACCAAACAAATTTACCATCATACAACTGTAATTTTCTTAGGCAAATGAAATTAGCCGACCGCTTTAGAAACTCCTGCGGTCGGAAACTTCCTTTTACAGAATCATCTGGTTGGTCACCTCCAGATAGTGAAGTAGATCCCGAAATTATTGAGGCTAGCAAACGAATCATCAAAAAGGTGTTCAGCATGAACATACTCTCCGATAAAGACAATTTAACAGCTGGTGAACGGAGAGCCCTCACGAAACTTCGAAAAAATAAGAAATTAGTAATTAAACCAGCCGACAAAGGTGGGTCGGTAGTTGTTCTATCTCGGGATAATTATATAAAGGAAGCCATGAGACAACTCAGCAATACTAAACATTATAAGAAAATAGATTCACTTATTTGGCCTAGTAATATCGAAAAATTCAATAAGATCTTAAAATTTCTCCTCGACGAAGGTCACATTACCAAAAAACAATTGAAATATTTAACAGCTAAGCTCAGTGCTCAAACAAGACAATTTTATATCCTACCAAAGATCCACAAGGACCGTTCTTCATGGACGGATGACTTAACTCCACCCGGGAGGCCAATTGTATCAGATTGTAATTCGGAATCTTATGCGATCTCGGAATTAATTGATTATCATCTTAAACCTATAGCAAATAGACATCCAAGCTATCTAAAAAATACACAGGATTTCCTGTCAAAAATTTCGAAATTGAAAATATCGAAAAATGCAATTCTGGCTACTTTGGATATCGACAGTATGTATACGAACATTGATATTGATAAAGGTGTTAAATCAGTTAAAAATGCATTTGAAAAATATCCGGATGCGAAACGCCCGGATGAACAAATTTTGGATCTTTTAGAGCTGAGCTTAAAAGGTAATGACTTTCAATTCAATGGAGAATATTTTCTACAAATAATGGGTTGTCCTATGGTAAAAGATTCAGTCCTAATTTTGCAAGCATTTATGTAGCGGAATGGGAGGAAAATGCCTTAAGCAAATGTGCAAAGCATCCTCTCGTATATCTCAGATATTTAGATGACATTTTTATTATTTGGGAACATTCAAAAGAAGATTTTGATGAATTTTTAGAAATTTTGAACAATCACGATCCAAATATTAAACTGAAAGCTACTATCAGTGAAAATTCTGTTGATTTTCTCGATGTGACCGTGTATAAAGGCAAGCAATTTCAGGCGTCCGGTCATTTAGATTATAAAGTGTATTTTAAACCAACTGATTCACATCAATTGTTGCACACAAAATCATTTCATCCTCAACATACATTTAAAGGTATCATCAAATCACAACTCATTCGTTTCCACCGCAATTCAAGTGATAAGGTAACTTTCAATGAGGCTTGTTCTACTCTATTTGGCGCCCTCAGATCGAGAGGGTACTCGCTGCGCCTTTTGCGTAGCCTGAAATCCCAAACCCTGAAAAAGCTCGAAAGTCCAGCTGAAACTACCGATTTCGAACCACTGAAGATTGAACACAACAGACCGTTGCAAAATGGTAGTGGCGCGGTATTTAATTGCAAAAAGCCTCGTTGTAGACTGCATACTTTTATGCCTGATCAGAAAGAGGAATTTTCCTCCGAACAAACGAAAAATCATTATCAGATCCGTAACCCCCTCTATTGTGATTCACCAAACATTATTTACCTTATCACTTGTAAGCGATGTCGGAAACAGTATGTTGGTCAAAGTCAAAATCCTTTCCGAGAACGTGCTACTAGACACAAACAGGATATAAAACATAATGCTGATGCCCCAGTAGCACAACATTTTAACCTTCCTGGCCATTCTTTGGACGATTTCGAAATCCATCCTATTGAACAACCACCAATTAAAGACACATTAGAAGAAACGGATGAATTTAGAAAAAAACGTGAAGCTTTTTGGATCAATACGCTTCAAACCCTCTGGCCATTTGGTATGAACATATCAGAGGGCGAATGCGAAAGGAGGTCCATCATTCCTTTCACTTTAACGTACAACAGAATGAATGTCGAAATAGCAAAAATGTTAAAAGATGAATTCAATTTTACCAATGCTAAATTAAATGAACCTTTGAATCTTCGACCTGTCATCGCCTATAAGAAAAACAAAAGCTTGCGTAACATCCTTGTAAGGACTAAATTAGAGCCCATCAATGAATAACATCAATTTTAGCCAGCCAGTTTAACCAGTTCCTAAGCTCATCACTTAGTTTAAATCAATTTTGTGTAATTTTTTGTCATGTTTGAAACCCATCAGGGTTCAGTAAATGAAAACAATTTTTCGGCGGCATATTAAAAGAAAAAAACGTTTCAGTAGGAAATGTCTGTGCCAGTGCGATTTTTTAACCTCAAACACACACACAAACACACAAAGGGTAATATGCAGACATACGCCCACATGCACTTGCGAATACTTTCGTGTACTAATTTTCTTTCAATTTTTCTTACTTCCCCCCCACCCCCCCATCACGTATATCTGTCTCTCTCTATCTCTTTCCCACTGAAGTGTACTCTCTCTTAGAATGGCACATTCGCAGATATTTTAATTCGGCATCTCCCTTATATTCACCCACATATTTTTACATACACACAGGCTTAACTATTTCAATTGATAATACAAATAACAATGTTGAGGAACGTTGAAAAATCTGCAAATGCAAAGAGTATAAAAGTATGTACAAACCCCTACAGAATTGGATGAGGGATATTTATTTTGTATGCAAATATCTCCCGTCCACCCCCCCCCCCCTCCCCCCCCCCCCCCTGTGAAATAATCATTAGTTTCAGTCTCGAGTGAGATACCTTTTGGTATCTATTCAAAAACACTATATTTTTTTTTTACTATATCCTTTTTATAAGAATCTTTAATTGCGTTGCCCGACAAGAGTAAGACAGGAAAGAGGATGTGCTAGTCGAGTTGACTCAATGTCGTGAACTGGTATCACTTCGATCATTAGCCGTGTGCTGTGGGTGCATTCGTGGCGCAGGAGGCTTTTTCGCCCCCACTTCCCACCCAAGAAAAACACGGTTCATTACGTGTTGGCCTACAGCTGTAAACAAAATGTAAAATTGGGAACTTCGCGAATATTAGTTGTTTTTCTCAAGTCTGGTTTATTTATTTCCTCCATCAAATCGATCGTGCAAACACAACAGTTTTCGAAAGTGACGAGGACTTTGTACTTAACCAAATGGAACTGACTGTTCTATTCCCAATTTACAATTTCAAACCACAGCAATAGTAGCCGTCTGCCTCCTCCAAATTCCAATTTTAATTTAAAATAAATTATCTACTACCAGTAACAAACGCAGTTGTCTTGCCAGTTGACGTCACAAGACAGTATTTATTAATCAGCAGAGAAACTGACATGCGAAAGCAATTAAACTAATCGTTAACGCTCGTGACCACGGTGGGTCACAGTGTTTTGAAAACTGTCTTCCACTGATCAAACACTGCGGTCCACTGGAATTCCACGGAGGAGAACACACCGCGGCGGCGTTTTTGTTTCAATCCACGTTGAACGTACTGCAATGTTAGTTATAAGAAACCAAATGAAGTTAAAAGATTAAAAAATGACAACTCATGTATGTAAATATCAATGTGCAAAAAACAAACTTATTTATGTTAATATCTATGTGCAATGTATTATGTTTCTATAGTTTATCACTTGTTAAAAGTTGAAACACTTGAATGAAATAAAATATATCAAAGCCAATGTTCTTGCTATAGTTGCTCTGTTATCAATGAAAATAAGTAATTAATTGTACACGCCCACTCATAAATAGTTCCTCTATAAATAGACAGCACTAATCTAAATTTAGCTTCAATAACTGGGGTATTTATTGACCAGTCTCATATGGGTACTGTACACGTAATGGGTCTGCCTGTCAAGAGAGCTAATGTAAACACTGGGGACCATCTCAATACATTCCCCTATCATATCCACCAAATATATCACAATTGTGTCACAAGAAAATTTCACAATGATGTGTCAAATATGTGGTGCTTAGCAAACTTTGAGTAGTATATGTAATTCCTCATATTTTATTCTTCTTTTCACCTTTGGGAGTCCTCCTGCAGGCTTAGGAGCTGAAATTTAGTCTGCTATTCCTTTAAAGTCCTAGGCCCTCCAGCCTTTTTACTATTCAGCTAAATCTGAGCCATTGGTACAGTAGAAAAATATGAAAAATTTATAGTAATCTGTATATTTTTTATACCTACCAATGGCCCAGACAGGGATGGCCCTCCCGTGAGTGGGCACTGTTCAAGCTCCACTCAAGCAGGGTTACAGCGGTTGAAGACATGTGCACCATCGACATGCAGTACGCCTTAGTACACGCCGTCATCATGCCCCCATGTAGGCAACTGGGATAAAGTGCCTTGCCCAAGGACACAACGCAGATCGTCCCAGATGGGGATTGAACTCGGGACCTCTAGCATAGAAGTCCAACAGTCTACCACTGAGCCACCACGCTCCCCATTGGTAAGTATAAAAAAATATACAAATTACTATAAATATTTTTATAATGTACCAATGACCCAGACTTAGCTGGTGCTAACTCTAACAAATCCAGGGCCAAACACAAATTTTGCCCCCCAATCCCCAAAATTTGCATCCAAAACCAAAAGAAATCATGTCCTATAGGACCTCCATACTTCACCCCTACTGCGCATTGCGCAGTGTCATGGACGTTCCGAAATTGGCGCCAATTATCATTCTCTGTTTGGCCCTTCATCAGTCAACATCTCACTGATCTTTGTGCTTGTAAATCTCAGTTTAAAGGATGCCAGACACGTAATTATTGGAGAAATGGTGATTCTAAGGAGGATATAGAAGGAGGAGAGGAAAAAGGAGTGACAAAAAATAATCAGGGCTGTACTTAAAATTTTTTGATGAAATTATGTTAAGTTGCCTATTTTCGAGGCATGGGCCTCTTGTTGTCATTCTTGCTAAAAAGTTGCACTGCTTATTCAGTGTTTCCTCTCCCCTGGTCTTCTAAGTCCCCCCTTGCAGTTCTCCCATGCTTTTGGCATATTTTTGAGAAAGATCATTTCTAAATTCTCTTGGGGAAAGTTGCTTGGTTACAGAATGTTTTCTGTTATTTTCCCCATAGTTACGTTTTCACCCATGGGTGTATAAACGTTGTGTTCTGCATCTTCCATCTGATGTTCTGCAGATTCTCCCCTGGGAGTCTCTGTCTTGCATCAGATAGAGTGTAATTTTGATGACTGATTTCGGGCCAGTTTTTTCAGTGCCTGGAGTCATGTTTTCTGGTGTTTTACACTGTTTGTTTACATTGGCAACAGTCTGTTTTGAGGGGGGCTGTTTGCCTTTGGTGTAGTTTATCTCACTATAAGATACATTTTTATTATCCGTAAGTGTTGCATTAATTATTTAATATAAATTTAAAATTTTTGACCACACTTAGCCATCGGTTCCATCGGGGCTCAACGTTACTTTTCAGAAACTTGGGCTTCGCTGAAAAAATATTTTTCAAAAATTATTTTGATTTGCAATTGTTTTTTCATTATTAATGGATCATGTTATTATGTATCTTTGTGTCAGGGGTTTGTGCGAGTAACTAGGACTTGTTGACTTTTCACAATGAAAGGATATTGTTCAAATTGTAATACGAAGAAATCTTCCTCTGACTTTCATGATCATTGTATTAATTGTAGTCAGTGTTCTCGCACTAATCCCTGTTCTATATGTCAATATTGGGATGACAAACATTGGAAACGTGTGTCACGATATGTTGTTAGTGGAGAAAGGGCTATGCCGGCTCTTTCTCCGCAAGGTCACTCTACTCTCTCAGTTTCTATTTCAGAGGAACAAGAACAGGGTGATGTTTCCATGTTATCTTCCGCAAGTGCGCTTCCGTCGTCACAAATGAATACAGAGCTAGCGGCAAAAGTGCTCATGGAGATTAAACAAATGTCGTCCGCTAGCTCGCCCGGTGTAGCGTCCATTCACCGAATGGTTCGGCAGCCGGGTTCGTCCGATGCGGTCCAGGAGGAAATGTTGGGTGATGCGAGCACTATAAACATTCAACGTGCACACCCAGTGACGGCGGATAGTAGGCGAGATCGGAGGAAGCCTTTGAGTCCGGTTCCTAGCTCGTCCAGGTCCAGCCGGGCCGCGAGCGAGAGAGGCCCCTCTCTCGTACAACAACATCTGGGACCAGATGTTGTGGTACAAAATGTGTCGCAAGCGGAGCATACGTCCGTCGCTCGGGACGCTCCGTTGTATAGGCAGTCCGTGGAGACTGCTCAGGCTTCTTCCTCTCGTCAGTGCACACGACCGCACCTTGGCTACGTGACCGCCGATATTTTACCAGCTTCGCCGATCAGGGATTCTTCGGCGACCAGGTCACACCATCCGGTAGCCAGGGACACGAGGCCGATGGACTCCGGACGTTCGCATAGGAAAAGTATGCGGGAGTCATCAGATGCGGAGCTGCCCTCGGCGAAGCAGCGAAAGACTGCGCCTCCGCAGGCCTCGATGCCGGACGTACTTGTGCAGATAGCACAACTTATCGCAGCATCCCAGCAGCCGACAGAAACGGTGTCGGATCGGGAATTATCCGACGGCGCTGGGTCGGTACGCTCCGCTGAAGCATCGGGGGCGGACGACCGGGAGCATCATGAGGTGAAAGGGATACGGATGACTTGGAGCTATCCCTTTCGGAACAACATAAAGCTGCCGTGGACTTCATCCGGCACTTTCTCCCTCAAGTTGTTCCATCGGGCCAGACTGCTGCGGTTCCGGACAAGAGGATTATAGCGTCATTGGACTCTGATTTTTTTGAGCGGTTCAGGGACATCGCTCCCGAGTTTCCGTCTCAGTCCAATAATGTTGCAAAAACATTTGAATTATTGAACGACGCTATATTCAAACTTGCTTCCAAAACGGGGAAAGCAGGTTTCTTGTCCGCCAATACTCTCAACCTGCCTTTCATTAATGCAAGGAATAAATTCGACACGGCAGGACAGGGTATTCCGAGAGTTCCTCTGCGTATGGACGACGAGGCGGAAGACTTAGAGTTATCATTACCGTCGTCGGCGTCTATTCCAACCGCGGTGTTGGAAACAACTATTTCGTCTAACAGAGCCAGTTTAGATGCCTTATCTTACGCAGATCACCTTACTAAGGCATTATCACTGCGCCTTCAAGGGAAAGAATTTCAGGATATACAATCCTCTTTAAGACTTCTTTCAAGGGCAGTAGCTTATTCCACGTGTAACTCCGCCCTTTCAGTGGCAAACCTGGAGTTGGTTAGACGTGACGCAGCCCTAGCTACATCCACACTCATGGATACTAAGGTGAAGAACTCTCTCAGAGTCGCTTCGGTCTCCGGAGAACTTCTCTTTGACGGCAAGCTTTCTGCAATTTATGATAAAATTACAAAGAAAGCTTCGGATTCTCTGCTGTTCAAATCTGCTTCTAAGAAGTCGGACACGGCAGACAAGAGTAAGACAGGCACTTCTGGGTCTAATGCACCCAAGAGAGGTTCCTATAGAGGTTCCGGTGCGTCCTCTTGGTCTTATTCAAGAGACCGTCAAGGTAGCGACTCACGTTCGGGACGTCCTTCGGGCCGGGACAACCGGTCGGACGCCCCGAGGTCGACGGGACGAGGTGCGGGTCGTGGAGGACGTGGTTTCTCCTACCGCAGGCCTCGCAGGTCCAGGAGGTGATGGCTTAAACCTCTATCGCGTACCGGTTGGCGGAAGGTTGTCGAGCTTTTCACAAGAGTGGGCGTCGATTACGGACGGCCCGTGGGTGAGAGGAGTGACTTCGGAAGGTCTAAAGATATCCTTCAAACGAAAGCCTCCATTAACTCGAAGTCCAAAATGGACTCAACTTCCGTCAAATCCGCAGAAAAGAGATGCTCTCTTATCAGAGGTGCAGTCTCTTTTAATGAAGAACGCGGTAGAGGTCGTAGAAAACCAGGAGACTCCGGGATTCTACAGCCATCTGTTTCTGGTTCCGAAACCAGACGGCTCGTTCCATCCAGTCATAGATTTGAGCTGGATAACAAGCTGATCGTCGCTCCGAAGTTTTATATGGAGACGATTCGGTCGGTCAGAGCGAGTATTCGGGTGAACGATTATGCAACGAGCATAGATCTCAAAGATGCGTACTTTCACGTCATGGTACATCCTACATTCAGAAAGTATCTACGCTTCGCAGTCCTAGGAGTGGTGTATCAATTCCGGGCGATGTGCTTCGGATTGAATCTAGCACCCTGGGCTTTCACTCGGGTAATGAACTCAGTAATGATCTATTTCCGAGCTCATTCGTCTGCGGTAACGTCGGCCTACCTGGACGACATTCTTCAGAGGTACGGCAACGAGTTAACGCTTCAGAACGATGTTCAGAATCTACTTCTATTGCTCCGACGTCTCGGTTTTATAGTAAACGAGGAGAAGTTGGAGCTGGTGCCGTCCAAGTCATTCACACATCTGGGAATGAGTTTCGAGACGCACAACAATCTCGTTCGTCTGCCGTTAACCAGAGCGAAATTAGTCAGTTGTTACGCTCGCTATTGTCTGCACACAGACAAAGTCACGGCGAGAGAATTTATGAGACTGATAGGTCTGTGCGGAGCCGCTGCGGATCTCATTTCGATGGGGTGGTTACGCACGCGTCCTCTCCAAATTTTCTTGACTCAGAATTGGAGTGTGAAAATTCATTCGCTCGACATAGACGTTCTCTTGTCAGATCAAATGAAACAAGAGATTCAGACTTGGGCAAACATTCAGTGGTTAACTCAGGGAGTTCCGCTGCAGTTGCCGGATCCCAGTTTTACCATTATGACGGATGCCAGTCAAACAGGTTGGGGTGCATCATTGATCCCAACGGATTCGAGATGCCAGGGTCTTTGGGATCCGCAATTCCTGGGCAAGCACATAAACATCAAGGAAATGATGTCAATTTGGCTTGCGTTATGTCATTGGATGGACATTATTCACAATGCTCATGTCCAAATCCTATCCGACAATACGACAGTAGTGGCATATATACGGAATCAGGGAGGCACTCATTCAGTTCCGTTGTTCAATCTAACGGAAAGAATCCTTCTGTTTGCGCTAGAACATCAGGTTCTTCTTTCGGTCCGTCACATACCGTGTCGTCTGAATGTACTAGCAGACTCCCTTTCACGAAAGGGTCGCTTGTAGCCGTCGGAGTGGACTCTCAACAAACAAGTATTCAATCAGATTTGCTACCAATGGGAACGGCCAATGATAGATTTATATATCTCAACAATCAGTTGCAGATGTATGTGTCTCCGTGTCCGGATCCAAGAGCATTTGCAGTAGACGCTCTGTCGATCCCTTGGGACGGAATGATAGGATATGCGTATCCTCCAGCGCCGTTAATTCAGCAAGTATTGCTAAAGATAAAACAATCTTAATGCAAGATTCTGTTGGTAGCATCTCTGTCTCCACAGAGGCCGTGGATAAATCTACTCAGGTGTCTGTTGTGGGACCTACCGCGAAAGCTTCCTCCACGGGAGGATCTTCTTTCGCAGGGGAAATCGCGTCAACTCCATCACAACCCGCAAGGTCTCAGCCTTCACGTTTTTCCGTTGTGCGGTCCTTCTTGCATGGCAAGCACTTTACAGGACGAGCAGTGGACGCGATTTCTAACTGTAGGAGGACCTCCTCTTCGCTAAACTATGCGGCTAGGTGGAAGGTTTTTCGTCGTTGGTGTAGGGATCATTCTGTGGATATTTTTGATCCCTCTATACCAGACATTGCAAACTTTCTAGTATACTTGTTTGACGAAATCAAACTGCAGCCTGTTACTATTAAGGGTTATAGGTGTATGTTATCTGATACCTATGCACATCATGATAGTTTACAAATTGGATCTAATGTCTCTTTATCTAAGTTGGTTAGAAACTTCTCGATAAATAGACCCAGAACTCTTAGGTTAATTCCTAAATGGAATTTAGCTTGGATTCTTCTTAAACTGAAGGAAAAGCCATTTGAACCTCTTGGGACAGTAGATTTCAAATTCTTATCTTATAAGACAGCTTTTCTCTTAGCTTTCTCTTCTGCTAGAAGAGTCAGTGAGCTTCATGCATTGTCAGTGGATGATTCTCACTATCGTAGTGTCGGGAACACTATCACCTTCACTACTAATGTGGGTTTTTTAGCTAAGAATCAGGCTCCTAATAAATATCCGGAACCTATTGTCATTAAGGCTCTTCCATCTTCAGACGGGCGTAGGCTTTTACTCTGTCCTGTTAGAGCGTTATGTATCTATAAACAGAGATCTCAGTTTATCAGAAAGGGACGAAAACGTTTCTTTCTGTCTTTGATGCCTAATAGAAGGGACATTTCGGTCCATTTTATTGCTAGATGGATTCAGTTAACTATCCGTACTGCTTATGAGAGTTTATCTTCTTCTCAGCAGTCTGTGCTTAAGATTCCGCTCATGAAGTAAGAGCTCTTGCTACTTCTTGGGCTTACGCTAATAGTATTGCTATTACAGATTTAATGAAGGCTGCTTATTGGTCTCAGCCATCCACATTCATGAATTTTTATCTCAGAAATATTGAGTCCATTTCTGGAGACCTGCATTGTTTAGGTCCGTTATCTGTTGCTCAGAATGTCGTCCACTAAACAGTTGCAACTATAGTTATGCAGGCTTTCTGTTCCGGCAGTGACTCCGTCCGGCTGCCCTCTTTGCTCTGGGCTATTTGACCCAGGGCAAGGGGAAAGGGGGGGTGGGGAGGGTGTTCCCTTAGGTCACCTGCTTTATAGTGAAAAGCAAGGGAATGCCTCCTCCGAAGTCAGTATTTCTGAGTCGTTTCTGGGATGGTTTTAAAGTGTAATATTAATGTTAAAAATTCATTCATGTCATATTTTTATAGTGTAGCTCGGTGTGAAGCATTTGTATATGTCAAGTGTCAAACGGGCGTTAATATACAATCCTCGGACACTTTTAAAAGAATATAAAGAGTCTCAATTCTCTGGACTAACTTTATTTATTGGCTTACTTTAAAAATAATTAGTATAAAGGGTTATACTGGATGTTAATAGAGAACATGAATGTTATTGTGCTCAATTATGAAGGGTATTGTATCTTTCTAATTTAACATAAAATAAGAAAGATACATGTAAAGCCTAATACTCCTTTTCTCCTTGAGGGTTGCCTCTATATTATATAGTTGAGCTTATTGGATTTTCCTCTATGTCCTAGGCCCTCCAGCCTTTTTACTATTCAGCTAAGTCTGGGTCATTGGTACAGTATAAAAATGTTAAAAAATTTATAGTAATTTATATATTTTTTATACTTACCAATGACCCAGACGGGGATGGCCCTCCCAGGAGTTGGGAACTCTTACCTCCCCGCTGAGTACATAGCGCTGACCAGGCACTGCCAGTAAGAATGTCCTTGACACTGCGCAGTAGGGGCGAAGTATGAAGGTCCTATAGGTCATGATTTCTTTTGGTTTTGGATGCAAATTTTGGGGATTGGGGGGCAAAATTTGTGTTTGGCCCTGGATTTGTTAGAGTTAGCACCAGCTAAGTCTGGGTCATTGGTAAGTATAAAAAATATATAAATTACTATAAATTTTTTAACTTTTCATTTTTTCAATTTCGATAGCATCAATTTTTGCACAATTAACCTGTTACACTTCCAGCATATTTTAAAAGTGGATGAGTAAAACTAAAGTAGACGTTTTCCAAGATGTTGCAATCTGAAAAGAACTTGTAGCTATTAAGTACCCCATCTTTCCCCTGTCAACCAGTTTGTCACTTCTTTTAGAAGCTGCTGAAAGGATGTTCCACTGGAGCTTGAGAAGTGGTTTATGTGCACAGATTCTAGTTCTTTGTGAATAGTGGATATTACCATAGTTATTTGTGAATAATTGCTATTACCCTTGTTGAATTATGGCAATAACAATATCACTTCTATTCATTAAGGAAAAATAATGACATAGGTAACATAGATTACTCAAGTAATTGTATTTTAGCATCATTCGTGCTACAAAATGCACCCTAATTATTTGATCATGATATTTTATTGGGGACAGCTGTGTGTATTTAATGTGATAAAAACATGTATATAAATGAGAAAGAAATATATGTGGAACTCTCATACATTTACTGTCAACATTTCATACTAATTTGATATCTTCCAAGTGAAAAACCCTGTTGGGTTTATATAACTTACCATCACCAAACCATTTATCATAACGTTTGTACAAATTTGACTGTTAAATTCTGTCTGGGTATCAAGTTAACTCCTGAAAAAAAAACGCTTGTAATTTAGTGAAATATTACTCGGACAAATAACAGTCTTCCCATGTTTCTTGACCTATTTGACCTCAGTATACCTAATGTAGGCATTTAATCATGTTTTCTTTTACAAAGCACGAAGAAGCTATGTTTATCTCTGAAATACAGAAAAAAGCCCAAAATCTGGATAATTGAATGCCCCTGTTAATTGGAAAAAATTCACTGGCAAGGTGTCTACTCAGTAAAGAGGGTTTCACTGTACCTAATTTCTTTTAATGTTGTTTTTCCACACTTAACTGCACAACAAATATCTATGATGAAATGACAGTTTACATTCATGTACATTTCGTGTACCAAGTAAAATTATATCTGTAACAAAAACTACTCTGTCCCCGTGGGAACCCTGGGAACTGAGGCAGTGCCTGTTTACTGTGGTAAACAAGCTCTGTTTTACTGGGAAAAATAGGACCCAGTCACCAATGTATGGGGTGGAAGTCCTCTAAAATGGACAACATGGATATAAACAATTGGCTAGACTAGCCATTCTGCAGAAGTATATGACCTTAAACACCAAGAAAGAAATAAATAAATAAATAAATAAATAAATAAATAAATAAATAAATAAATAAATAAATAACACATAGTACTCATGTTATATATTATTGGGGTGTAAGCTCACTTTCAGCTACTATGGCTGTATCATGACCACAGCATAAGCATGAAGTATAGCCAATTATGTATACCTGTGCTTCCCACTTTTGAGAGCTTCAACCTCAGGCATTTTTTGCTATGTCCAATTTTACCTGGACAACTAATCTTGTTTACAAGCTCTGTTCCATTTCCTGGGGTCCCCACAGGAAAAAACTACTCCAGTAAGACCCCAAAAGTAGATCTTCTGTTTCTCAGGCCATTTTTTAACTCAGCTTTGACGTAAGTCAAATTTGAGCTTATGCCATTTGCAGCCGTCTGCCATCCGTCTGTCCGTCAACAATTCAATACGGCTCGGGCTAGAGGCCGTATTTATGAACTGATCTTTACGAAACTTCTTGGGTACCTTTGTTATGACCATGGGACGAGAATGAGTGTTTTTGGGTCCGATCCGAAATTGAATTTGGCCACTGGCAGCCATTTTGTTCAAAATTAGGTGCAATCAGATTTTTGCGCAGAACTTCCAAATGAAAGCTCTGATTTGAATAATTTTGTGTATGAATGTTTAGTACCATGGGATACATCACATATAATACAGGTTTTTTTTCTCGTACAGAAATTATGCAAATTAGATGAACTTTGATTTTTTCAGTGCTACTTACACACATTAAGAACACATGTCAATACGGCTCGGGCTGAAGTCTGTATTTATGAACCGATCTTCACGAAACTTCTTGGGTACTTTTGTTATCACCTTGGGATGAGAACGAGTGTTTCTGGGTGCGGTCCAAAATTCAAGATGGTTGCCAGTGGCCATTTTATACCCAAATTAGATCTAATCAGTTTTTTGTACACAACTTCTATATGGCTCAGGCTAGAGGCCGTATTTATGAACCAATCTTTACGAAACTTCTTGTATGAATGTTTAGTAACATGGAATACATCACATATAGTACAGGTTTTTTTCTTGTGCAGAAATTATGCAAATTAGATGAACTTTGATTTATTCAGTGCTACTTGTACACAGTAAGTGCACATGTCAATACGGCTGGGGCTAGGGGCTGTATTTATGAACCGATCTTCACGAAATTTCTTGGGTACCTTTGTTATCACCATGGGACGAGAACGAGTGTTTTGGGATGCAGTCCCAAATTCAAGATGGCTGCCGGTGGCTATTTTGTACCGAAATTAGGTACAATCAGTTTTTTGTTCAGAACTTCTGTATGAAGGTTCTGATTTGAATAAATTTTTGAATGAATGTTCAGTAACATGGAATACATCACATATAATACGGGTTTTTTTCTCGTGCAAAAATTATGCAAATTAGATGAACTTTGATTTATTCAGTGCTACTTATACACAGTAAGTAGACATGTCCATATGCCTAAGGCTAGAAGCAGTATTTATGAACCGATCTTCATGAAACTTCTTGGGTACCTTTGTTATCACCTTGGGACGAGAATGAGTGTTTTGGGGTGCAGTCCAAAATTTCAAGATGGCCGCTGGTGGCCAATTAGACAAACTTTGATTTATTCAGTGCTACTTACACACAGTAAGTGCACATTTCAATACAGCTCTGGCTAGAGGTATCTAACTGTCACCCACCTTTACAATACTTTACCTGTACATTTGTTACAGGCTACGGTCAGTATTTATGTAAAGACATTTACAGTACATTACATGTACATTTGTTATCAGGTCTTTACCTAGATATGTGTCATTGCTGTGTCATATGCTATGCATGTACATGTCTCACACAAGTTGAGCTACAGTGTCATTGACACTTTCATTTCATTCATTTGTCATTCGAAAGAAAGTTTATTTAATACGTAAATACAATTATATTATGGGACCAAAAAAGTTATTAATTAGGCCTACCGAGCTTTGATTTTTATTCCCTCGAAAAAAATTTGTGGGAATCTAGCCGTGACGTCGTCCATCTGTCTGTCTGTCAGTCTGTCCATCTGTCCGTCTGTCCGTCCAGGCGTAGATGGAATTCGTGTCCGCTCCATAACTTCTTACAGCCTTCAAGGATATTAATGATACTTGGTATTATTATTGCCCACAACCAGAGGGTGTGTCGCGAATAAGGTTGGAATGGCTATCAAGGCTTTTTTGGGGGGGGGGGAATCAGCCACCCTTTGGTGGCCATCCTCTAGTTTTGTGTGATTTTCACCTTTTTATTTAACACATTACACAAAGTGACAGTATTTTAGATTGTGCAGTTGAATAACCGTGCGTGTCCCGACTGACGGTTATCTCACATTCAGGTCAGTCAGTGTTTTTCAATAACCGAAACCGAGCTATATTTTCGGTTAACCTCCCAGCACTAATAAGGACTTTAAGTCTGATGCCACTAAGCCAACGGCTTGAGGAGGTTCTTGGAAAGGACATAGTATCTCTTCCCGTAAGCCTTGAAAGTCCTACAAGTGATGTTCTGGGCCTCTATTGCTCTCCAGTTGGCAGAAGGTTATCGAAATTCGCAACCAACTGAATAGAGATATGGAAGATCAGTGGGTAAGGAATGTAGTTGAAAGGGGTCTTCGGCTCTCATTCCGATCAAAGCCTCTCCTTACAAGAAGTCTGCGTTAGATAAATCTTCCAGAAAATTCTTCAAAAAGCAAGTCTCTTCTTTTAGAAGTTCAATCTCTCTTAGAAAAGGAGGCAATGGAGTTTGTAGAGAATTCCACCAATTCTCCGTGATTCTAGAGCCATTTGTTCCTTGTGCTAAAGTCAGATGTCTCGTTCCAACCAGTTATAGGCTTGAGCTGGATAAACAAATTGATCAAAGCTCCAAAGTTTTACATGGAAACTATCCGGTCAGTAAGAGCGAGCATCTCAGTGAACGACTTTGCAGAAAGCATAGGCCTAAAAGACGTGTACTTTCACTTCTTGGTCTATCCAGCATTCAGAAAGTATCTTTGTTTTGCCATACAGGGCAAGTTTATCAGTTCAGAGTGATGTGTTTCAGTCTGAATCTGGCCCCTTGGGCATTCACTCGGATAATGAACTCAGTCATGTCTTATTTCCGATCTCATTCGGCAGTGATAACCTCGGCTTATCTGGATGACATTCTTCAAAGATACGGCGACAAAAGCATGCTTCAGAACGATGTGCAGAATCTGCTTCTGTTACTCCGACGTCTAGGTTTCATTGTAAATGAAAAGAAGTCGGATTTGACTCCGTCAGTGTCCTTCATTCGCTTGGGAATGAGTTTAGAGACTCACAACAATCTGGTTCGTCTTCCCACAACCAGGGCGAAGTTGGTCAGTTATTTTGCTTTTTTCTTCTAAAGTCTCTCACAGTGTCAGCAAGGGAGTTTATGAGATTGATGGGACTGTGCGGAGTGGCTGCGGAGCTGATTCCACTAGGTCGATTATGCACACGTCCTCTCCAGATTTTCTTCATTCAGAACTAGAGTGTCAAAATGCATTTGCTCGAAAGTCAGATTGTTTTAACGGACCTAGTAAAACAAAGTTTAAGATTTGGGCAGACCTTCAATGGTTGATTCAGGGAATTCCGCTTCAAATACCAGATCTGGTCTTCACTATTTTGATGGATGCCTGTCAGTCGGGTTGACGTGCCTCCCTGCTTTCTGCAGATCTAAAGTGTCAGGGTCTTTGAGACTCTTGGTTCCTGGAGAAACACATAAACATCAAAGAGATGATGTCTATTTGGCTAGCCCAAAAGCATTGGATAGTTCACATAGGGAACGCCCATGTTCAGATTTTGTTGGACAATTCCTCAGGAAGCAGGACCTCACTCATTCCATTCCTCTATTGGAATTGATGGAGAAAATTCTCCTATTCGCTCTGGATCATCACGTTCTTATTTTGGTCTGTCATATTCCAGTTCATCTGAACATAGTTGCAGGCTCGCTCTCAAGGAAAGGTCGCCTGTTACCATAGGAGTGGACTCAACAGACGTGTCTTCAGTCAGATTTGCTACCAGTGGGATCGTCCCATGATAGACCTTTTTTCCACAAACCTAAACAATCAACCTGCGACATTCATGTCTCCGTGTCTGGATCCTCCCCATTTTGGGGGTTGGGGTTCAAAATTTGTGTTTGGTCCTGGATATTAATGAGTTTGCACCAGCTAAGTTTGGGCCATTGGTAAGTATAAAAAAATATACAAATTACTTTAAATTTTTCATTTCATTAAACTGTACTTTATATCTGTGTAATTGAGGCAAGTAAAAATAGTTCACCTAGATTCAAACAGTTCCTTTGTTTGGAAAGCTCAAAATCACTACCACAGTTGTTGAGGTAAGTGATTTTGGGAAGGGTATGTTATTTTCCTTTTAAAATTTGTTTTATATATGGAATACAGTTAAGCCCACTTAATTGGATATCTTTCCACTGAACAACTCTGTTAACTATATGTAATCTACAAATAGCAGTTGGATGTGGCTGATTCGTAAGGTGCAGGGTTAATGAATGGGAATTGCATCCAGATCAGGGCAGCATGATTGCTGCATCTGTTTTACTAGTAACCTCTGTAACATATTGTCTTGCCTTAGGTCTTCCTGTTCTGATGCTCCTAAATATTCAAAAGATGGATATTTCTAATAATTTCTATGCCCCTTGCCAGACCTGCTTGTGCTTAAGAGCCTAGGTAGGCAGGGGGTATGGTGACAAAATTATTTTATACAGCCTTCTGATGATATTTTAGGCATGAAAGAAAAGTGCATGGCTGTTGCAAATAAGGTACATCACAGGTGCAAAGTAATGCACCTCAGAAATAGTATGCAATTAAGTCACCTCTACTAGAATTAATGTCTTAATTATTTAGCCTTTTCAACCCTGTGTTCCTGAATGCTCTTCAGAGTGAGTGGGTAACAGTTTTTAGCTGCAATGAAATAGTCTTTGTGTCTGTATGTCACCTGGGTCCCGGTTGATTCACTCTCGGCACAGCACAAATTGTAACAAAGTTATGACATCACTTGTACCGGTGAATCAACCAGGATAGCTCAGTTGTAAGTGAAAGTAAACAAAAAATGATGGAGTCGCATTGAAACATCGTCTGTCTGTCAGACATTTTGTCGAATGACATCACGGCACAAATCTTGCACCACCTTGCGAGGAGGTGTAAATTTGTGCCAGTCGGCACAGTTCCGTCTCATGTTCTGTTCGTAGTTGATTGTGGGGAATCCCTGTTCCGTCACAGTTTGTGCTGTGCCAAGAGTGAATCAACCGGGCCCCTGGTGTGTGACCAGTAAGTTTTTAGACTGTGACAAAGGCCTAAACAAGTAAAAAATCTGTTTCTCAGGCTCTCTTGCATGGTACTTTTGCCTGTCACATGCTCTCTTTTTATAACCAATGCAAACTTAAAAAATAAAAATTAAATGGTGTATGTCTGATATTTTACCCAAGTTAATAAAATTTATAAATTTGTCCCTTGAGTGCAAGAAGGCTTTGCAATGCTAAAGCATTGCAAAACATTTTTGCATTGAAGGGACGAAATACACCACCACCCATGCTATTATGTAGATTATGAGGCCTAAAACATAAAACAAAGCTAGAACATGAACTTTTGATGGCAAAGCAATAATTACAAAAAATAAAAAATAAAATAAAAAGCAGCCCGCACACATGCAGTTTTACAAAAATGGCCTGAGAAAAAGAAGAAACAGAAACAGAAGAAGAAGCCTAATGAGATTTTAAACCCAATACCTTTTAAAATACATTGTGGTTTTACATTATTAGGGTATATTTGATATGGAAGTATATATTACTGATGCTTAACACCATGTTCAATACAGCTGTTATTCAGAGTATTTTTGTCAGAGTTATTTCCCTTTATGGATTTGAATTTGTTTCATTTTTCCATGTGTAACTGCTTAGGAATTTACAGGAAAAACAGTCACAGTTTGAACCAATAGATAGTATAGTGCTTAAATTACAGTGTAACGATGTTAACTGAATAGCCACTTTACCAAAGGAAAATGTTCAATAATGGGGACATTCATTTAGCCAGAAACATGTTGTTTATCTACATTCTAATGATTAACTGGCTGAGGGCTAGATTATTTTTGCTGACCGGCATTTGTCCCTCTAATTTTGTTTTATTATAAATTATTGTAGAGTTCCAAAAAGGCACTCTCCATTAATTTTTAATAAAGCAAAGCTATATAAACAAAATATTATTTACTTTCACTTACTATGAAACATCAGTTAAGAAAATGTTGACTTTTAGGTTTTTTCAAAGCTCTGATAGTGGCTTCCAGCACTCAACCAGTTAATGGCCATTTATTACACTATATACACTATACCTTGTGTACAGAGCTCATACAGCCCTGTCAAACAAAGATGAAGATTAAATGCTCATATCAGAATTGTTGGGACAAAAGAGGTGTATAACCTGGATATTTTATGTTTACTTTTTGAGTTCAACAAAAGTCTGCACACACACACCTACATACAGGGAATCCGCACAAACAGTCTACCAATCTACATACAGACACCTCCCCCCCCCCCCACCCCAAGCCAAAAAGCCAACAAAAAAAATATATCAAGTTCCATTATCAAAGCTCTGTTGTTTTTGTTTTATCTCATTTTAATTAACTCTTTTTCAGCAATTGATGCCACATGTTGAATACTTTGATTTGAGTCACAATAATATTGAGACAATACAACATCTACAGTGGTTAAGCTCTATGACATCTTTGGATCTGTCCCATAATGAAATAAAGTATCTTGACTGTTTGCATACGAAGCTGGGTAATCTCAAATATCTCAACTTAGCAGGAAATAAACTGGACTCCTTGAAAGGTAAAATTTGGATAATTGTTGCTGGTTTTTGTATAATTAGTCTTTTCATGGTCAGTATTTTATACAATTTTTTAGCCTTTTAGCCTGCCTGACTGAAAGTCAAAGTGAATGTAGGTCATGTTAACCTCCCAAAAATATTTTCAGGGAAACAGGTTGATTTTCGGGGAAATGGCATGGATTTCAGGGAAAAGTTTGTGTGACAGAAAATGCTGTATGCAACATGCCGACTACCACTAAATCACCCTCAATTGTTTTGATTTCCCTCCGTAAGAGATACTATAAAACTATTAATGCTACTCACATATGTTGTATTACCAAATAAAAATATGATCAAAATTTATAAGACAGTATAAATTTTCATTTTGGCTGTATACTACCGTACTGACAGGGGAATAAGCCCAGGAGGTGCAGGCAGTGAAAACGCAAAAAAGACATGGGTGGGCTTATTTTCGGGTAAGGCAGTTTACAGAAGCAGGGAAAAGTTCGAGACGGCCATTTGCAGCACTGTTATTGGAGAGTACAGTTTCCCACTGTCCATTTTATCATGTCACTTCATATTTTGTCTTAAGTGTGTTAAATTGAAATGGTTTGTAAATTGTATTGAATAAAGAATGTGCTAACATACCAAAAACTATCCTACTTAATTTTTCCGTCTTGTTTTTATTGAAATGAGTTCCGAGAATTGTGAGCGTGAATTCCCACGTTATTGATGGAAAAGTCATGGAAATTGAAAGTACCATTTCGAAAACGAGTCTATTATAGTCTGTTTTTAAAGACGTTTCTTTCATAAAGCCATGCTGGACTGAGACATTTTGTCCCAAGGTTTTTTGGAGCGAGGTAGAAGACCCAAGCGTGACGAAGCACATGCGCTCGTCGTAATATCAGAATTTTTCATTTTCAAATGATTGAAAATGTAAAAATCTGTTACCGGTAATACGACGAGTGCATTTGTGACGAAGCTGGTTGAATTATTGAGTGGACATTCAGTGAAAACAGAAGACTAATTAATTCAATGAAGAAATGAAATTGACTCGATGAAAGAATGAAAGGTTTTAGCGCGCCAAAGGCGCGCAGGGACGATGTGGGATTTACAAATCCCTTGCGACCCGGTTAACCTTATTTTATTTTACTTGGATCAGACAGGCCTAGCTTTCCTATTGCATCAGATGGAGTCTGAGTGGGATATGCACGTGGTTAGAATTCCCGGCAGTTTACGTTGGAGTGTTAGATTGTCAATACTCAATCCCTCAACGCCATTAAAACTATTAGAGAGTGGGCTCTATTCGGTTCCAGCTCGGCGATGGTAGAGGTTTGAGTCCCACCATGGTGGCGAGCCAGAATGTAATATTGTGCGATGGCAAATTAAGGGAAGAAGAGAAAAGAAAACCAAACAGCAATGCCGGTTTGGTAGCGGCCCCGGTATATGACCATAGCGATTACAAAAAAGGAGTGGAGAAAGCTCCAACAGTTTAGTTTTGAAAAACCAGGAGTCATCCATCAAGCCTTCTGGGAGATAGGATTGACTCGATCGAATGGAATGGTTTAACGCGCCGAAGGCGCGCAGGGACGGTATAGGGAACAAGCCCCTTTCGACCCTCATTGACTGTAAATGACTAATTTCCACATGTGTCTACTCGTGTTGAAGGAGGAACAGGTTCAGGTACTCGGCAGGTGTCACCGGTTGCAGCGTGATGGTCTCTTTGACTGATGTCGGTTGAACCCTCGGGTGAGGCCCAGTGTGAGAGGTTGGGTCCTCTCACAAAGGTACTACCACTCCCCGAGGGTGCAGTCGATCTGGATTTTCTGCCATTTCGGAGATGATATTGAGTGATGGCCACCACTGGCAAGTATAATCTGCCTCAGGCTGTCTCTGATTGATAGGATGTCTTTGAAGGAAACAACAACGACCCCTTTCGGGGACCACCAAGAAGAAGACTCGAACTTCCCTGGTTCGGGGGCAGGCCTGCATTGTAATCCTAATGGGTTGGGGCAAAAAGATGCGCAATGCGCTTACAAAAAGGGGCAGAGGCGGGACGCAGGTCCAACGCTCGCCTCCCTTAAAGTGGTCGACCACTTTTAGGGATGGAGTAGAGGATGTTCAGGAACCATGGGGGTTACCGTTTACATAACGGTTAGACTGTCCATAGCGGTTATTGGGGTGCTGGTCAAAAAGCATCTTCTGTGTACCTGCTTAAAAGGAGAAGGTAGAATTAGTTTTCATTAGAATATGTAGAAGTAAAGAGGTAAAAGTAGCACATTATGTTTTAATTGTGATCACAGTTAAGCTGTTAATCTGCCTGTTAGATCACCTTCTTAGGGTGATAGTGAGTTTGTAGCGGAAGGGTAACAGGTATAGACACTAAACCACACCCGAGGGTGTTTCTGTTCTGCCCTTCGCTGGTTTCGACCATGTTTAGATTAGTTTGAGTTTATTTTGCATCAAGATTAAACACTGCAAATCCCACCCTCAGCCGGGGAAGCCCAGCCCACACAAAGCGCTCTCGCCTGGTATCTCGAGCGACCTGTGTGGGCTGAGCCCCTCCCTGGCCGGAAATGAGATCTACAGTATCCAATCGTGATTTAATTTTAGTTGAGTCGTTGAAGGCAGCCCTTTCTGGTAGAAGGCCACAGTTAAGCTGTTTTTCTGCCTGTTTATTCTCCTTTTCGTTCCCTATTTATTTAGTTTTTTAGCAATATTTAATCCTGATGTAATTTTACTTGAGTCGGTGAAGGCAGCCTTTTCTGGTTGAAGGCCACAGTTAAGCAGTTTTTCTGCCTGATAGTTCACCTTCTCGTTCCCTAGTTTTATTCGAGCGGTCTTAGTTTTGATTGCAATTTTTGGGCTTTTGTCGGCTTTCGCAAATGGCTCCAAGCTCGGAGATTAGTTCGCTGTCGGCTAACCGGTCATGATTTTTCACGACCAGGGTGGATAGGCGGTCTTTAATGGTGGGGATATCGGCCCTGTCGTGGAGTGTTTTGATGGGTGTGTCCCATGGGGCACAGAAGGCAACTCTAAGCGTGTGATTTTGGACCTTCTGGAGTTTTCCAATGTTAGTTTGGTTGAGGTCAGTTAGTATGATTGCACCGTATTCGAGTACTGGGCGCACAAAGGCTTTGTATAGTTTGAGTAGGGTGGACTGGTTGGCCCCCCCATGAAGTTCCCTTAAGCATTTTTAGTAAGTTAATGTGTTTGGTGGCTTTTTTTGCCATGTCGTCGGTGTGTTTGTTAAAGGACAATTTTTGATCAATGGTGATGCCCAGGAATTTCGCTTCTTTGCATTCTGGGAGGGTGTTATCCATAAGTTTTAGGTCAAAATCACGTTTATTTTTCTTGCAGATAAAGGTGATTCGTTGGGTTTTATTGGTGTTTAGCTTAATTCTCCATTTGGCACACCATTGTTCTAGGTCATCGAGAGCGCGTTGCAGGGGTTTTTGGAGCAGATTGGCCATATTGTTAGAGTCCCAGAGGCCCTTATCATCTGCGAATTGGGAGACTTGAACACGATCCTCGGAGAAGTTAAGGTCATTTACATAGAAGATGTAAAGGAAGGGGCTTAGGACGGATCCTTGGGGGGTGCCTGCTTCAAGGGGGACACTGTCAGACATTTCATTGTTCACTCTGACTTTAATTTCGCGATCATTAAGGAAAGAGGATAGTAAACTGAGCAATTTCTTGGGGAGTTTCATTTTTGATAATTTGTAGCGCATTCCATTGTGCCAAACGGAGTCAAATGCTTTTTCGACGTCTAACAGGACTGCTGCACCTATTTGCTGATTGTTGATAGCGGTTTTCATTTGGGTGACTAGTCGGTAGACATGTTCGATGCCTTCTTTCCGGTTTCTATAGGCTCTTTGCCAATTATTGAAAAAATCGATGTCTTCAAGGTGCCCCCTGAACCGATTGGTAAGGATTCGTTCGAATGTCTTACCGATACAGCTGAGGAGGCTGATTGGGCAGTAGCTGGTTGGATCGGAGGGGGCCTTGTCAGGTTTTGGTATCATGACACCGATGGCTTTTTTCCAACATTTGGGAAAGTAGCCATGAGTGAGGCATGCGTTGAACAGTTTGTTTAGTTTTTCAATTAGGGAGTTTGGGCTTTGTTTTAGAATTTTGTAGCTTACTTCGTCTTCGCCGGGTGAGGAGGAATTTTTGCATTTTTTTATGACGTTGATGATTTCGTCATTGGTGATGGGGGTGAAGAGGTCATCGTCATCCCCGTCTTCTGGCTCGTTATCGAATTTGGGGTCACGGTAGATTTCAGGGTGTTCATTGATGAGGTCATCGATCGCATTAATGGCTGCGTCATCATTGCCCGTGCCTTGATACGGGCGATGCGTTTTTCTTAGGAGATCAGCAAAAGTGTCGGCCTTGTCTTTGTCGGTGCACGTGAAGGAACCGTCTTCCCTTTTAAGAGGTTTGGCAGCAGCTTTGCCGCCCTTGTTTTTTTGCCCAGTTATGATTTTGAAAGAGTCCCAGAATTTTTTGGCATCTTGGACCCCGTTTAGATTGTCTGTTGCCTTTTCCCAGTTGGCTTGTTTTTCAGCTTTGAGGGCTTCCTTGACTTCGCCATGAAGCCGGTTATATGTTTTTTTGAGGTCAGCTTTCTTGCCGGGGTCAGTTTCGGTTTTAAGAGCGTGAAGAGCTCTACGTTTGGTTTTGATTAGTGACAGTGTGTCGCCCGAGATAGTATTTCTCCAGGGGCGCACTTCTTCTTTTGGGCATATTTCATTTAGGGTTGAGTTAATGATTTTTTCTATGCCCTCGCATTGGGTTTCGAGTTCCGCTGCATTGGATTGGGGGGGGGGGGGGGGGGGGGGGGTGTTTGTGAGTTTGATATCGATGATTTCGCGGTAAAGATTCCAATTAATTTTTCTAAAATTTCTGCGGAGCGTGGGGGGTACCTGAGTGGGCCGTTTCCTAGCTGCAGTGAGGCATGGACCGGGAGGTGATCGCTGCTTAATTCATCATCGCCGACCCAGTGGTCATCGATGTGGTTTATCAGGGAATCACTGGCGATAATTAGATCGAGGATATCAGATGAAAATAGTGGGTTGTTACTGATATAGGTTGCTGAGTTGTCGTTCATAACCACATGTAGGTTATGTTTTTTTGTTATTTCGAGGAGGGCTTCACCATTGGGGCTGGTTTTGTTGCAGCCAAAGTACAGGTGTTTGGCATTGAAGTCGCTGAGGAAAATGCAGTGTTTGTATTTTCTCGTGAAGAATTCAAAGACAGTGTCAGAAACAATTTTGCTTGGGTCGTTATAATAACAAACAATCACGATGTTTTTATTGTCGACTGTGATTTCAGTTGCAATCACCTCTGCATCGAGGTGATTGGTTTTTATTGTTAGCTCAACTTGACAAAGTCAAGCTGAGCTATTGCCATCACTTCTCGTCCGTCGGCGTACGTACGTACGTATGTACGTTAGTACGTTAGTACGTACGTCCACAATTTCCTTTGGCACACCTCACAGGTCGCATTTATGATCAGATTACTTTGAAACTTGGTATGCTTGTTTGGGGTGACCTCTAGATGGGAGCTATCGATTTTCTTCAATTTCTGTCAAAAAATGTTGCCGCGGCCAACGTTCTTAGAACTTAGTTTAGTCAAACCACAATATTTCCCTTTGGCACACCCTACAGGGCACATTTATGATTTGATTGCTTTGAAACCTGGTATGCTTGTTTAGGGTGACCTCTAGATGGGAGCTATCGATTTTCTTCAATTTCCGGCAAAAAATGTTGCCACGGCCAACGTTCGTAGAACTTAGTTTAGTCAGACCTCAATATTTCCCTTTGGCACACCCTACAGGGCACATTTATGAGCAGATTGCTTTGAAACCTGGTATGCTTGTTTGGGGAGACCTCTAGATGGGAGCTATCGATTTTCTTCAATTTCTGTCAAAAAATGTTGCTGCGGCCAACGTTCTTAGAACTTAGTTTAGTCAGAAGACTCAATATTTCCGTTTGGCACACCCTACAGGGTACATTTATGATCGGATTGCTTTGAAACCTGGCATGCTTGTTTGGGGTGACATCTAGATGGGAGCTATCGATTTTCTTCAATTTCCATCAAAAAATGTTGCCGCGGCCAACGTTCTTAGAACTTAGTTTAGTCAAACCACAATATTTCCCTTTGGCACACCCTAAAGGGCACATTTATGATTTGATTGCTTTGAAACCTGGTATGCTTATTTAGGGTGACCTCTAGATGGGAGCTATCGATTTTCTTCAATTTCGGGCAAAAAATGTTGCCACGGCCAACGTTCGTAGAACTTAGTTTAGTCAGACCTCAATATTTCCCTTTGGCACACCCTACAGGGCACATTTATGAGCAGATTGCTTTGAAACCTGGTATTCTTGTTTGGGAAGACCTCTAGATGGGAGCTATCGATTTTCTTCAATTTCTGTCAAAAAATGTTGCCGCGGCCAAAGTTCTAAGAACTTAGTTTAGTCAGAAGACTCAATATTTCTGTTTGGCACACCCTACAGGGTACATTTATGATCGGATTGCTTTGAAACCTGGCATGCTTGTTTGGGGTGACATCTAGATGGGAGCTATCGATTTTCTTCAATTTCCATCAAAAAATGTTGCCGCGGCCAACGTTCTTAGAACTTAGTTTAGTCAAACCACAATATTTCCCTTTGGCACACCCTACAGGGCACATTTATGATTTGATTGCTTTGAAACCTTGTATGCTTGTTTGGGGTGACCTCTAGATGGGAGCTATCGATTTTCTTCAATTTCCGTCAAAAAATGTTGCCGCGGCAAACGTTCTTAGAACTTAGTTTAGTCAGACCTCAATATTTCCCTTTGGCACACCCTACAGGGCACATTTATGAGCAAATTGCTTTGAAACCTGGTATTCTTGTTTGGGGAGACCTCTAGATGGGAGCTATCGATTTTCTTCAATTTCTGTCAAAAAATGTTGCCGCGGCCAACGTTCTTAGAACTTAGTTTAGTCAGAAGACTCAATATTTCTCTTTGGCACACCATACAGGGTACATTTATGATCGGATTGCTTTGAAACCTGGCATGCTTGTTTGGGGTGACCTCTAGATGGGAGCTATCGATTTTCTTCAATTTTCGTCAAAAAGTGTTGCCGCGGCCAACGTTCTTAGAACTTAGTTTAGTCAAACCACAATATTTCCCTTTGGCACACCCTACAGGGCACATTTATGATTTGATTGCTTTGAAACCTGGTATGCTTATTTAGGGTGACTTCTAGATGGGAGCTATCGATTTTCCTCAATTTCCGTCAAAAAATGTTGCCGCGGCCAATGTTCTTAGAACTTAGTTTAGTCAGAAGACTCAATATTTCCCTTCGGCACACCCTACAGGGCACATTTATGATCAGATTGCTTTGAAACCTGGCATGCTTGTTTGGGGAGGCCTCTAGATGGGAGCTATCGATTTTCTTCGGTTTCTGTCAAAAAATGTTGCCACTGGCAAAAAAAATGACATTGGTACCAATGAACTTCAGTTTTGGCATTTCTTTATAACTTACCAAGTTCAAGTTTGTCAAGTTGAGCTACAGTGTCATTGACACTTTCATTTTAGTTTTGATGTTCTGCTTTATTAGAAGAGCGACGTCGCCACCTTTAGTGATTTGTCGGTCTCTTCTAATAGTGCTGAACCCGCTAACAGAAAAATTTTTACTGGGTTGAAGCCAACTTTCACAGATACAGACAATGTCTGTATCTTTGAAGAATCGGCTGATCTGAAGCTTTTTGTTATTAACGCTTCTAGTGTTCCACACGGCTATTTGTAACTTATTCATGATAGGGTTGTAATTTAGTCGCGGAGTTTGGTTGGAGGTGATTAGTCGCTTTATTGGACGTTGATTGCGGCTTTAATTAAAGATTCGGATATTTGGGTTTTGAAGAGCCGGGATGCTGACCGGCTAACATCTTGACAGATGTCAGACAGACTACTGCTGACATGTTTGTTTAGAACCGAGTAGAGTGCTCCCGTGACAAGGGAGCATATTGTGTGGGGCGAGGAAGCTTTGTCGGGTTTATTTAAGTTAAGGTTTTTCAACTCTATGTTGGTTTTCACTTTTTTGAAGTGGGGGCACCCCCGATAATTACTGGTGTGGGGTCCTTTGCAGTTAGGGCAGGAGGGGGACTTTGACTTGCATGCCTTGGTGAGATGGTTGTCTCCACATTTCATGCAGGTCAGAGTGCCCCTGCATCTGTTGGCTACGTGCCCAAATTTTTTACATTTATGACATTGGATTGGGGGAGGGGTTGATCGGTACTCCTCTGCAACGTGCTTTCTACCCTTATTGGTCACCCCTTCCGAAATTATTTTCCGTTTAGTTGTACTGTTAGGGCAGGTCACCTTCAGCTTCCACGTGTGATTGCCCGTGGCTCTGGAGGTGAATCTTTCCCACTTGCAGTCTGGTATACCCTGACTGATGGCTTCTTTTAGGGTGTCGGGGTGTATCCTTGTAACCACGGCAATATTAACTGTTGTTTTTCCCTCTAGAGGTTGTGTAGCCTGCTTATCTTGTTTTTTATTTTTGTCCATGGGTACCCTCGTGGGTATCTTCTGTACAGCCCTCATGGGTGTCCTTTTTATGGCCGCGGAGAAGTCTAAACTCGTAAGTTTTGACTCGATGATATTCCATCTACCTTTTATATAGAACATGTTGAATAGAATTTGTGTGGCTTCATCACACCAGTCAGCTGAAAACTTTTCAATTGCGCTTGTGTTGATAGACTCAAGTGAC
Organism: Pictodentalium vernedei; assembly: GCA_031216915.1. Lineage (NCBI taxonomy): Eukaryota > Metazoa > Mollusca > Scaphopoda > Dentaliida > Dentaliidae > Pictodentalium > Pictodentalium vernedei. Next base: position 439,704,601 of record CM062296.1, on the reverse strand, counting down.
AATTAATTAAAACCTAATGTAAACAAATGCTCATGGCTCTGGGGACTTCATTAGGTAACCGACTCTTGTCATCGCAATTTGTTGTTTTCACAACAGATATTTCTATAAACTCTAGCATGTTGTGTAACATGGGATAATCTCCAGAACAAAACAGCCTTTTAAAATAATTTACTCGCAAAAGGTTTTTTGTCAGTTGATTAGGAAAAAAATACAAAAACAATGGCTATTTTCGAAATAGACCATACATTCAACTGCGCATGCCAACAATTGTCTGATTCCTGTTTTTTGTTTTTCAATGGCACGTTAATTGAGACAGAATAAAAACAAAAAGATATGTATTGTTAGCATTGAGTAATTTTTATTGTACAATAAAACCTGTCAAAAGATAATAAGAATGAATATTTTCTCACTAAAAATGTGCAGAATGAACAAAGAAAGTGGCAATAACAGAGAAAAATGACACACGAAAAAAATGACATTCGATGTATTTTTCTTTTTCTCCATTACGGTAAGGGCATTTCTTTGATTTTCAGAAGTAGGGGAGTGGGCTTATTCATGAAGAGGGCACCTTGAAATGGGTTTTTTCGAAAAAATGGGGAGGGGGGTTAATCTCGAATATTTGCTTATTCCCGCGTCAGTATGGTACTGCTCATCTCAGCTGGTTCTGTATCCTGTGATGGCTTATTCAGACTGTATTCTATTCACAAACATTGGAATCACAATAGTAATCAAGTTTCGACCCCCCCCCCCCCAAAAAAAAAAAAAAAAAAAATAAATTGCAGAGACCACAAATTTTTCAGTTTCAGGTATAACACATGTAGATGACAATCTTCAAAAACAAAATTTGTTCCCTTCCACTTCTACAATCAATTCATGGCTGTAGCAGTGATCTGAAGAAAAATAATTTATAAAAAAAATAAGGCATAATTAACTCCCACAAATGTTCAGAAGTTTCAATTGTTCAACTTCAAAAAATTTCTTGCAGTTCTCCTACAATCACTTCATGGCTGCTGAAGAGCAGACATGAGCTGAAAGAAGTAAAAGTTAACATGTCTGTCACTTGCACCAGTGCCTGTTATCCATTGTCTGTCACTTGTCATCAGTTATTTATCATCTGACGTCTGCTTTTCCATTTAACCCTTTACCCAATGAATCGCCCGTATCTGCCAGCGTAATATGCAAATTCAGCAGCTGAAAAAATATTATTTTTCGAAAAATTTCAACAAAACCATATCATGTGACCCCTCTTTGGAACAAGCTCGCCGAGCTCGTTCCAATGAGGGGTCACATGATATGGTTTTGTTGAAATTGTTTGAAAAAATTTAAAAAATGATATTTAAAATAATAAATTTTGATATCGTCTCTGTTGGGTAAAGGGTTAAAGTTCCAATCTCTACTAATGCATAAAACCTCCATGTTTGTCAGATATTCATTTATCTCTCAGGGCATATGACTAATCATTCACCAAATATCAGCCAAACACGAACTATTCCATTCTTTCAGATAGTCACTAAAATCAACAAATTCACTCAGATATGCCTCCTGATAATGTTTTGCACATTCTGTGTTATCAATTCTTTTGGGGGTGTGGTGGCGTCATGGTAACCAGTTCTCATCAGATCACCGAAGTTAAGCAACATCGAGACCGGTTAGTCCTGGGTTGGGTGACCGTCTGAGCGATCGATTCGGACTCCTGCGTTGTGTCCTTGGGCAAGGCACTTAACCCTGATTGTCCACTTGGGGACGTACTGCACGTCGATGGTGCGCATGTCTTCAACCAATCTAACCCTGCCTATGCTGCAGTGCAGAGTTACGATGTTGGGGAGCTGGCAGCTGCTCGTTGTTGCTTGGTGGTTCTCTCCAGGTAATCCGGCTTCCTCCACCCGTAAAACTGTCACGATCATGATTAGCCATTGTGCATAAGTATTTGACCTTAAACACCAATAAATAAATAATAAATCCATTTATGTGATTAGTAACTATCAGACACAAATGTGCTAAACCAGTCAGAGTTTAATATTCATGCGAGATTCAGAATTGATTCTTGCAAATAATCATCACAAGGAAGACAGTGAGAATCAATTTTGATTTTTGAAAAATTGTTTCAGGGGATATAGAAATGGAGTTTGCCCGTTCATTCATCCATCTGTTTGTCAGTTCCTCTGTCCGCCCATCCATCCTTAACAACTTTGGACCTTCATATATCAGTCAGTGGATGTTGGATTTAAATGATCTTTGGTGTGTTAATAGACCACCATGGGGGAAAGGATAGTCACAAGTAATAGGTTTTGTCCATTTTTAGCTCAACTTGACAAAGTCAAGCTGAGCTATTGCCATCACTTCTCGTCCGTCGGCGTACGTACGTACGTACGTACGTTAGTATGTTAGTACGTTAGTACGTACGTCCACAATTTCCTTTGGCACACCCCACAGGTCGCATTTATGATCAGATTTCTTTGAAACTTGGTATGCTTGTTTGGGGTGACCTCTAGATGGGAGCTATCGATTTTCTTCAATTTCCGTCAAAAAATGTTGCCGCGGCCAACGTTCGTAGAACTTAGTTTAGTCAGACCTCAATATTTCCCTTTGGCACACCCTACAGGGCACATTTATGATTTGATTGCTTTGAAACCTGGTATGCTTATTTAGGGTGACCTCTAGATGGGAGCTATCGATTTTCTTCAATTTCCGGCAAAAAATGTTGCCACGGCCAACGTTCGTAGAACTTAGTTTAGTCAGACCTCAATATTTCCCTTTGGCACACCCTACAGGGCACATTTATGATCAGATTGCTTTGAAACCTGGTATGCTTGTTTGGAGAGACCTCTAGATGGGAGCTATCGATTTTCGTCAATTTCTGTCAAAAAATGTTGCCGCGGCCAACGTTCTTAGAACTTAGTTCAGTCAGAAGACTCAATATTTCCCTTTGGCACACCCTACAGGGTACATTTATGATCGGATTGCTTTGAAACCTGGCATGCTTGTTTGGGGTGACCTCTAGATGGGAGCTATCGATTTTCGTCAATTTCCGTCAAAAAATGTTGCCGTGGCTAACGTTCTTAGAACTTAGTTTAGTCAAACCACAATATTTCCCTTTGGCACACCCTACAGGGCACATATATGATTTGATTGCTTTGAAACCTGGTATGCTTATTTAGGGTGACTTCTAGATGGGAGCTATCGATTTTCTTCAATTTCTGGCAAAAAATGTTGCCACGGCCAACGTTCGTAGAACTTAGTTTAGTCAGACCTCAATATTTCCCTTTGGCACACCCTACAGGGCCCATTCATGATCAGATTGCTTTGAAACCTGGTATGCTTTTTTGGGGAGACCTCTAGATGGGAGCTATCGATTTTCGTCAATTTCTGTCCAAAAATGTTGCCACGGCCAACGTTCTTAGAACTTAGTTTAGTCAGAAGACTCAATATTTCCCTTTGGCACACCCTACAGGGTACATTTATAATCGGATTGCTTTGAAACCTGGCATGCTTGTTTGGGGTGACCTCTAGATGGGAGCTATCGATTTTCGTCAATTTCTGTCAAAAAATGTTGCCGCGGCCAACGTTCTTAGAACTTAGTTTAGTCAGAAGACTCAATATTTCCCCTTTGGCACACCCTACAGGGCACATTTATGATCGGATTGCTTTGAAACCTGGCATGATTGTTTGGGGTGACCTCTAGATGGGAGCTATCGATTTTCTTCAATTTCCATCAAAAAATGTTGCTGCAGCCAACATTCTTAGAACTTAGTTTAGTCAGACCACAATATTTCTCTTTGGCTCACCCTACAGGGCACATTTATGATTAGATTGCTTTGAAACCTGGTATGCTTATTTAGGGTGACCTCTAGATGGGAGCTATCGATTTTCTTCCATTTCCATCAAAAAATGTTGCCACGGCCAACGTTCTTAGAATTTAGTCTAGTCAGACCACAATATTTCCCTTTTGTACACCCTACAGGGCACATTTATGATCGGATTGCTTTGAAACCTGGCATGCTTGTTTGGGGAGGCCTCTAGATGGGAGCTATCGATTTTCTTCGGTTTCTGTCAAAAAATGTTGCCACTGGCAAAAAAAATGACATTGGTACCAATGATCTTCAATTTTGCCATTTCATTTATAACTTACCAAGTTCAAGTTTGTCAAGTTGAGCTACAGTGTCATTGACACTTTCATTTTTCTAAAGTTATGGGCTTTTTCCACTTTTTTTCAACTTGAAAACCCTTCAACATAGAAACCCGTGGCAGAGGATACCTGTGGAGTTGCACCTTGTTTCAGTCTTGTCATAGATTTTGAAAGTGGCCTTAAAGGTTTCAAGAAATCAAGTTATTTTCTGCTCCCTCATAATAAGTGGTAACACTTTGACTTAGCAGTGGTGTCTAGTGAAGTTTTGGCTGCCTGTACAGGCAGCCAAGACTTCATCAGAAAGTACTGGCAATGTACTGTAACTTCCACAAGTAAGACCACCAAAAGCCTATATGTTGGAACATGTATTTTATGTGTAAGACTAGAAACTTGCCAAAATTGGAACTAAGGCCTCAAGGATTAAACTCTAGTAAATATTATAAATACTAGATTTGTTTTTTACAATGGAATATGTACTGGTTGCACTCACATTTCTTTAGCTTTTGCATTACATAATAGTGGTTTACGAGTACTCTTCAGTTCTAAATTATTCCAGAACTGGAAATTGATTCTCACAGCAGGTGTGAGAGAAAATAAAAAATGATTATCACAAATCAGGACAAATTTTCAAGCCCTGCTAACATGCGAATGGCTAACAATGGTTGAAGACTATGGAAAATTTTTCCGTTTGAATTCTTGAGTTGGTGAATTGTAAGACTTCATCAACTCATTCAAACTTCCTTCAAAACAAACATGAGTCATGTTTATTCAGATATCTTTACCTTTCGCATTACATAATGACCATAAGTGGCAGGGGCTATTGACAAACATCACCATATGAATTTTATTTGTCAAGTTTTTAGCTCAAATTGACAAAGTCAAGCTGACCTATTGCCATCACTTCTCATCCGTTTGTGTAAGTACATACGTACATACGTCCACAAATTTCTTTTGGCATACTGCACAGGTCGCATTTATGATCAGAATGCTTTAAAATTTCGTGTGCTTGTTTTGGGTGACCTCTAGATGAGAGCTATCAATTTTCTTCCATTTCCGTTAAAAAATGTTGCCTCTGGCAATGAATGACCTTTGTACTTAGACCTCAATATTTCCCTTTGGCACACCCTACAGGGCACATTTATAATTTGATTGCTTTGAAACCAGGTATACTTATTTGGAGTGACCTCTAGATGGAAGCTATCGATTTTCTTCCATTTCCATCAAAAAATGTTGCCACTGGCAACGACCTTTGATCTTGGTTTAGTCAGGCATCAATATATTCCTTTGGCACGCCCTACAGGGCACATTTATGATCTGATCGGTTTGAAACTTGGCATGCTTGTTTGGGGTGACCTCTAGATGTGAGCTAGCAATTTTTATCCAATTCGGGGGGGAAAAATGTTGCCGCTGGCAACAAGCTTCGATGAACTTAGTGCAGTTATGCATCAGTATTTCCCTTTGGCACACCCTGCAGAGCACATTTATAATTGGATTGCTTTGAAACTTGGTCTGTTTGTTTGGGGTGACCTCTAGATGGGAGCTATCGATTTTCTTTCACTTCCATCAAAAAATGTTGCCGCTGGCAACAGCTTTTGAACTTAATTTAGTCAGGCATCAGTATATTCCTTTGGCACGTCCTACAGGGCACATTTATTATCCATTTGGTTTGGAACTTGGTATGCTTGTTTGGGGTTGCAGGGCACATTTATAATCGGATCACTTTGAAACTTTGTATGCTTGTTTGGGGTGACCTCTAGATGAGAGCTATCAATTTTCTTCCATTTGTGTCTATAAATGTTGCTGCTGGCAGCAGCCTTTGACCATAGTTTAGTCAGACCTCATTATTTCCCTTTGGCACACCCTACAGGGCACATTTATGATCAGATTGGTTTGAAACTTTGTATGCTTGTTCAGGGTTAGAAGGAAGCTATCAATTTTCTTCCATTTCCATCAAAAAGTGTTGCCTCTGTCAATGACCTTCGATGAACTTAGTGGAGTTGTGCATCAGTATTTCCATTTGGCACACCCTACAAGGCACATTTCTGACTATATAGCTTTGAAACTTGGTGTGCCTGTTTGGGGTGAACTCGAAATGGGAGCTATCGATTTTCTTTGATTTCTGTCAAAAAATGTTGCTGCTGGCAATGACCTTTGAACTTAGTTTATTCGGGCATCAGTTTATTCTTTTTTTGCTTTGAAACCTGGTATGCTTATTTGGGGTTACCTCTAGATGGGATCTATTGATTTTCTTCCTTTTCCATCAAAAAAGGTTGCTGTTAGCAATGACATTTGAACTTAATCTAGTTAGACATCGGTATTTCCCTTTGGCATACCCTACAGTGCACATTTATGAGTTGCTTGCTTTGAGACTTGGCATGCTTGTTTGGGGTGACCTCTAGATGGGAACTATCGATTTTCTTCCAATTCGGGGGGAAAAATGTTGCCGCTGGCAACAAGCTTCGGTGAACTGTGTGCAGTTATGCATCAGTCTTTCCCTTTGGCACACCCTGCAGAGCACATTTATAATTGGATTGCTTTGAAACTTGGTCTGCTTGTTTGGGATGACCTCTAGATGAGAGCTATCGATTTTTGTCCACTTCCATCAAAAAATGTTGCCGCTGACAACGGCTTTTGGACTTAATTTAGTCAGGTATCAGTATATTCCTTTGGCACGCCCTACAGGGCACATTTATTATCAATTTGGTTTGAAACTTGGTATGCTTGTTTGGGGTTGCAGGGCACATTTATAATCTGATCACTTTGAAACTTTGTATGCTTGCTTGGGGTGACCTCTAGATGAGAACTACCGATTTTCTTCCATTTGTGTCAAAAAATGTTGCTGCTTGCAACAGCCTTTGACCATAGTTTAGTCAGACCTCAATATTTCCCTTTGGCACACCCTACAGGGCACATTTATGATCAGATTGGTTTGAAACTTTGTATTCTTGTTTGGGGTTAGAATGAAGCTATCAATTTTCTTTCATTTCCATCAAAAAATGTTGCCTCTGGCAATGACCTCCGATGAACTTAGTGGAGTTGTGCATCAGTATTTCCATTTGGCACACCCTACAAGGCATATTTCTGATTATATAGCTTTGAAACATGGTGTGCTTGTTTGGGGTGAACTCGAGATGGGAGCTATCGATTTTCTTTGATTTCTGTCAAAAAATGTTGCTGCTGGCAATGACCTTTGAACTTAGTTTATTCGGGCATCAATCTATTCCTTTTTCGCTTTGAAAACGGGTATGCTTATTTGGGGTTACCTCTAGATTGGAGGTATTGATTTTCTTCCTTTTCCATCAAAAATGGTTGCTGTTAGCAATGACATTTGAACTTAGTCTAGTTAGGCATTGGTATTTCCCTTTGGCATACCGTACAGTGCACATTTATGATTTGATTGCTTGGAGACTTGGCATGCTTGTTTTGGGTGACCTGTAGATGGGAACTATTGATTTTCTTCTATTTCCATCAAAAATAGTTGCTGTTGGCAACGACCATTGAACTTAGTTTAGTCAGGCATCAATATATTCCTCTGACATGCCCTACAGGGCACATTTATTATAGGATCGCTTTGAAACTTGGTATGTTGTTCGGGGTCACCTTCAGATGTGAGCTGTTGATTTTCTTTCATTTTCATAAAAAGTATTGTTGTTAACACCAGCCTTTGAACTTATTGCATTTGTGTAGCAACTTATCCCTTTTGCACTCTCTGCAGGGTATATTTATGAATTTCCATAAAAAAAAAAGACCATTGCCACCAGCAATGACCTTCAAACTTCGTGCATTTGTGCATTAACATCTTCCTTTGGCATACCTCAGAGTGCACATTCATTATCAGGTTGATTTGAAACTTATATGCTTATGCAGGGTTACAGAGATAGGAGCTATCGATTTTCTTTTCATTTCTATCAAAAACTGTTGCTGTTAGCAACAATCTTTGAATTTAGTGTGTTTGTGAATCTACATTCCTTTTTGACATAACCTACAGGGCACATTTATCATAGGACTGTTTTTGAACTTGGTGTGCTCATTAGGCAAAACCTCTACATGTAGATAAGAGCTATTAATTGGTGTTCATTTCTGTGAAAAAGTTGCCATTTACAATGACCTCCGAAATTTCTGCATTTGTGTACCAACATTCTTCCTTTTGCCAGCCTTACAGTTTGCATTTAAAAATTCTTGGATTACTCTGACGTTGTGCACACACAATGCTGTTATGTTGAAGATTCACCAAATAACATTGGTGCCAATGATCTTCAATGTTACCATTTCACTTATAACTTACCAATTTCAAGTTTGTCAAGTTGAGTTACAGGCTACAGTGTCACTGACACTTTCATTAAAAAAAAATAGCTGAAAAAACAAGTTTTTTTTAGCTCACCTGACTTTCAGTCAGGAGAGCTATAGTGATCACTCACCGTCCGTTGTCCGTCGTCCGTCGTCCGTGAACATGGTGTTTGCGTCTTCTCCTCCCAAACCGCTGAACCAATTTAATTGATATTTGAGATAATAGTTTGTTATGGCATCGCAATTTGATTTTGTTCAAATCAAGTTGCCTCGCCCGTGGGTAGGGCCACACCCAAAAAGTGTGCTGAAATCTTAAAAAATCTTCTTCTCATGAACCAGCAGTAGCAGAGACTTGATGATATTTGGTGTGCAGCTTCCTTTTGAGGTGTAGACTCAGATTTGTTCAAGAGAAGTTTGTGGGGCTATACTTGGCGTCGTTATGGGAGGGGCAAAATTTTTTGCCCCGCCCAAAATTTCTATTTTCCAAACCGAGAGGCTGATTTGAACCAAATTTTATGTGAAGGCTTATTGGGTCATAAGTACCTAATGTATGCTGATTTTTTTTCCCGTAGCCCCATGGGAACCGCAGGAGCTAAAAATAGAAAAAAATTAAAACGCCCATATCTCCAAAACTGCACGGCACCGAGAATTTTTATTTGGTGTGAAGCTTCCTTAGGACCAACAGAAAGAATTGGTAAAAAAAAAATTGCCATCGGTTTTATCATAGGGTACAGTTTCGGGACTTTGAAAAAGTGCTGAGTCAGCACTTTTTAACACTTGTAGGCAATGGGAAAAACATTAAAAAATCTTCTTCTCCAGATCCAGCAGGCAGAATCTTTTGATATTTGGTATGCAACATTGTAGGGTGGATCTGATTCAAGTTTGTTCAAATCGGCCCCCTGGGTTCATATTTGGGCTCAGTATAGGAGCCCGATTTCGAACTTAGTGCATTTTTATACTGTACCAATGACCCAGACATAGCTGGTGCTAACTCTTAAAATATAGGGCCAAACACAAATTTTGCCCCCCAATCCCCAAAATTTGCATCTAAAACCAAAGAAAACATGTCCTGAATGGCCCTCCACACTTCACCTCTACTGCGCATGCGCAGTGTCAAGGACGCTCCGAAATTGGCGCCATTAATCATTCTAACTTTGGCCCTTCATCAGTTAACATCTGACTGATCTTTGTGCTTGTAAATCTCAGTTTAAATGATGCCAGACACATAAATATTAGTGAAATGGTGTTTCTAAGGAGGATAGAGAAGGAGGAGAGGAAAAATGTGTGACAGAATGTTATCAGGGCTGTAACTTAAAATTTTTTAATGAAATTATGTTAAGTTACCTATTTTCGAGGCAGCAGCCATTTTGTTGTCATTCTGGTTATTTAGTTACACTGATTTTTCAGTGTTTTCCTCTCTTCCTTTCCTTTAAGTCCCCTCTTGCTATTCTCCCATGCTTTTGGCATAGTTTCTGTAATTTTTATTACTAAAATTTCTTGGGAGTTTTAGCTGAATAACAGAATGAATTCTGTTCTTTCCCCATTTTTACGTCTTCATTTACGGGTGGTTAGGCGTTGTGTTCTGCTTCTACCATCTGATGTTCTGCAGTTTCTTCCCTGGAAGTCTCTGTTTTGCATCAGATAGTGTATTTTTGGTAACTGATTCCGGGCCTGGGTGCCTGGAGTCTTATTTTAGTGTTTTTACACTCATTGTTTACATTTTCAACAGCCCTCTGTGTGAGGGGGGGATTTCTTGAAAATAATATCTTGATGTTATTTTAATCATAACTAGATACATTATTATTGTTCGTAAGTGTTGAATAAATTGTTTAAAATATTTTTTAAATTTTTGCCCACACTTAGGCTTGGGATCCATTGGGGCTCAACGTTACTTTTCAGAAACTTGGGCTGTTCTGAAAAAATATTTTTTCAAAATATTTTGATTTCAATTATTTTTTCTATATTAATGGATCATATTATTATTATGTATTTTGATTGCCAGGGGTTGGTGCGAGTACCAGGACTTTGTTTTCTTTTCACATTGAAAGGATTTTGATCAATTGTAATAAGAGGAAGTCTTCCTCTGACTTTTATAATCATTCTATATGTGGTCAGTGTACTCGCATTAACTCCTGTTCTGTATCGTATGATTACGATGACAACATGGGAAGCGTATGTCACGGTATGTTAGTGGGGAATTGGACACTCCGGTCCTTTCCCCGCAGGGTCACTCTACTTTATCAATTTCTATTTCAGACGATCAAGATTAGGGTGATGTATCTGTGATGTCTTCCAACAGTGTGCCTCCGTTGTCACAATTAATGAAGGGCTAGCGGAAAAGTGCTCATGTAAATACGCCAATTGCCTAAGAGGACCCTAGTAGGTTTGACGGCCTTTGACATCTGCTAGCTCACCCGGTGTAGCGTCCATTCATCGAATGGTTCGGCAGCCGGGTTCGTCCGTTGCGGTCTAGAAGGAGTTTTGGGGTGATGTGAGCACTATAAATCAACCAAATGCACACCCAGTGACGGCAGATTAGAGGGAGAATGGAGGAAGCCTTTTAGTCCGGTTCATAGCTCGTTCTGGTCCATCCGGACGGCGAGCGAGAGAGGCCCCTCTCTCGTACAACAACATCTGGCCCCAGATGTTGTGGTACAAAATGTTTCGCATTCGGAGCACACGTCCGTCGCTCGGGACGCTCCGACATATAGGCAGTCCGGAGTAGACTGTCAATAAGGCTTCCTCATTCTCATGGTAGCGCACACGACCGCTCTTGGCTACGTGACCTCGGATATCCAGTCAGCTTCGCCAGTCAGAGAATCATCGGCGACCAGGTCACACCATCCGGTAGCCAGGGACACGAGGCCTGCAGACTCCGGACGTTCGCATAGGAAAGTGTGCGGGAGTCAACGTACACGGAGCTTCCGGCGGCAATGCATCGTAAGACCGCTACTGCACAGGCCTCGGGAACTGACGTGCTTTCCTAAATAGCACAGCTTATCGCAGCATCCCAGCATCAACTGAATCTGTCGCATATTTTTTATCCGACGATGCTGGGTCGGGACGCTCCGCGGAAGCGGGTACGGACGTCCGAAAATTTCATCCGGTCCGACGGGATACCGAAAGGGATTCGGAGGATTTCGAGCTTTCCCTTTCAGAACAACATATGCTGTTGTGTATGTCATCTGACTTGATCTTCTACAGCTTCTTTCGTCGGACCAGAATGCTGCGATGCCGGATAAGAAACTGATAGCGTCGGTGGACTTAGAAATTTTTGGTTCGATTCAGGGACATCGTCCCTCAGTTCCGACATAGTCCAATAATGTCACACAAACTTTCGAATTATTGAACGACGCTATATATATTATTATTATATGCTTGCTATTACCAAGCATTTCTGGTTTCTTGTTCGTAAAGTTACGGAGATGTCTTTCAAAAGTGTGCCTCTGTCGTCATAGTTAATGAAGAGCTAGCGGCAATAAGTGCTCATGGAATATGTCTATCGCCTAAGAGGTCCCTTGTAGGATCGACGGAGTGACATTCGCTAGTTCACCCGGTGTAGCGTACATTCATCGAATGGTTCGGCTGCCAGGTTCGTCCGTTGCGGTCTAGGAACGAGATTTGGGTGATGCGAGCACTATAATTACTTTAGTACTCACCCAGTGACGGCGGATTGAGGACAGATCGGAGGAAGCCTGTTAGTCCGGTTCCTGGCTTGTCCAGGTCCGTCCGGGCTGTGAGCGAGAGAGGTAACTCTCTCGTCCAACAACATAGGGGACCGCATGTTGTGGTTCAGATATTTTACATTCGGAGCATATGTCTGTCGGTCGGGACGCTCCGTCATATTGACAGTCCGAGAGACTGTCGATAATGCTTCCTCATCCTCACAGCAGGGCACACGACCGCACATTGGCTACGTGACCTCGAGTATCCGATCAGTTTCGTCATTCAGTGATTCCACGCCATCCGGTAGCCAAGGGACACGAGGCCTATACACTCCGTTCGCTCGCATATTAGTAGTATGCATGGGGTAACGATCACGGAGCTTCTAGCGGCAATGCATTGTAGGACCGCTTCTCCTCGGGCCTCAGTGACGGACGTGCTATCCGAGTTAGCACAGTTTTTTCGCAGCATCCCAGCAATCGACAGTTTCTTAGTCGAATCAGGAATTATCTGATGGCGCTGGGTCGGTGCGGTCCGCGGTTGCATCAGGTACGGACGACCGAACGCTTTATAGGGTCCGACAGGATGGCGAAAGGGATTCGAAAGATTTCGAGTTTTCCCTTTCGTAGCATCGGAAGCTGCCATTCATATCTTCTGGCATTATCTTCCAGTGATTGTTATTTCGGACTACATTGCTGCGATGTTGGATAAGAGACTTATAGCGTCATTGGACGTGGAATTTTGGATTGGTTCAGGGACATTGTCCCTGACTTACCGACACAGTCCAATATTGTCATTAGAACATGTGTATTATTATCGACGCTATATATGCATATAAGCCTGCTACCAAGCATGATAGTTTAGTTTCTTGTCCGCAATGCTCATTTCTGCCTTTTTATCATTTATACGAATAATTTATTTTGGCAGAGCAGGGCATCCCGAGAGTTCATATGCGTCTAGACGGCGTGGTTAAAGACTGGAAGTATTCTTTTTCGCCGTCTATGTCTTTTCCAACCACAATGTTGGAAACGACAATGATGTCTAATAGACTTAACTTAGACGCTTTATCATACGTAATCCACCTTACTGAGGCGTTATCATTACGTCTTCAAGAGAAGAATTACGGGATATTATCCTCAATGTGATTTCTTTTGAGGGCAGTAGTTTGTTCACGTATAACTCCGCCCTTCAGTGGCTGATTGGAGTTGGTTAGACGTGACGCAGCCCTAGCTACATCCACGTGCGTGGATAGTAAGGTGAAGAACTCTCTCAGAGTCGCTTCGTTCTCGGAGAAGCTTCTCTTCGACGGCAACTTTTTAGCAATCCATGAATTGCTCGATTTACACATTCTCTTGTCTATCTAGTGTTGCAAGAGATTCAGACTGGGGCAAACATTCGGTGGTTGACTCAGAGAGTGCCACTGCAGTTGCCGGATCCGAGTGTTATAATTCTGACGGTTGCCAGTCAAACAGGTTGGGATATAATATTGATCCCAACGGATTCGAAGTGCCAGGGTCTTTGGGTTCCGCAGTCTCTAAGCAGGCACTTATCTTCCGCGGAATAATGTTTTTTAGGCTTGCTTTATGTCATTGGATGAACATTATTCAGAAACGCATGTCCAAATCCTGTCCGTTAATTCGACAGTAGTGGCGTATCTCCGGAACCAGGGAGGCACTCATTCGTTTCCGTTATTCAATTTAATGGAAAGAATCCTTCTGTTTGTTATAGTACACCAAGTTCTGTTTCGGTCCGTCATATTCCGGGTCGTCTGATTGTTTTACCGGACTCCCGTTCACTTATGAGTCGCTTGTTGCCGTCAGAATGGACTCTCAACAAACAAGTATTCAATCAGATTTGCTATCAATGGGAGCGCCCAATGATAATTTATTTACGACACAGCTTGCTAATCTATTGCAGATGTATGTGTTTGCTTGTCCGGATCTCTGAGCTAATGTTGTTAACGCTCTATTGATCTAATAGGACGGAATGATAGGATATGCGTATCCTCCGGCGCTGTTGTTTCAGCAGGTATTGCTAAGATAAACAACCACAATACATTTCTGTTGATAGCATCTCTGTCTTCACAGAGACCGTGGGTAATTTTACTCTGATGTCTACTGTGGGACTTAACGCGAAATCTTACTTAATGAGAGGATCTTTTTTCGCTGGGTAAAATCGTGTCATCTTTATCACAACCCGGAAGGTCGCAACCTTCACGTATTCCGTTGTGTGGTCCGTATTGCATTGTAAGCATTGTACTTGACGAGCTTTGGACGCGATTTCTTACTATAGGAGATCCTCTTCTTCGCTATTCTATGCGGCTAAAGTGGAGGCTCTTCCGTCGTTGGTGTAGGGATCACTATGTTCATATTGTTGATCCCTCCATACTACTCATTGCAACTTTTTAGTATACTTGTTTGACAAGATCTACTGCAGCCTGTTATTATTAAGGTTATAGGTTTATGTTACCTCATACCTATGCACTCTATGATAGTTTACAATTGAGTCTTATGTCTCTTTATCTAAGTCAGTTAGTAACTTTTTGATAAATAGACTTAGAATCATTAGATTAAATTCCTATATGGAATTTAACTTCGGTTCTTATTTAGCTAAGTAATCATTTGAGCCTCTGGAAACAGTAGTTTTCAAATTCTGACCTTTTAGACAGTAATTCTGTTGGCTTCTCTTTTACTGAAGAGTCAGTGAGTTTCATGCACTATCGGTGGATGATTTTCACTTTCGTAGTTTCGGAATCACTACTTCCTTTACTATTTAGGTTGGATTTTTGCATAAGAGTTAGGCTCCTAATATCCGGAACCTATTGTTATTATGGTCCTTCCGTCTTCGTACGGGCATAGGCCTTTACTCTGTCCGGTTAGAGTTTATGTATTTATAAACAGATATCTGTTTATTACTACGGGCGTAAACTTCTTCTGTTTTTGATGCCTATTAGAAGGACGTTACGCTTCATTCTATTGCTAATGGATTCAATTAACTATCGATACTGCTTATGGTATATCTTTGACTCAGCAGTTGTGTTTGAGATTTCGGCTCATGAAGTAAGAGTTCTTCTACATCTTGGGCTTACATTAATAGTGTCACTATTATAGATTTTTGAAGGCTGCTCATTGCGCTCAGCCATCCACATTCATGAATTTTTTATCTCAGAAATATTGAGTCCATTTCTGGAGGCCTCTACTGTTAGATCTATTATCTACTGCTCAGAATGTCATTCACTTAACAGTTGCTACTATAGCTAGGTAGGCTGTCTGTTTCGGCAGTGACTCCGTTCTGCTGCCCTCTTCGCTCTGGGCTATTTGACCCAGGGCAAGAAAAAGGGGGGGGGGGGGGGGGAGGGTGTTCCCTTGGGTCACTTGTTTTACTATGAAAACAAGGGGATACCTCCTCCGGAGTTAGTAATTCTGAGCTGTTATTGGGATGGTTGTTTAGTGAGAAGTTTATGTTTTAAAAATTCATTCAAGTCTTAGTTTTTAAAGTATAGCTTTTGAATATAGCACGTGTCAACGGACATGATTATGCAATCCTCAGACACTTTTAAGGAGTATAAAGAGTCTCTATTCTCTAGACTTACTTTATTTATTGGCTTACTTTAAAAATTATTAGTATGAGGATTATACTAGATATTAATAGAGTACATGGATGTATGATGCTCAATTTTGGAAGGTGTTGTATCTTTCTAATTTATCATTAATAAGAAAGATACATGTAAGGCCTATTACTTCTTTTTCCCTAGAGGGGTTGACTCTATTTTATATTATTGAGCGTATTCCATCTTGCTCTATGTCCTTGGCCCTCCAGCCTTTTTACTATTCAGCTATGTCTGGGTCATTGGTACAGTATAAAAATGTTAAAAAATTTATAGTAATTTATATATTTTTTATACTTACCAATGACCCAGACGGGGATGGCCCTCCCAGGAGTTGGGAACTCTTACCTCCCCGCTGAGTACATAGCGCTTACCAGGCACTGGTTATTAGAATGATTAATGGCGCCAATTTCGGAGCGTCCTTGACACTGCGCATGCGCAGTAGAGGTGAAGTGTGGAGGGCCATTCAGGACATGTTTTCTTTGGTTTTAGATGCAAATTTTGGGGATTGGGGGGGCAAAATTTGTGTTTGGCCCTATATTTTAAGAGTTAGCACCAGCTATGTCTGGGTCATTGGTAAGTATAAAAAATATATAAATTACTATAAATTTTTTAATATTTCAGACAAATTTCTTAAAAAATCTTCTTCTCCAGATCCAGCAGGCAGAATCTTTTGATATTTGGCATGCAACATTGTGGGGTGGATCTGATTCAAGTTTGTTCGAATCGGCCCCCTGGGTTTATATTTGGGCTCAGTATAGGAGCCCAAATTTGAACTTACTGCATTTCAGGCAAATTTCTTTGAAAATCTTCTTCTCCACATCCAGCAGGCAGAATCTTTTGATATTTGGTATACAACATTGTGGGGTGGATCTGATTCAAGTTTGTTCAAATCGGCCCCTTGGGTTTATATTTGGGCTCAGTATAGGAGCTCAAATTTGAACTTAGTGCATTTCAGGGAAATTTCTTTGAAAATCTTCTTCTCAAGATCCAGCAGGCCGAATCTTTTGATATTGGGTATGCAACATTGTGGGGTGGATCTGATTCAAGTTTGTTCAAATCGGCTCCCTGGGTTTATATTTGGGCTCAGTATAGGAGCCCAAATTTGAACTTAGTGCTTTTCAGGCAAATTTCTTAAAAAATCTTCTTCTCCAGATCCAGCGGGCAGAATCTTTTGATATTTGGTATGCTACATTGTGGGGTGGATCTGATTCTATTTTGTTCAAAGCGGCTCCCTAGATTCATATTTGGGCTCACTATAGAAGCTCAAATTCGAACTTAGTGCATTTCAGGCAAATTTCTTCAAAAATCTTCTTCTCCAGATCCTGCAGGCAGAATCTTTTGATATTTGGTATGCAACATTGTGGGGTGGATCTGATTCCAATTTGTTCAAATCGGCCACCTGGATTCATATTTGGGCTCACTATAGAAGCCCAAATTCAAACTTAGTGCATTTCAGGCAAATTTCTTCAAAAATCTTCTCCAGATCCAGCAGGCAGAATCTTGTGATATTTGGTATGCAACATTGTGGGGTGGATCTGATTCAAGTTTGTTCAAATCGGCCCCCTGGGTTTATATTTGGGCTCAGTATAGGAGCCCAGATTTGAACTTAGTGCATTTCAGGCAAATCTTCTTCTCAAGATCCAGCAGGCAGAATCTTGTGATATTTGGTATGCAGCATCCTTAGGGGGGTGAGATGCAAGTTTGTTCAAGCCATGTCCCTAGGTCCATATTTGGGCTCACTGTGGGAGCTTGAATTGTAACTTTGTTCGAAATGAGGAATTTTCTTAAAAAATCTTCTTCTTCAGATCCAGCAGTCGGAATGGTTTGATATGTGGTGAGTCGCATCCTTGGGGGAGGGGGGGGGGGATTCAAGTGTGTTGAAGCCAAGTCCATGGGACTATATTTGGGCTCCCTGTGGGAGCCCAAATTATAACGTAGTCAATATGAGGAATTTTTCTTTAAAAATCTTCTTCAGATTCAGCAGTTGGAATGTTTTGATATTTGGCATGGAGCAACCTTAGGGGGCTGAGATTCAAGTTTGTTCAAGCCAAGTCCTTTATATTTGGGCTCACTATGGGAGCCTGAATGACAGCTTAGTTCAAAATGAGGAATTTTCTTTAAAAATCTTCAGATCCAGCAGATGAATGCTTTTGATATTTTTTATGCAGCATCCTTAGGGGGGTAAGATTCAAGTTTGTTCAAGCCATGTCCCTAGGTCCATATTTGGGCTGATTGTGGGAGCTCGAATTGTAACTTGGTTCAAAATGAGGAATTTTCTTTAAAAATCTTCTTTTTCAGATCCAGCAGTCGGAATGTTTTGATAATTGGTGTGCAGAATCCTTAGGGGTGTGAGTTTCAGGTTTTTTAAAGCCAAGTCCCTGGGTTCATATATGGGCTCCCTGTGGGAGCCTGAATTATGACTTAGTTCAATATGAGGAATATTCTTTAAAAATCTTTCTTTAGATCCACTGGTCAGAATATTTGGATATTTGGTTTCAGCTTTTATTAGGAGGAGCAGATGCAACTTGTGGAAATCAATTCTCTGGGTTGATATTTAGGCTACCATGTCAGGTGAGCGCCCTCAGGCCCCTTGGGGCCTCTTGTTTAGAATACCTGACCAAAAGTTTGATAAATTTGGTGAACAGTTGTGCAGGCTTTGGACTGGTGTAACCTTACTCGCTTACGCAATAACGTAAACAGATATCATTGGTTTGGTCAGTATTTGGTATGTGAGTCTTCTCTGACAATATCTTGAATGAGTTTGAAAACTGGTGCAGGTTGGCCATATTAAGCAGAATTATGGTCCTTAATTACTTAAGTTTTGCCTTTTTTCAGTTCGCTACCACAATAACTTGGAACAATATCAATGGATTTTGTCAATATTTGGTGTGTGTGACTTTCTTAACAATGTCTTGAATGATTTCGAAAACTAAACTGGTATGGTTTGGTCATACTGAGCAGAGTTATGGCTCTTAATTAGTTAATTTTTGCATGTTTTCAGCTCGTTGGCACAATAACTTCATCAAGTATCACTGGATTTGGTAAATATTTAGTATGTGAGACTTTATGTTCAACTCAACTTGACAGTGTCAAGTATGGGGCTATTGGGATGGGTTGCAGTCGTCCATACGTATGTTTCTCTGTCTATCCACAATTCTTTTAGCACACCCTACAGGCCACAGCTCTCACCCGACCAGTTCCAAATTTTATACATGGCAATGTGCAGATGGGAGCTGTCCGATTGTTTTCAACTTTTGTTGAAAAACATGGCCGCCAGTGGCCATCTTGGATTTGGATATAATTTGTCCAACAATTTCTTTAGCAGACCCCATAATCCACAGCTCTCACCCGATCAGTCCCAAATTTCATATGTGGCTTTGGGGCAATGTCTAGATGGGAGGTGTCAAATTTTTCCGAATTTTATTGAAAAACATGGTCATCAGCTGCCATCTTGGATATAAATTGTCAGCAATTCCATAAGAACACCCTAGAGGCTGCATCTCTCACCCAATCTTTTTCAAATTTCATACATAGTTTTGGTGTGATGTCTAGATGGGAGCAATTGAATATTTCTGAATTTTAGTAAAAAACATGGCCGCTAGCAGCCAACTTGGATTTGGTATATAAATTGGCAACAATTCCATTAGCACATCCTACAGACTGCATCTCTCACCTGATCTTTTTTGAATTTCATACATAGCTTTGATGTGATGTCTAGATGGGGGCTATCAAATTTTTCAGAATTTTGTTGAAAAATATAGCTGCCAGCAACCATCTTGGATTTGGCATATGAATTGTCAACAATTCCATTAGCACACCCTACAGGCCTCATCTCTCACCCAATCTTTTTCAAATCTCTTGTGTAGCTTTGGTGTGATGTCTAGATGGGAGCTATCACATATTTTTATACTGTACCAATGACCCAGACTTAGCTGGTGCTAACTCCTTAAATTCTAGGGCCAAACACAAATTTTGCCCCCCAATCCCCAAAATTTGCATCAAATTCCGAAATTTCAATGTCCTATGTGATCCTTCATACTTTTTATCCACTGTGCATGCGCAATGTCAAGGAGGTCTCGAAATTGGCTCCAAAAGTCATTCTTTGTTTGGCCCAAAAATCAGTAACATCTCACTGATACTTGTGCTTGTAAATCTCAGTTTAAATGATGCCAGACACATAATTATGAAAGAAATGGTGGATCTAAGGAGGAAATAAAAGGATGAGAGGAAGAAACAGTGACAGGATGTGTTCAGGGCTGTAACTTATAATTTTTTTACGAAATTATTTCATGTTCCCTAATTTCGGGGCATGGGCCTGATGTTGTCATTCTTGCAATGAATCTACCATTGTTTGTTCAGTGTTTCCTCTCTCCCTTTCCTTTATTCCTCCCTTGCTATTCTCCCATGCTTTTGGCATAATTTTTGTAATTTTTTTTTTACTAAATTTTCTTGGGAGTTTTGGCTTGGTAACAGAATAATTATTCTGTTTTTCCCCATGCTTACGTCCTCACCCTTGGGTGGTTAGGCGTTTTGGTCTGCATCTACCATCCGATGTACTGCAGTTTCTTCTCTGGAAGTCTCTGTTTTACAAAGGATAGTGTTTAAATTGGTAACTGATTTTGGGCCATGTTTACAGTGCCTGGAGTTATGTTTCCATTTTTTGTACACTTTTGTTTACGTTGACAACGGTTACTTCTGATAGTGATTACTTGTCTTCTGTTTAGTTCTGCTCATAGCCAGATACATTAATATTGTCCGTAAGTGTTACATTAATTTTTAAATATGTTTTAAAATTTTTTGTCCACACTTAGGCTTTTTTCGGATCCATTTGGGCTCATTGTTCCCATTGGGAACTTGGGCTCTCCTGAAATTTTTTTGAAATTTTTTTTTCTTTTGAATTATTTTTTCGAAATGTTATAATGGATTATATAATATTATGTATCATTGTTTTCTAGGGTTAGTGCGAGTACTATGACTGTTTATATTTTTTCATGATGAAAGAATATTGTTCAAATTGTAATGCGAGGAAGTCTTCCTCTGATTCTCATGTTCATTGTGTTTCTTGTAGTCAATGTACTTGCACTAATTCTTGCTCAGTGTGTGTCAATTGGGATGACAAACGTTGGAGACGTGTGTCACGGTATATTGTTAGCGGTGAGAGGTCCATGCCGGTCATTTCTCTGCAGGGTTTTTCAGTCTCTTTTTCAGAAGAACAAGAACAGGGTGATGTTTCCGTGATGTCTTCAAGAAGTGTGCCTCTGTCGTCGCAGTTTAACGAAGTGCTAGCAGCTAAAGTGCTCATAGAAATTCGACAATTGCCTAAGAGGTCCCAAGTAGGTCCGACGGCGTTGTCGTCCGCTAGCTCGCCCGGTGAAGCAACCATTCAGCAGCCGGGTTCGTCCGTTGTGGTCCAGGGAAGGGGTTCGGGTGATGTGGGCACTATAAACATTGAACGTGCACATCCAGCGACAACGGATCCAAGGATAGTACGGAGGAAGCCTGTCAGTCCGGTAGCTAGCTCATCCAGGTCTACCCTGACCACGAGCGAGAGAGGCCCCTCTCTCTTACAGTAACATCTGGGCCCAGATGTTGTTGTACGTTGTTGTACGTAATGTTCGTCAGTCGGAGCATACATCCACTCCACCTGCTCGGGACGCTCTGTTGCATAGACAGTCCGGAGAGACTAGTCTATCGACTGCACCTTGGCTACATGACCACTGATATCCAGCCAGCTTCGCCGACCAGGGATTCCACGTCGACCAGGTCACGCCATCTGGTAGCCAGGGATACGAGGCCTTTACAGTCGGGACTTTCGCATAAAAGAAGTATTTAGGATTCAACGTCCCAGGAGCTTCCAGCGGCTAAATCACATAAGACCGCGGCTCCACGGGCCTTCATAATGGACTTGCTATCGCAGATAGCTCATCTCATCGCAGCATCCCAGCAGCCATCAGAAACTTTTTCGGATCAGGAATTGTCTGAGGAAGCTGGGTCGGTTCGTTCCGCTGCAGAGTCAGGAAGGGACGACCAAGATTATCAAGTGGTCCAGCTGGATGGTGAAAGGGATTCAGCGGTGCTGGAATTTTCCCTTTTGGAGCAACATAAGGTAGTCGTAGATTTCATCCGGCAGTACCTTCCTGATGTTGTTCCTCCGGACCAGAATGCTGCGTTGCCGGATAAGAGACTGATAGCGTCACTGGACACAGATTTCTTCATTCGGATTAAGGACATGGCGCCTGAGTTTCCGACCCAGTCCAGAAATGTCACACGGACATTTGAGCTTTTGAATGACGCTATATTCAAACTTGCCTCCAAGACGGGCAAGTCCGGTTTCTTAGCAGCCAATGCTCTACAGCTGCCTTTCATCAATTCAAGGAATAAATTTGAAACGGCAGGACAGGGCATTCCAAGAGTTCCTCTGTGTCTAGACGACAGCTGAGTCGGGAGCGGTTAAAATTTTTCGGTTAATTTTTAACCGGTTAATTTCGTCGGTTAACCGGGTAAAATAGATTAAAATCGGTTGATATTCCAAAGCAGTTCAATGAAGATGCAAACATTGTCGTTTGTCGCTGATGTGACGTTGGGAGTGCAGCCAGTCTGTGCGCATGCATTTTGACGTTGAACCTAATGAAAATCGAAAGTGAAA
Source organism: Pictodentalium vernedei (assembly GCA_031216915.1). NCBI lineage: Eukaryota > Metazoa > Mollusca > Scaphopoda > Dentaliida > Dentaliidae > Pictodentalium > Pictodentalium vernedei. The sequence continues at coordinate 439,682,269 of CM062296.1, read as the reverse complement.
GCTGTTTCCCAGAAAAGTTGAAGCAATAATTTATTGGTTTCGATTATGTTTTTCTTTGAATGTCGCTATTTAGTATTCCGAATATTTGTCCGTGATTGCTCATCATTGCTGTTTTTGCATGTCCCTAATCCATCATTAATTCAAGTACGTTGTCAGAAATTCACTCAGAATGGCTCCTTCGTGGATTTGGAAGCATTTTGATAAAGAAACGGGTGGTAAGATGGCCAAATGCAAACATTGCTCAAAAAGACTTACATTTGTGGGTGGCAATGACTCTCTTATCTATCATCTGAATAATGTCCACAGCATTTTCCCATCGAAAGGTAAAGGGGAAGCTATGGTCGATTTAACCGCTGGATCAGAGGGCGAATCTGGAGCACAAACTCAAACTGTATCTGTGTCAACATCTTGTCGTGATGCCTCTGGTCGTTCAGTGAAACGAAGTTCGGTGAAGGAGGGTGCAGCGGGTGGAATTTCCGCCCATGGTAGTTATGCTATCACTCAATGGGCCACGTCCTCAAAGTCCAGAGTTGCACGCCAGCTCGAGCTACTACATTAACTAACATGATCATTGACTGTGTGGTGTGTGATTTCCAGCCATTATCCTTTTGCGAGGATGATGGGATGAAACATCTACCTTTGTACACAGAACCAAATTACCAGCCCCCATGTCACAAGACTCTAAGGTCACATCTATTCAAGAATTTTGAGTCAAGAAAAGCAGTCCTAATGACACAGTTGAACGGAAGAGAAATTGCCATTACATGCGATGGCTGGACTAACAGCCAAATGGTTGGGTTCTTTTTGATTATGGGGCATTACATTGACGAGGAATGGAAAATACAGTCGCTCAACCTGGCTAGTCCATCTATAGAGGGACACCACACTGGAGAGGCGATTTCAGCCGTCATTTCTGATGTTGTTAATCAGTGGGAAGTTTCAGTTTTTTGTTGTACACATGATACAGCTGCTAATATGAATTCTGCCCTATCCAAAACTCCAGAAGTGAAGTATGATATCGGATGTTTAGCGCATCTGCTGCAACTGGCCATTAATGATGTGTTGAAGGACGAGACTGGAAAAGTTGGCGCGGTCATCAAGAAGGTACATGAGGTGATCAATCATGCTGGTAAATCTGAGATATTTACCCGTGAGTTGCACCGAGCCCGTGATCATGTGACGCCAGAGACAATGCGGAACCGTGAGCTCCAGAAAGACGTTAGTACACGTTGGAACTCGACGTATTTGATGCTACAGAGTTTCATGGACCTGCAACTGGCAGTTGATATCGCAGTTAAAATTGCCTGCAACAAGGAAGATCAGACGAAATACTACTTTTCACCACAGGAACTGGATTTGATCAGAGACATATTGTCACTGCTGGTTAACTTGCGTTATACAACAGACACCTGGCAGTCTGACAAACATGTCTCTATTTCATGTGTATATCCAGTGATATTTGCTGTAGTTAATGAGCTTAAATCTAAGCAGAAAAAGTGCAGTAAGGATGGAGAAGCTCTGAGAAAATCACTCATTAGAAATATCACTGAGCGTCTGTGCCTAGATGAGAATGAATTTCTGGGAACGATGTCAGTTCACATGATGGGTTCTATCCTTGATCCACGCTTCCGATCACTCAATTTCGTAGCTGGGGGTGTAAGGTCAGATGTGGAAACTATAGTGAGTGAAGAACTGGAGAAGATTGACAATGAGACACAGTCAGCTGCTACCTCAGTTGGATCAACTTCCTCAGCATCTGAGAAGCCTAAGTCATTCCTTGCCAAGTTACTGGAACCGGAAACTACAGCTTCCGACTCCGCTGGTCGCAGTGAAATTACTCTATATATTGAGGATCCGACAATCTGTCACATCGATGACAATCCACTAGACTGGTGGAAATCCAACCAGAAAAAATACCCCAGACTATCCAAATTAGCAAAACGTTACTTGGCCGTACAAGCAACCTCTGCTTCATCGGAAAGACTATTCTCTGCTTTTGGAAATGTGTATGATGACAAGCGCATGTCGCTCAATGAAGATACTGCGGCTGCCGTCATTTTTCTTCATCAAAATGGACTAATCCGAGTCGACTAATATAAACACAATCACACAGTGATATACATTAATCTCTTTTGATGAAGGAAATGACAGTTCTAGCAATGCAAATTTAACAAATTACATGATTGTGATTCGTACAGGATGTACCCCAGCCCCCAGGTAGGGGAAAATTACTGGGAATTAGTGGAAAATCATAACTTCATAACCATTTTATTTTTAAATTACTCCTTTTTTGAGAAACTGTGCGATGCCTTCAAAGTTCAACCATTGCAGCTAAAAGTGAGCGATGCGGTTATCGGTTAACCGCTCCCAGCCCTGGACGACAGGCTGAAGACCTAGAATTGTCTTTGCCGTCGTCTATGTCTATTCCAGACACTACGTTGGAAACGACAATCTCGTCTAACAGGATCAGCTTAGATGCATTATCGTACACAGATCACCTTACCAGAGCGTTATCATTACGTCTCGAAGGAAAAGAATTCCAGGATGTACAGACTTCCTTAAAAGTTCTTTCGAGGGCCATAGCATACTCTACATATAACTCCGCCCTTTCAGTGGCAAATCTGGAGTTAGACATGATGCTGCCCTGGCTGCATCCACTCGGGTGGATCGAAGGTGAAAAACTCTCTTCAAGTCGCTCCGGTCTCCAGAGAACTTCTCTTCGACGGCAAGCTTTCCATAATCTATGATCAGATTACTAAGAAAGCTTCAGACTCTTTGCTGTTCAAGTCCGCTTCTAAAAAGTCGGATTCAGTGGAGAAGAGTAAGGCAGGCACTTTGGGGCGAGTACGTCCAAGGGAAGTTCCTATAGAGGTTCTTATAAGTCCTCTAGGTCTTACTCCAGAGACCGTCAAGGTAGCGACTCAGGTAGGGGTCGTAATACTGGCCGAGACTCCTGGTCAGATGCCCCTAGGTCGACGGGGCGAGGTGTGGGTAGTGGAGGATGTGGTTTCTCCTCTCGCAAGCCTCGCAGATCCAGGAGATGATGGGGTAAACCTCTATCATGTTCCAGTGGGCAGAAGGCTATCAAGTTTCTTAACCAATTGGTTGTCGATTACGGACGTCCCTTGGTTTCGAGTGGTGATCTCAGAAGGGCTAAAACTGTCCTTCAAAAGAAAACCCCTGTTAACTCAAAGTCCAAGATGGACTCAGCTTCCGTCAAATCCTCAGAAGAGAGGTTCGCTTCTATCAGAAGTCCAATCTCTTCTGGAGAAGAACGCGATAGAGGTTGTAGAAAACCAGGAATCTCCAGGTTTCTACAGCCATCTGTTTCTGGTTCTGAAAGCAGACAGCTCGTTTCGTCCAGTCACAGATCTGAGCTGGATAAACAAGCTGATCGTGGCTCTAAAATTTTATATGGAGACCATTCGATTGGTGAGAGCGAGCATTCGAGTGAACAACTATGCTGCGAGCATAGATCTCAAGGATGCGTACTTTCACGTCATGGTACATCCAGCCTTCAGAAAGTATCTTCGCTTCGCTGTCCAAGGAGTCGTTTATCAGTTCCGAGCAATGTGCTTCGGTCTGAATCTAGCGCCCTGGGCTTTCACTCGAATAATGAACTCGGTAATGACTCATTTCTGAGCTCATTCGTCTGCGGTAACGTCGGTCTACCTGGACTACATTCTTCAGAGGTATGGCAATGAGTTAACGCTTCAGAACGATGTTCAGAATCTGCTTCAACTGCTCCGACGTCTCGGTTTTAAAGTAAACGAGAAGAAGTCGGATCTGGTGCCGTCCAAGTCATTCACCCACCTGGGAATGAGTTTCGAGACGCACAACAATCTCGTTCGTCTCCCGTTAACCAGAGCGAAATTAATCAGTTGTTACGCTCGCTTTTGTCTTCACTCAGACAAAGTTACAGCGAGAGAATTCATGCGACTGATAGGTTTGTGCGGAGCCACCGCGGATCTTATTCTGATGGGGCGGCTACGTACTCGGCCACTCCAAATCTTTCTGACTCAGAATTGGAATGTGAAGATTCATTCGCTCGATACGAACATCGTCTTGTCAAATCAAGTGAAACAAGAGATTCAGACTTGGGCAGATATTCAGTGGTTAACTCAGGGAGTTCCACTGCAATCGCCAATCCGAGTTTTACGATTATGACGGATGCCAGTCAAACAGGTTGGGGCGCAACATTGAGCCCCACAGATTCGAAGTGCTAGGGTCTTTGGGATCCGCAGTTCCTAAACAAGCACATAAACATCAAAGAGTTGATGTCAATTTGGCTTGCGCTACGTCATTGGATGAACATTATTCAGAATTCACATGTGCAAATTCTGTCCGACAATTCGACGGTAGTAGCGTATATTCAGAACCAGGGAGGCACTCATTCCATTCCGTTATTCAACTTAACGGAAAGAATCCTTCTGTTTGTCCTAGAGCATCAAGTTCTCCTATCAGTCTGTCATATTCCGGGTCGTCTGAATGTTTTGGCAGACTCCCTTTCTCGGAGGGGTCGCATGTTGCCCTCAGAATGGACTCTCAACAAATGGGTATTCAATCAGATTTGCTACCAATGGGAGCGTCCGATGATAGACTTATTTGTGATGCATCTCAACAATCAGTTGCAGACGTATGTGTTGCCGTGTCCAGATCCTCAAGCGTTTGCAGTAGACGCGCTCTCTCAAAATTCTGTCACCCCAGAGACCATGGATAAATCTACTCAGGTGTCTGTTGTGGGACATGCCGCGGAAGCTTTCTCCACGGGAGGATCTTCTTTCGCAGGGGAAATCGTGAACACTGCATCACAACCCGCAAGGTCTCAACCTTCACATATTTCCATTGTGCGGTCCTTCTTGCACAGCAAGCATTTTACAGGACGAGCAGTGGACACAATTTCTAACTGTAGGAGGACCTCCTCTTCGCTAAATTATGCTACTAAGTGCAAGGTTTTCTCACGGTGTCGTAGGGATCATTCTGTTGATATTTATGGTCCCTCCATTCCAGACATTGCTAATTTTCTAGTCTACCTGTTTGATGAGATCAAACTGCAGCCTGTTACCATTAAGAGTTATAGATCTGTGCTATCTGATACCTATGCACATCATGATAGTTTACAGATTGGATCTAATGTCTCTTTATCTAAGTTAGTGAAAAACTTTTCGATAAATAGATCTAGAACCCTTAGATTAATTCCTAAGTGGAATTTAGCTTGGGTTCTTCTTAAGCTAAAAGAAGCGCCATTTGAGCCTCTTGATACAGAGGACTTCAAATTCTTATCTTATAAGATGGCCTTTCTCTTATCCTTCTCTTCTGCTAGCTTCATGCACTATCTGTTGATGATTCTCACTATCGTAGTGTAGGTAATACTATTACCTTTACTACTAATGTTGGATTTTTGGCTAAGAATCAGGCTCCTAATAAGTATCTGGAACCTATTGTTATTAAGGCTCTTCCGTCTTCAGACGGGCATAGGCCTTTACTCTGTTCTGTTAGAGCTATACGTATTTACAAACCTAGATCTGAGTTTATCAGAAAGGGACATAAACATTTCTTTCTGTCTCTGCTGCCAAATAGAAGGGACATTACGGTCCATTCTATTGCTAGGTGGATTCAATTAACTATCCGTACTGCTTACGAAAAATTATCTTCAACTCAGCAGTCTGTGCTTAAGATTTTGGCGCATGAAGTAAGAGCTCTATCTACATCTTGGGCTTATGCTAATAGTGTTTGATGAAGGCTGCATATTGGTCTCAGCCTTCCACATTCACAAATTTTTATCTTGGAAATATTGAGTCCATTTCTGGAGACCTGCATTGTTTAGGTCCGTTATCTGTTGCTCAGAATGTCGTCCAATAAATAGTCGCAACTATAGTTATGCAGGCTTTCTGTTCCGGCAGTGACTCTGTCCTGCTGCCCTCTTCGCTCTGGGGTATTTGACCCAGGGCAAGGGGAAGGGGGGGATGGTGTTCCCTTAGGTCACCTGCTTTATAGTGAAAAGCAAGGGAATACCTCCTCTGGAGTCATTAATTCCAAGTCAATGCTGGGATGGTTTTAAAGTGTAAAGTTAATGTTTAACTCATTCATGTAATATTTTTAAAGTGTAGCTCGGTATGAAGCATTTGTATATGTCACGTGTCATACGAGCGTTAATATGCAATCCTCGGACACTTTTAATGAGTATAAAGAGTCTCATTCTCTGGACTTTCTTTATTTATTGGCTTTCTTTTAAAACAAATTAGTATAACGGGTTATACTGGATGTTAATAGAGATCATTGATGTTATTGTGCTCAATTACAGAATGGTATTGTGTCTTTCTTTTTTGATACAAATAAGAAAGATACATGTAAAGCCTGTTTCTCCTTTTCTCCTTGAGGGGATAATTCTGTTTACATGTAATTGAGTCTATTGGATTTTCCTTTATGTCTCAGGCCCTCCAGACTTTTTTCTATTCAGCTAAGTCTGGGTCATTGGTACAGTATAAAAATGTTAAAAAATTTATAGTAATTTATATATTTTTTATACTTACCAATGACCCAGGCGGGGATGGCCCTCCCATGAGTTGGGAACTCATACCTCCCCGCTGATTACATAACGCTTACCAGGCACTGGTTGTAAGAATGACATTTGGCGCCAATTTCGAGACCTCCTTGACACTGTGCATGCGCAGTGGATAAAAAGTATGAAGGATCACATAGGACATTGAAATTTCGGAATTTGATGCAAATTTTGAGGATTGGGGGGCAAAATTTGTGTTTGGCCCTAGAATTTAAGGAGTTAGCACCAGCAAAGTCTGGGTCATTGGTAAGTATAAAAAATATATAAATTACTATAAATTTTTCAACTTTTCTGACTTGCAGTGAAAAACTTGCCCACCAGTGGCCATCTTGGATTTGGCATATACATTGACAACAACCATTAGCATAGCATACAGGCCACATTCCTCACCCCATCTTTTTCGAATTTCATATGAAGCTTTGGTGTCATGTCTAGATGGAAGCCCTCGAAATTTTCTGAATTTCATTGAAATACATGGCCGGCAATAACCATCTTGGGGGCGTGGTGGCTCAGTAGGTAGAGGTACAGGCCGCAAGCCAAAGAGGTCCACAGTTTAAATCCCACCTGCAGGAACCATGTTGTGTCCTTTGGCATGACACTTCACCCCATTGCCCATGTGGGGGAACAGTGGCAATGTGTACTAAGGTGTACTGCAAGTCTTCAACCAATGCCAACCCTGTCTTCAACCAGTGCTAACTCTGCTAGTGTGGAGTTAGTATGTTGGGGAGCTATCATATTTTCCTCACTTTTATTGAAAAACATGACTGCCAGTGGCCATCTTGGATTTGGCATATAAATTGTCAACAATTCCATTTGCACACCTTGCAGACCACATCTCTTACCCGATCTTTTTCACATTTCATATGTAGCGTTGGTGTCTTCTGTAGAAACTTGAGTGAATGACTTGGCATTACTGGATCTTTCTATTTAGTTCAGTCCCTTCTTGGACAAGTTGAGAGTCATAGCCCTTAATAAGTTTATTTTTGACTGGTTTCAGTTCGTTAGAGGGATAACTTGAACAAATATCAATGGATTTGGTAAATATTTGGTATGTGAGACTTTCTTAACAATGTCTTGATTGAGTTCGAAAACTGGTATGATTTGCCCATACTGAGCAGAGTTATGGCCTTTTAATCTTTGCCTCTTTTTAGCCCATTAGCACAATAACTTGAGCAGATATCAATGGATTTGATTTTCTTATAATGTTAAGCCTTACAGGGGTGAAAAACACTACCCTGCATCATTGTTGTGTATTCTTTTGTTATTCTTCAAATTTAGTCTAAAAGCTTGTCCCAATGAGAGCTGTTAAGTTGTATTATTGTGGCCCAAAATAAAATTGCTTAGTTATTTTTGCAAGTTTTGTTTGCTACTCTCACCTGTGAAGTGACATTGATGGGCCAAATTACAGTGATAACTTACTTTTTCTCCTGGAATTGATTATAGTGATGTTCCTACACCAACAAACAACTGGCCCTATTAGACCGGGTCATGGCGGAGGTAGGTGTCAACCGGAGAGGGAGAAATTCTCATATTGATTTTTCTTTTCGGAGTACCATTAGACATCAGAATTTTTTGTGTATCTGGACCAAAGCCCAGAAGTTTTGGAAAAAATGGCCAAAAGCATCTAAAATCTCCCGAAAATGGCTAAATTCTAAAAAATCAATTTATGATGGTTAAATGGTGAAAAATCAGATTAAAATTCTTCGTAACTGACCTCATTTAGTGTAGTTTTAATTCACAAAAAGAAATATCACAAAAGGAAAGATGGTTTTTGAAAAAAATTCAAATTTGCCTTTTTAGCTCAACTTTGGCGAAGCCAAATTTGAGCTTATAGTTGTCCGTCTGTCCATCAACAATTCAATATGGCTCTGGCTAGAGGCCGTATTTATGAACCGATCTTTACGAAACTTCTTGGGTACCTTTGTTATGACCGTGGAACGAGAACGAGCGTTTTTGGGTCCGATCCGAAATTCAAGTTGGCCGCTGGCAGCCATTTTGTACAAAATTAGGTGCAATCAGATTTTTGTGCAGAACTTCCATATGAAAGCGCTGATTTGAATAATTTTTTGTATGAATGTTTAGCACCATGGGATACATCACATATAATACAGGTTTTTTTCTCATGCATAAATTATGCAAATTAGACTAACTTTGATGTTTTTTGGTGTAACTTTCAGCATTCTAAGTGCAAATGCCAATACAGCTCGGGCGAGTGTTTTGGGGTCCGGTCCGAAATTCAAGATGGCCGATGGCAGCCATTTTTTACAAAATTAGGTGCAATCAGATTTTTGCACAGAACTTCCATATGAAAGCACTGATTTGAATAATTTTTAGTTCATCTTGACAAAGTCAAGCTGAGCTAATCTCATCGCTCTCCGTCCATCGTCCGTCAACACCATGTTTTGGTCTTCTCCTCCAAAGCCACTGGGCCAATTCATGTGAAAGTTTGTGTGAGTGATGGTCCCAAAGGGGCATTTCATTTTTGTTCAACTCAGCATGCCCAGCCCCATAGGGAGGGAGTGGGGGAAAATGCTCCAAAATATTTTAAAAATCTTCTTCTCAAGAACCAGTGTGTACAATGACTTGATATTTGCTATGGAGCTTCCATATGAGGTGTAGAATCAAGTTTGTTCAAACGAAGTTCGTGAAGTAATACTTGGCTTTGTAATAGGAGGGGTAAGATTTTTGGCCCCGCCCAAAATTTCTATTTTCTGAACCGATGGTCCGGTATGAACCAAATTTGGTTTGTGGTAGTATTGGGTCATAAGTACTTGACCCATGCAAAAAAAAAAATTCCCGCATCCCCATGGGAACTCTGGGAGCTAAAAATAGAAATATTTTCAAACGCCCATATTTCCCAAACCCCACGGAACAGAGAGCTTTTATTGGGTATGAAGTATCCTTATGACCAGTAGAATTGAATGGTAAAAAAAAATTGCCATCGGTTATGTTAGGGTGTTCTGTAATGGGCATCGAAAAAATGCTGAGTCAGCATATTTGCAAAAATTTTAAAAAATCTTTTCTCCAGAACCAATCATCAGAATCTTTTGATATTTGGTATACAGCATTCATGGTCGGTCAGATAAAAGTTTGTTGAAATAAAGCTCATTGGTTCATATTTGGGCTCTCTACAGGAGCCCGAAGTTTTAACATAGGATAATATGGGGAATATTCTTTAAAAATCTTCTTCTTCAGAACCACCAGTCAGAATCTTTTAATATTTGGTATACATCATTGTTATGAGGGTCAGATTCTAGATTGTTCAAACCAAGTCCCTAGGTTAATATTTGGGCTTCCTACGTAAGCCCAAATTTTATCTTTGTTCAATATGGAAGGTAATTTAAAAAAATCTTCTTCTTCAGATCCATCAGTCAGAATGCTTTGATATTTGGTATGCAACATTTCTATGGTGGTCAGATTCAAGTTTGTTCAAATCAGATCCCTAGGTATATATTTGGGCTCACTGTGGTAGCCCAAATTTTTACTTAGTGCAATATGAGGAAATTTCTTTAAAAATCTTCTTCTTCAGATCCACCAGTCGGAATGCTTTTATATTTGGTATACAACATCTCTGGGGGGGGGGGGGGGGTCAGATTCCAGGTTGTTCAATTCGAGTGCCTAGGTTAATATTTGGGCTCCATATGGGAACATGAAATTTAACTTAGTACAATATGAGGGAATTTCTTCAAAAATCTTCTTCTTCAGATTCACTTGTCTGAATGCTTTCACATTTGGTATACAACATCTCTATGGGGGTCAGATTCAAGTTTGTTCAAATCGGATCCATAGGTTAATATTTGGGCTCGCTATGGTAGCCCAAATTTGAACTTAGTGCAATTCGAAGAAATTTCTTTACAATTTCTCTACTTCAGATCCAACAGTCAGAATGCTTTCATATTCGGTACACAACATCTCTAGGGAAGTCAGATTTAACTGTGTTCAAATCAAGAGCCTGGGTTAATATTTGGGCTCTCTATAGGAGCCGGAATTGGCCATTTTGCTGAAGAATTAAAAATTTTGTATTCAGTACCCTCTAGAGGTACTAAGATTAATCCACATAGGTTGTATCAAGGGGCTTCATAGGGGAGCTCTACATTTTACTTATGATCAACTGAAGAAAAGGCATGATGCCCAGATTATTTTTGTCACTCCTGAGGGACTCAAGGATTGACAGTGTAGCCTATGGAGATGGCTTGCTTAATGTAGACTCATTCTTAAATTGTGTTCTGTACAAGATGAGCACTTCAGGCCCCGTGGGGCCTCTTGTTTGTGTGAATGTTTTGTACCATGGGATACATCACATATAATACAGGTTTTTTTTTCTTGCAGAAATTATGCAAATTAGATGAACTTTGATTTTTTCAGTGCTACTTACATTCAAGATGGCCGCCAGCAACCTTTTTGTACCAAAATTAGTGCAATCAGTTTTTTGTACAGAACTTCTGTATGAAAGTTCTGATGTGAATAAATTTTTGTAGGAATGTTTAGTAACATTGGATACATCACATATAATACAGGTTTTTTTCTCGTGCAGAAATTATGTAAATTAGATGAACTTTGATTTGTACAGTGCTACTTATACACAGTAAGTGCACATGTCAATACGGCTCGGGCTAGAGTCTGTATTTATGAACCGATCTTCACGAAACGTCTTGGGTACCTTTGTTATCACCTTGGGATGAGAACGAGTGTTTCTGGGTGCGGTCTAAAATTCAAGATGGCTGCCAGTGGCCATTTTGTACCGAAATTAGGTTTAATCAGTTTTTTGTACACAACTTCTATATGGCTCAGGCTAGAGGCCGTATTTATGAAGCGATCTTTATGAAACTTCTTGGGTACCTTTGTTATCACCTTGGGACAAGAACGAGTGTTTCTGCGTGCGGTCCAAAATTCAAAATGGCTGCCAGTGGCCATTTTGTACCGAAATTAGGTCCAATCAGTTTTTTGTCACAACTTCTATACAGCTCGTATTTATGAACTGATCTTCACGAAACTTCTTGCGTACCTTTGTTTTCACCTTGGGACAGGAACAAGTGTGTTTTGGGGTGACTTTGTTATCACTGTGCTGTGAGAACAAATATTTTGGGGTTCAGTCAGACCCACGCTGGGACTCAAAGATTTTTTTCTAGTTTAGCATCTGACTGTCACCCACCTTTACAATACATTACCTATACATTTGTTACAGGCTACGGTCAGTATTTATGTACAGACCGTTACAATACTTTATATGTACCTTTATTATCAGGTCATTACCTAGATGTTTGTCATTGCTGTGTCACATACTATACATGTACATGTCTTAACAAGTTGAGCTACAGTGTCATTGACACTTTCATTTTGGACAATTTTTCACAGAATTTCAATTTTTCAAGCTTCATATAATGGTCATAATTGAAAAACCGTTATCTCATTCTCCACCAAATGAATTTTAAAAACATCTCACATCATTTTTGCAACTAACCAATAAGAAATAATGGTCATTTATTGAATATGTTTCCTCATATTCATGATATTGTTACCCCTACACCTAAAAATAAATTTTGTTAAAAATCAGCATATTTGGATAAATGATATTTTTTCATAATTTTGAACAATCATCTGTTTACTAGACATCATTTTTACTGTCCACATCACTCTCATCTTCACTTTCGATATAATCTACTCCATCATAGTCCTCAAGAATCTCCTCAATTTCATCTGGAAAGATGTTTTCGTAACATTGGGGCAAAACCTTATCAGTCCTCCCATGTTTTAGATAACTGACTTCTTGCATCATTTTCATTGTTGAAAGTTTCCATAGTCTTGCAATGCAGTTCGAGTGCAGAACATGGAGGTATAAGGAATTGTGACACGGGGGTAGTAGTGACATGTCAACAATTTGATTTGATTGAAGTTTTTTCTGGTATATCCCATAATGAGCTTGGTTTACACTTTTTTCTTTCCTGTTGTATATTTCACATACATATTTTTCAATCTGACTGAAAAGTTCATCACTCACTTCCCAAGAATTGCCTAATTGACTAAGTGTTTTCAAATGCCTTTCTTTCTTCAGAGCTTTCCAACAAAGTCTTTTCCCTTTTCTGAAGAAAGCAGAATTATAATCATTCCCTGTCAGTGCACATAGACTGATTAATGCTTCTTTTTGAATGTCATTGATGTCAACATCTGCAAGATTAATAACATGTCTATGTACACCCTTGTTTGAATAAAAAAAAACCCTTTGAGCATAAGTAGTAGGGCGAAATATCGAAAGAGCAATAACAGCTATGTCTGTATCACCAGAGGGTGGCCTTATGATGACTGAATCTTTGGTTGTATCCATTATGTTCTTAGCATGCAGAATGACTTTGGTGTCTGCTTCTTGATTGCTAATCAAATCTGGCACAGGTGTTATTCCCTCCGAAATGAAATGTAAACAACTCTTGAAAGTAGAGTGGATTATTACCTTCGAACCCAGTATGGCAAGAATATCTTCTGTTCTCTTGGATAAAACATTTTCGAACATTTGTATCAATCTGGATTTGTTTTTGTGGCATTTGAGAAAATCTGAAAAATCTTGAGGCATTTTTGAAAGTTCAGATTTTACGAAGATTTCATCGGATGAACCACGTCTCAAATGCTCTCCAGCCTTCAAACTAACATCCTTGTAGGAATCACATCACAAACTAGGTCGATTCAGTCATAATGCTTCAGAAGAGAAGATATCACTTTGATAACAAATTCCTCATAAGTGTCAGGAAGTGCTACCTGAACTCTCATGAGTGCTATCAGGTCAACGATGTATGCTGAAATGGATGATCGATGTGGTAATGGCGTATTTGTAGAAATATTCTTCTGAATAATCTCCATCAGCACATTTTTGGGAGTTGAATGTATATTGCCGTCTGGAAATGCATGGCTCAGTGGAACTGGAGATAGAGGATGTTCCAACACTTTTTCAAAGTCTATAACTTTTCCATGTTCCCTTGATGTTGCCAACAATTTACCAAGAATGTCTCTATTTGCCTCAACAACCGTTGATTTTTCTTTAATTTTCAAATGTTTGCTTCTGACAGCTTTCGAAAACACTTTTTCAGAATTTTGCTTTATTGGGTTTTGAAATGGAACATCTGAACACTTCAGACATTGTTCAACAAATGTTTTATGAGCTGATATCCCATTTGGCAGAATATTGAATATTGCATTTGTTGCTTCAGCATCGAGAGGCACACCTAAACTCAATATGTATAATGAAGATTTGTTCAATTCTGGGCTGAAAAGGTTTATATATTCTTCAGTCAATACTTTCATAACTTTTGATACATTTGATTCCGAAGGTAGAATTTGCGATGAACGAATCTGTCTGTAGACATTTTCAAAAGAGTTGACTTGTGCGTATGTTCTCAAATCTTCTGTGTTCTTCGCTTGATGCGAACGATTCATAGTCCATTTGAATAGAGCATTGTCATTCGGATTCAACAGTTTTACACTGCCGGCAACTTTAGCATCTCGGTTGATGGTCTGCTCTCCTCGCTGATCAATAGCTGTGCATAATGGATATTTATCTTGGCCTTGAACAGATAGCCCACTTGTATGTAAAAGTTCCTTATTACCTGAAAACATAGCATCTATATTGTTGAGAGTCATAACATACAATGTGCCATATCCAGCATAGTTATACCCCCGCTTCGAAGAAGTGGGGGCTATATAGGAATCGCCCTGTACGTCCGTCCGTCCGTCCGTCTGTCCATCCGTCCGTCCGTACGTCCGTCCGTACGTCTTTCCGGACATGAAATTCTTGTGTGTGCAACTCCTCCTGCATTTATCAATCAATTTGGACAAAACTTTTCAGACATCATCACTACTAAGTGAACATGCGCATATTCCAAGATTTTTGACCTGCGACAATTTTAACCAGGTTATCTCCCTTTGACTTAGATTTATTATGTCTTTCCATCCGAACAAATTCTTGTGTGCGCAACTCCTCCTACATTAATGAACCGATTTTGATGAAACCTTTCAAACATCATCTCTACTAAGTGAACATGTGCATATTCCAAACTTTTTAATCTGCGACAATTTTAACCAGGTTATCTCTCTTGAACTTTGATTTAATATGGGTTTCTACATGAAATTCTTGTGTGCGCAACTCCTCCTACATTTATCAATCAATTTGGACAAAACTTTTCAGACATCATCACTACTAAGTGAACATGCGCATATTCCAAGATTTTTGATCTGCGACAATTTTAACCAGGTTATCTCCTTTTGACTTAGATTTATTATGTCTTTCCATCCGAACAAATTCTTGTGTGCGCAACTCCTCCTACATTAATGAACAGATTTTGATGAAACCTTTCAAACATCATCTCTACTAAGTGAACATGTGCATATTCCAAACTTTTTGATCTGCGACAATTTTAACCAGGTTATCTCTCTTGAACTTTGATTTAATATGGGTTTCTACATGAAATTCTTGTGTGCGCAACTCCTCCTACATTTATCAGTCAATTTGGATGAAAGTTTACAGACATCATCACTACTAAGTGAACATGCGCATATTCCAAAATTTTTGAGCTGTGGCAATTTTAACTAGGTTATCTCCCTTTAACTTAGATTTATTATGGGTTTCTACATGAAATTCTTGTGCGTGCAACTCCTCCTACATTTATCAATCAATTTTGACGAAACCTTTCAAACATTATCACAACTAAGTGAACATACGCATATTCCCAAATTTTTGATGTGCGACAATTTTAACCAGCTTATCTCCCTTTAACTTGGATTTATTATGGGTTTTCAAATGGGATTCTTGTGTGTGCAACTCCTCCTACATTAATGAACCGATTTTGAATACGTGTTGCACATTGTAAATGTGTTTTTCCAAATGTAAACCATATATGTGTGGGCTCTTTAAGTATTCAGTGCTGTTCTGTGGAAGGCCACATGCAAATACAAATTTCAACAACAAAAAATGATCTTTATGTATACATTTCCTTATGGCCTTCGCCTACATGATCAGAAGTGCATTCCTCTAAAAATCCAAAGCGGGGGTATTAATCACCTTCAGTGATAGTTCTAGTTTGTTTTGTCCATAGCAAACAAATATGGTAACATGAATTTCCATCCATACTTTCTTGCTTCAAAATCATTTTGTTGAATGGCTGTATGCAAAATATGTTGACATTCCATTATATCCATATAGTATATGAGCCAGAATTGAGCAGTTAGTCTATGTGATCCTTTCCGAACATTATCTTTGAACTCCTCAAACAATATCATGTATTTTGCGACATTTGGAAGCTTCAACAATTTGTCTATCTTACTTGTGTTAGCTGAGGAGAAGTCTAATTGAGTTTGTATTTCCTCGGGAATGTTAATATCAGTAGTGTCCAAAAATCTTTTAATCAGCAATCTTGATAGCGCATCCAAAGAAATGGCATGCACATTCCAACATCTGTTATAATGAGTCCTCTTTAAAATACCATTCAAACATCCAGAAGAACATAATTCAGCTTGAAAAATGATATCTTCAAATCCTGAATTAGTAATTAGTTTGCCCAGGACAGAGAAGTTTTCCTTCAAAAAATGGAAATCTCCAAGGTGCATCATTACATTCAGAAAACCTTCTGGAAATTTCCATAATAATTTATAGGCATTGGTTGCAGCTCCAACTTCGAAGGTTATGTTGACTTAAGGCATTTTAGCAGTGATCGCAAGCTTTTGTAATCTATGGAACAGTGCATACAGTGTAGAGTACTGGTTGATGGAATGCGCAATGGGAGGTAGATAGGTTACTTCTGTTTTATCTACCACCAAATTGTTATTTTTTTCGAAGGGACATCAGCCAACCAGATAACATTGGTAGAATAGGATCCATGAGAGTGACAAGTCTTAATGTCATCCATAGCTGTATAATTCTAAGAATGTCGATCACATAGGAAACACGCCATGGGGTACAGTTATGTCTATAGTCATCTGGTGGTTCCTGCTTCTGATTCACAGAACGTTGTGGTATATCACCCAAGTCTGGTTCAGCACTACGTTTGACATCAGACCTGTTAATCTTTGTTCGCAATTCCAAATGAAAGGACACCTCCAATTTTTCCTGAAAGGTGACAACATGTGTGTCATCAAGGAATGCATTTTGTCCCATTGTATCTCGAGATATATTGAAATTGTCAGCCCAGAACACAGTTGTCACAGCGGTGGATGAATTTGGTAAGAGATTCAGATTATTGTTTTATGAAGAATCCATTTGTGAAGTCATGGCTTCAGCTCTTTCAATATCACATACTGTATTATAGCTAATACAGTGTCCCAAGTGAGATAAAATGTTGATTGGAGCTTTCTGACCTATCATATTATGAAGGCCAACTCCAACAAGAAAGTGCTTTTATGTTATAACTTTTCGCTTGGTCACACCATGCACGACATCGTTCAAGAATGACTTCAAGAGCAACTGGGCTTTTTCCTGGTTCGGATGATTTTTAGATGATTTGAGAAGAGTATTGAAGAACATATTTACAGTTGCGGGCATCTGAGATTCTTGAGCTTTCAAATCTGATACACACAGAGGCCATTCAAGCTCTGGTAATGAGGATGGATGAGAAGTCTATAATGTCATCATGCATGTATGTGGCTGCTTGTTTTATGAGATTCTCCTTACATTTGAGTATGGTATTTGATTCCAATCCAGTGGAACTTATCATTATTTGTGGTTTATTTGCACCAAGCTCTACAAACATAATAAGCTCTTTGAAAGAATTCTGAAGTCTCTTTTTCAATTTTCCCCTGTAACGATGATCTGCATGTCCATCGTTGTATATATATCATGTAAAAGAGCAGTTGAAACAACTTGATTCAGATTGATGACATACTTCTGCACATATTTTTCAACCACTTGAAAATTCCCAGAAATTTCAGTTTCTGTTTGATTTGTCTCTGAAGGCCTCTGACGTGTATAATTTCTATAACAACTATGATGAGTCTGAAATTATTTTGCTAGAAGATCCACATTTTAAACACGAAGAAGAACTGCATTTTCGCAGTTGTTTTTATTTTTTCTTCACCATCCTTCGTTGTTAATAGATGACAAGTTTCTCTCCGTTGATATTGTTTTGTGACTTGATCCTGCTTTTTACAGAAGAAACATGTTGACAGGAACAGTTGAACTGCATCAGTCTTCTGTCTTTTACTCCTGGTAGGACAATTTTTAGCTGAACTTTGGCGAAGGCGAATTTGAGGTATTGTCATGGCCCGCCGTCCGTTGCGCCGTACACACGGCTCGGTCTAGAGGCCGTATTTATGAACCGATCTTTACAAAACTTCTTGGGTACCTTTGTTATCACTGTGAGACGAGAACAAGTGTTTTTGGGTCCAGTCCGAAATTCAAGTCGTCTGCTGGCAGCCATTTTGTACAAAATTAGGTGCAATCAGATTTTTGCGCAGAACTTCCATATGAAAGCTCTGATTTGAATAATTTTTTGTATGAACGTTTAGTACCATGGGATACATCACATATAATACGGTGTTTTTTCTCGTGCGTAAATTATGCAAATTAGACTAACTTTGATTTATTTAGTGTTGCATCCAGCAGTGCAAATGCCAATATGGCTCGGGCTAGAGGCCGTATTTATGAACCGATGTTTAGGAAACTTCTTGGATACCTTTGTTATCATCGTGGGACAAGAACGAGTGTTTTGGGGTCCGGTCTGAAATTCAAGATGGCCACTGGCAGCCATTTTGTACAAAATTAGGTGCAATCAGATTTTTGCACAGAACTTCCATATGAAAGCGCTGATTTGAATAATTTTTTGTGTGAATGTTTATTACTATGGGATACATCACATATAATACAGGTTTTTTCTCGTGCATAAATTATGCCAATTAGACTAACTTTGATCTATTTAGTGTTACTTTCAGCACTGTAACTGCAAATGCCAGTACGGCTCTGGCTAGAGGCTGTATTTATGAACCGATCTTTACAAAACTTATTGGGTACCTTTGTTATCACCGTGAGATGAGAACGAGTGGTTTTGGGTGCAGTCCAAAATTCAAGATGACCACCAGCAGCCATTTTGTACCAAAATTAGTGCAATCAGTTTTTTGTACAGAACTTCTGTATGAAAGCTCTGATTTGTATAAATTTTTGTATGAATGTTTAGTAACATGGAATACATCACATATAATACAAGTTTTTTTCTCATGCAGAAATTATGCAAATTAGATGAACTTTGATTTATTCAGTACTACTTATACACTGTAAGTGCACATGTCAATACGGCTAGGGCTGGAGGCTGTATTTATGAACTGATCTTCATGAAACATCTTGGGTACCTTTCTTATCACCTTGGGACGAGAACGTGTGTTTTTGGGTGCGGTCCAAAATTGAAGATGGCTGCCAGTGGCCATTTTGTACCAAAATTAGTGCAATCAGTTTTTTGTACAGAACTTCTGTATGAAAGTTATGATTTGAATAAATTTCTGTATGAATGTTTAATAACATGGAATACATCACATATAACACGGGTTTTTTCTCGCGTAGAAATTATGCAAATTAGATGAACTTTGTTTTATTCAGTGCTACTTATACACAGTTAGTGAACATGTCAATACGGCTCGGGCTAGAGGCTGTATTTATGAACCGATCTTCACGAAACTTCTTGGGTACCTTTGTTATCACCTTGGGATGAGAACGAGTGTTTTTGGGTGCCTTTGTTATCACTGTGTTTTGGGAACAAATATTTTTGGGTTCAGTCAGACCCACTCTGGGTCTCAAAGATTTCTTGTCTAGTTTAGCAGCTAACTGTCGCCCACCTTTTCAATACTTTACGTATACATTTGTTACAGGCTACGGTCTGCATTTATGTACAGACCATTACAATACTTTATATGTACCTTTGTTATCAGGTCATCACCTAGATGTTTGTCATTGCTGTGCCACATACTATACATGTACATGTCTTACACAAGTTGAGCTACAGTGTCATTGACACTTTCATTTTTAACAGTCGGCAATATAACAAATGCGATTAAATATTGGTTGCATCAAATTTGGAACAAGTTGAGGTGTGAAGACAGAAGAAACATGTAAGTATGCACAGCTGGTCACAGTTTGTACATTTTGACCAGTGGCATTTCTGGTACATACAAACTGGAAGTTTTTTTGGGAGAACCCCCAAGGGATTCTCTGTATCGTTATCTGTTATATATCAAAATGGTTGCCCGCTTGTATGCACACGCTGATGTCATGATAGCATCTTACTCTTAAAAATAGTAAGCACAAAATGTGCATAATACAAGCCCTACACCGTTTGGGATACCTTATTTTCAAATAAACATGAGCATTGCATTTTACTTTCCTTACCAAGATAAAAATGATGATACTTGACCAGTCCACTATTACAATCACTTTGAGAGGGACTGTATTTTTACGCTGTAAACCAATGGCCCAGACTAGCTGGTGCTTAACTCAAAGTTATTAAGGACCAAACACAAATTTTGAACCCCCCAATCCCCCAAATTTGCTTGCAAAACCGAAAATTAAAAGTCCTATCTGGCCCTCCATACATTTACTCTCCACGCATGTGCAGACGTCAGGAAGTGACTGGAATTGGCGCCAACATCGTTCTTTGTTTGGCCCTAAACTCATGAACAATGAAATGACATCTGCGCTTTTAAATCCCCTTATTTGAGGATGCCAGACACAAATCAGTGCAAAAATTGGTGGATACAAGGCTGTTATTGGATGAAGGAAGTGTTCAACAGTGTTTTCTGATGTTCAGGGCTGTAACTTTATAATATTTATAAAATTATTTTATGTTTCCCAATTTCGCGACATATGCCTGACATCATCATTTTTAGCTTAACTTGACATAGTCAAGATAAGCTATTTCCATAACGCGTACGGAAGTCTGTTAGTCTGTGAGTCTGTTAGTCTGTGAGTCTGTGAATATGTTCACATTTTCCTTTAGCGTAGGCTACACCCTGCAGCTCTTGTCTGATCGTCATGAAATTTCATATGCAGGTTTAGGGTCATGTCAAGATGAGAACGTCCCCTTTTGGTCGCGATCGGTCAACCGGTATGGCTGCTCGAGTTGAAAACCATTAGCACAGTCTACAGGTCGTATTTATGAAGGGATTTCATTGTAATTTGGTAGGATGCCTCTGTATAATGCCTAGATGAGAACGTCCCCTTTTGGGCATGATCTGTCAACCGTGATGGCTGCTCAAGCCCGAAACCCAAAAACTTTTAGCACAGTCTGCAGGTCATGTTCAGTATGGAGGTATTTCATTGTAACATGGTAGGATGACTCCTTATGATGTCTAGATGAGAATTTCCCCATTTGGGCGTGATCTGCCAACCGTGACGACTGCCCAAGCCCAAAACCTGAAAACCTTTAGCACAGTCTACAGGTCATATGTATTGAGGAATTTCATTGTAACTTGGTGGGTTGACTTCATATAATGTCCAGATGAGAAAGTCCCCTTTTGGTCCTGATTGGGCAACTGTGACGGCTACAGGGGCCCGAAGCTCGAAAACCTTTAGCACAGTCTACAGGTCATATTTATGAAGAGATTTCATTGTAACTGGGTAGGATGACTCCAAATAATGGCTAGATGAGAACGTCCCATTTTGATCGCGATCATTCAGCCTTGATGGGTGCCCAAGCCCAAAAACCTTTAGCATAGGCAAAAGCTCATATTTATGGAAGGATTTCATTGTAACCTGTTAGGTTGACTCCATATAATGCCTAGATGATGACATCCCCTTTTGGTCGTGATTGGTCAACTGTGATGGCTACAGGTGCCCAAAGCCTGAAAACCTTGAGCACAGTCTACAGGTCATATTTATAAAGGGATTTCAGTGTAACTTCGTAGGATCACTCCAGATGATGCCCAGATGAGATTGTCCCCTTTGATTGCGATCATTCAACCATGATGGCTGCCTAAGCCTGAAGCCCGAAAACCTTTAGCACAGTCTACAGTTCAAATTTATGAAGGGATTTCATTGTAACTTGGTAGGTTGACTTCATATAATGTCTAGATGAGAACGTCCCCTTTTGGACACGATTGGGCAACTGTGATGGCTACAAGGGCCTGAAGCCCGAAAACCTTTAGAACAGTCTGCAGGTAATAATTATGAAGGGATTTCATTTTAGCTTGGTAGGATGACTCCAAATAATGTCTAGATGAGAACATCCCCTTTTGGTTGCGATCATTCAGCCTTTATGGCTGCCCGAGCCCAAAGACCTTTAGCATAGTCTATAGGTCGTATTTATGGAAGGATTTCATTGTAACTTGTTAGGTTGACTCCATATAATGCCTAGATGATGATGACATCCCCTTTTGGTCGTGATTGGTCAACTGAGATGGCTCCAGGTGCCCAAAGCCCGAAAACCTTGAGCACAGTCTACAGGTCATATTTATAAAGGGATTTCAGTGTAACTTCGTAGGATCACTCCAGATGATGCCCAGATGAGATTGTCCCCTTTGATTGCGATCATTCAACCATGATGGCTGCCCGAGCCCGAAGCCTGAAAAACTTTAGCACAGTCTACAGGTCATATTTATGAAGGGATTTCATTGTAACTTGGTAGGTTGACTTCATATAATGTCTAGATGAGAACGTCCCCTTTTGGACACGATTGGGCAACTGTGACGGCTACAGGGGCCCGAAGCCCAAAAACCTTTAGAACAGTCTCCATATAATGCCTAGATGATGACATCCCCTTTTGGTCGTGATTGGTCAACTGTGATGGCTGCCCAAGCCCAAAGACCGAAAACCTTTAGCACAGTCTTCAGTTCATATTTATGAAGGGATTTCATTGTAACTTGGTAGGTTGACTTCATATAATGTCTAGATGAGAACAGCCTCGTTTTGGTCACCATTAGGCAACTGTGGCAGCTACAGGGACCATTATGGCTGCCCAAGCCCCAAGCCCGAATACCTTTAGCACAGTCTACAGGTCATATTTATGAAGGAATTTCATTGTAACTTAGTAGATTTGACTTCATATAATGTCTAGATGAGAACGTCCCCTTTTGGACACGATTGGGCAACCGTGACGGCTACAGGGGCAGGAAGCCCGAAAACCTTTAGAACAGTCTACAGGTCATAATTATGAAGGGATTTCATTGTAGCTTGGTAGGATGACTCCAAATAATGTCTAGATGAGAACGTCCCCTTTTGGTCGCGATCATTCAGCCTTGATGGCTGCCCGAGCCCAAAAACCTTTAGCATAGTCTATAGGTCATATTTATGGAAGGATTTCATTGTAACTTGTTAGGCTGACTCCATATAATGCCTAGATGATGACATCCCCTTTTGGTCGTGATTGGTCAACTGTGGTGGCTACAGGTGCCTGATGCTCGAAAATCTTGAGCACAGTCTATAGGTCATATTTATGAAGTGATTTCATTGTAACTTCGTAGGATCACTCCAGATGATGCCCAGATGAGAATGTCCCCTTTTGGTTGCGATCATTCAACCATGATGGCTGCCCAAGCCCAAAGACCGAAAACCTTTAGCACAGTCTTCAGTTCATATTTATGAAGGGATTTCATTGTAACTTGGTAGGTTGACTTCATTTAATGTCTAGATGAGAACAGCCTCGTTTTGGTCACCATTAGGCAACTGTGGCGGCTACAGGGGCCTGAAGCCCGAAAATCTTTAGCACAGTCTACAGGTGATATTTATGAAGAGATTTCATTGTACCTTGGTAGGATGACTCCAAATAATGACTAGATGAGAACATCCCCTTTTGGTCGCAATCATTCAGCCTTGATGGCTGACCGAGCCCAAAACCCCAAAACCTTTAGCATAGTCTAGAGCTGGAGGCTGTATTTATGAACTGATCTTCATGAAACTTCTTGGGTACCTTTGTTATCACCTTGGGATGAGAACGAGTGTTTCTGTGTGCGGTCCAAAATTCAAGATGGCTGCCAGTGGCCATTTTGTACCGAAATTAGGTCCAATCAGTTTTTTGTACACAACTTCTATACGGCTCAGGCTAGAGGCTGTATTTATGAACCGATCTTTACGAAACTTCTTGGGTACCTTTGTGATCACTGTGGGACGAGAACGAGTGTGTTTGGGTGCGGTCCAAAATTCAAGATGGCTGCCAGCAACCTTTTTGCACCAAGATTAGTGCAGTCAGTTACTTATGATCAACTGAAGAAAAGGCATGATGCCCAGATTATTTTTGTCACTCCTGAGGGACTCAAGGATTGACAGTGTAGCCTATGGAGATGGCTTGCTTAATGTAGACTCATTCTTAAATTGTGTTCTGTACAAGATGAGCGCTTCAGGTCCTGTGGGGCCTCTTGTTTGTGTGAATGTTTTGTACCATGGGATACATCACATATAATACAGGTTTTTTTCTTTTGCAGAAATTATGCAAATTAGATGAACTTTGATTTTTTCAGTGCTACTTACATTCAAGATGGCCGCCAGCAACCTTTTTGTACCAAAATTAGTGCAATCAGTTTTTTGTACAGAACTTCTGTATGAAAGTTCTGATTTGAATAAATTTTTGTGGGAATGTTTAGTAACATGGGATACATCACATATAATACAGGTTTTTTTCTCGTGCAGAAATTATGCAAATTAGATGAACTTTGATTTATTCAGTGCTACTTATACACAGTAAGTGCACATGTCAATACGGCTCGGGCTAGAGTCTGTATTTATGAACCGATCTTCACGAAACGTCTTGAGGTACCTTTGTTATCACCTTGTGATAGGAACGAGTGTTTTGGGGTGCCTTTGTTATCACTGTGCTATGAGAACAAATATTTTGGGGTTCAGTCAGACCCACTCTGGGACTCAAAGATTTCTTGTCTAGTTTAGCATCTAACTGTCGCCCACCTTTACAATACTTTACCTATAGATTTGTTTCCTTTCTAGTCCTCATATATAGGTAGTTTTTTATATTCTATTACTGTAGTATACTGTAGGATACATGGATTATTATTCCGGTAGTGTAGCTCTAAAAATTTGGATTTTGTCCCCACTTGGCTCTATCGGGATGCCCTTGGGCTCTTCATGTTCGCTTTGAGCATTTTTTTCAAAATGTTTTTGTTTACAAAAAATATTTTGAATTTAATTATGATTGCTATTATTCATGTATCTCATGTATCTCAGTTATATATATATATTGTTGTGGAGTTTGGAGGACTGATATTGACTTTGGTTGATACACTTCTGCAGACTCTTGTCATAGTGTTCACTGGGATGACTGATGTTGGAGTCGGGTGTCGCGGTGTTGTTGGCGGTGAGGTTCTGAGGATCAGGCCTCTCACCATGTTTTAATGCATTCTGTCAGTTTCTATTTCAGAGGAACATGAACGTGGTGATGATATTCTGACACCCATCCAAGTGTGCTACCGTCGTCGTGCTCCGTGGAGCAATTAGAGCTAGCTGCAGTGCTCATTATTGCAAGAGTTAGTGCCTTTTGTTAAGGGTTTTAATCTCTTGCAAGCAACTAGCTCAATCGGTGAAGTGGTACTCCGTCCGCGCGTGCCGTAACCCTGGGTAAGTCTCTTGCAGTCATAGAAAGTGGATGTGGGTAGAGCGAGCACTATAATATAAAAAGCTCACCCAGTGACGACAGAAATAGGGAGGGAGTCAGCAAGTTCTTGTACTATTCGAGGTCTGATAGACCGTGAGCGGGAGAGGCCCCCCCCCTCTCTCTAATCTAGCAACGTCTGGGGTCAGATGTTGTTTTGAGAAACTTGCACAAGCTGGAGCATATGTCCGCCCTCCACTTGGGACGCTCTGTTTAGTCTGCAGCTGGGGTCGGCTTCAGTCAAGACTTCCTCCGCTACATTTCACAAGGCCGAAATGAAGTTTTCTGGTTGGAAACTTGCACGAGACGGAGCATATGTCCGCCCGCTGCTCTGGATGCTCTGTCTAGTCTGCAGTCGGGGGTCAGCTTCAGTCACGGCTTCCTCCGCTATGTTATTTAAGCACACACGTCCGCATCCTAGCTACCCGACTTCGGATATCCAGCCTGTTGCACAAAGAAGGAACCACTCTTCACCCGTGAAGTAGGACCATCTGGTAGCTGGGGAGGAGAGGCCTTGATCATAAAGATGTTCAGAGAAAGGATCCGTTTCCGACACACCGTCCCAGGAACAGCATGAGGCTAAGGAACGAAAATCTGCTGCTCCTCAGGCCTCAATGATGGACTTGCTGTCGCAGATTGCGCAGCTGATTGCAGCATCCCAGCAAGTGCAGATGCAGCCTCCCTCAGACTCAGAATCTGAGCTGTCTGACGGGGCTGGGTCGGTCCAGTCGTTTGTTCACGCAGATGCAATGGACCGAGATTCGCAACTGATTCTCTCGGATGGTGAAAGGGATAAGGAAGAGGATTACCCTTCCCTTTCGGAACAGTACATGGTTGCGATGACTTTCATCCATCAATTCTACCCTGATTTTGTTCTGCCGAATCAGAATGCTGCGATGACAAGAGAGGAACTGCTGGCATCATTGGACGCAGATCCGGTCAAAGGAGGAAGTCCTTTCTTTTCTGGTTCAGTTTATGCAGGTGTCGCTGGCCTTCGGCCATATAGACTACGCCGTATTTATCCTCTTGATTGCGAGGACGAAGGCGGTTTCTTATCTTCATCTTCCGAATACATACCGTTTTTTTGGTCCACATTCATTTAAAAACAATCGGGGAAGATGTTCAGACAGTTCTTCTGCATTTGGATGAGCAGGCTGGGGATCTAGAGGTATCCTTACCTGTATCATTCACTATTCGCTCAGACACAATTGAGACGGCAATTTCTTCAGAAAGAGTGAATTTGGATGTTATGTCTTACGCAGATCACCTTACAAGAGCTATGGTGCAATGTCTCAAGGGAAAGGAATTTGAGGACGTTCGTACCTCTCTTAGAGTTCTTTCTAGGGCAATTATGTATACCACGTATAAATCCACCCAAACAATGGCTAATCTGGAGTTAATCAGACGTGATGCTGCCCTTGCGTCGTCATCACTGATAAGATGACAAGGTGAAAAGCTCTCCGAGTCGCTCCGGTTTCCGGACATTTTATTTTCGACGACTAGCTTTCATTAGTCTATGAACAGTCTACTAAGAAAGCGTCTAGTGCTCCGCTTTTGAAGTTGGCGTATCAACGACCCGCTTCAGCAGACAAGAGTAAAGGAAGGCGTTCCAGACAAAAGGAAACTCCTCACAAGGGTACAAGAAACCCTTTTATAATTAATCTAGAGGTCATCAGTATAGCGACTCAGTGAAAGGGGCGACGGTCTGATCGGGACTGTAGGTCAGATGCCCATAGGCCGACGAGACAAGGTTTTTCGTGGGGAGGGTGTGGTTCCTCCTCCCATAAGCCTCACAGGTCATACAGGTGATGGTTTAGACCTCTATTGCTGGCCAGTTGGCGGAAGGTTATCAACCTCCGCAAAAAAAACTGGATAACAATCACGGAAGATCAGTGGGTGAGAAGTGTAGTCACGGACGGCTTACGGCTATCATTCTGAGCAA